>CM042012.1:22094030-22266530 GCA_023525715.1 Cichorium intybus
AACTCACGAACCGTGTTATTAGAAAAAGCCCTTCAGTTTTCGTATATTTATAGAAAAATAAAACTTCAATTAATCAACAAAAAAACACAAAATTATAGATGTTATGTTTTCAAACTTTGTGGTGCCGTATTGAAACTAATTTATGGCTTTCACGACATATATCGGGGAGAAAACCCTAGAGTACATATGTTTTATCATCAAAGAAAACATCGAGTAGCTAGGAAGTTTTCTTTACCGATAAGAAAACCCTACTGTATGTGTGTACTAGTCTATGTTAAACCATAATATGTTAGAAAACAATCTTGAAACGAGTAAAGGCAAAAATCGATTGAAGGGAGTTTCGGTCTCGGCTGGTTTTGTTCCGATGGTTTAGTTTCATCGACAAAATGCTTATTCTTGTTGAAGGAAATAGAATGGAACAAACTAATGATGGGTTTGTTGCTATGAAAAATTTAGGGTTTGGAGACGATGGAACAAGAAGGTACGAGGCAACAATTTCCATTCTATAACGAGCTGCAATTGATCTTTACAAGTAGAATGCAAAGGATGCTATGGATGGAAGCAGAAAGCATGGCTGGTGGATCATCAAAGAAGAGACTGGTTCATTTGTCTTCAGATGATGAGGATGACAACGATGAGAGTGATGTGGAGAAGGTGAGCGGCAACAAGAAGAGAAAGAAGATTTCAAACACCACCACCTCCAAAGGCAATCCCGATAGCATAATGGTTAATTTGAAGGAGATATTGGAGGACTTGATGAAGCAACAAATGCAAATAGAAATGCAATGGATGAAGACGTATGAGGCAAAAGAAGAGGAAAGGAGGATGAAGGAGATGGAATGGAGGCAAACAATGGAAGCATTGGAGAATGAGAGGATTATGTTTGATCGAAGGTGGCAAGAGAGGGAAGAACAACGAAGGATCAAAGAGGAAAATAGATCAGAGAAACGAGATGCTCTTATAACTGCGCTTCTGAACAAGCTTAGACAAGAAGATTTGTAGGATCAAATTCGGTATTTGTTTAGAGGGAAATGCTCAAAAAAGCTTGGATTCAAAGGTTGGTTACAATATCCTTTTAAATAGCTAAGATATACTAAGTTTTTATTAATATTGATTTCTGTTTCATGTGGATTTTATTTTGTAATTTACTAAATGTTTAATGTTAGAAAGTTTAATGCAAATTAATAATAACTCACAATGGCAAAAGTGGACAGATACATCTATTTAGACATTTTCACTACTTTTCAAATAGTCTCAAGGGCTTAACGTTCTACATTCATTCAGAAGATGTCTCTTAAAGTTTTAGACACGATTAATCAAATCTTAAGCTTTTAAAAATGATAAATTATACCTTATACCAAGGGGTTTTATATTACTGAAATAGGCAACATACTTTATGTTTCTATCTACAATATGAACCAATCTGTATTTGTCTACTCATTCAATTAGACAACATACAGCAGGTAATCTAGAATTTTTTTTTTCTCATTAATGTCATGTAATATTTATGACGTGTGTACATATAGTGACATGACTTCTTCTTTTTTTTTCTCAGTTTTTTGAACGACAATGTATTATAACCATCAAGATGCTAGAAAAAGAAGACAACATTGGGATACAACTATTGATAAAACGCCTCTAGAGGGATTGTGACCCCAGTCTATCAAACTTATTTTTGCATCCCTACATCTATTACTAATCCAAAGAAAAGAAAACAAATGGACCTCCTCTATTAGCTTTGGCACCGTTATAGAAATCCTACGAAAAGTCCTTTCATTCCTTTCTTTCCATATGCACCAAAACGAGGGAAGAATGATGGCACTTATGATTTTAGTCTTCTTTTTATCAGGCATTGATGACATCTCCCACGAGTAGAATTCGCAAACATCAAGGACCACATATAGTTGGATATTACATCGTTTCTAAATTCAACCGATACCAAGTGTGAGAAAGAACAAGCAACCTGATACTTCTAGCTATGAACGTGAGACCAAGAAAAACAACAAAAAACCACAGGTCGGTATAAACTAAATTCGTTCTTTCATTCAGAATGAAAAAAACACTATAAATATCAACATATCAAACCTTACTTATACTAAAACAAACAGATAAAATAAGGAAACAATTCAAACTAGATTTATTTAAATTAAAGGGATAATGATTAAATAACTTAATCAAGATAAACTAAAACACTTGAGTTCTGAATTAATCCAACATTTTCTCCCTTAATTCAGAATTTCAAAGTGTTTTTTTGCTCCCAACAACTCCTGTATTTTTATGAACTTCAGTCTTGCCAACGACTTGGTGGAATGATGTTTGCTCTTTGTTCATTGCTGCAAACATGTTTGACTATGATGTCCCCCTTTCAACACACTACCTTATAAAACGAGTCTCATATCTATATGTTTGCTTCTCCCATGCAACACCGGGTTTTTTCACAAGATCTATCACGGATTTGATATCAAGGTAAAGTGTAACAGGACCAACATCCCTTCCTATTAGATTACCAAGTAAATGATGAATCCATATTGCTTGACAAGTTGTAGTCGTGGCATCTAAAACTCAATTTTACATGAAGAGAGTGCCACACATCTTTGCTTCTGTGATGACCACGTCACCAAGTTTTCATTCACATAAAATGCCATTCCTCCCGTACTTCGCCTATCAATTACATCTCCTACAAGATCATTGTTTGAGTATCCTACAACCTCAAGATCTTAACTGTTTCGTGTATATATCAAACCGAAGCCACTGGTTCCTTACATACCTTAAAATTCGTTTTACTTCTTGCTGGTGATGAGATGACTAACCATCCCAACAGTGTATGAGATGTCAGGTCAAGTTGGTTGTGTGTTTAGATATCTTAATCCATCCACCACATTACTAAATTTTGTAGGATCCACAAGAGTTCCTTGCTCGTCTTTGGTTACTTCCGCGTTTTGTTCCATTTGATATTGAGATAAGTTGCAATCTCTCATGCCTACTTTATTAAGTAATTAACTTCTTTACATAAACATTTTGCATCAAGATTATACCACCCACATGTTGACTTGCTTCAATGCCTAAATAAAATGACAACTACCGAAGGTCACTCATTTCAAACTCCTTTCATATTTGTTGTTTAAAGGCCATTACTTCTGCTTCATAGTCACCAGTGACAACTAGATCATCCATGTAAATTCTAACTATCAAAGTTTTCCCGTTTACCCTCTTGATATACATTGCATACTCTTGAGGGTATCTTACGAACTTTAACCCTTTTAGGAACCTATCTAACCGTAGATTCCAAGCTCTAGGGGCGTGACAAAGTCCATACAATGCCTTTGATAACTTATAGACTTTTGTTGATTCATCCCACTTCACATATCCTTCTGGTTGGGATACGTATACTTCCTCTTCTAGAACTCTATTTAGAAACACTAACTTCATGTTGAAATGATATACAAGCCATTCACTCTTGCCTAAGGGGAAGATTATGATACTGTCTATTCCCATGCGTACAGTAGGTGTGAAGACTTCCCCGACGTCTATACCGGGTTTTTTAACATGCCCTTTCACCACAAGTCTCTGTTTATGCTTTACGCCTCGTTCTCAAGTTTAATTTTGAAGGGAAAGGAAGGAAAGAAAAGGAAAAGAAAGAGAAGGAATGGGAGAAGGGAAATGAATTTTTCCTTTCCATTCCCTCCCAATCATCCCATATTTGGGCAGATTGATTTTAAGGAAAAAAGACTAATAATTCCTTCAATTACCTTCCTTTCCTTTCCTTCCCTTCCTTAAAAAACTCAAGAACACGTTTTCTTTTCCTTCCTCCCCTTTCATTCCTTAAAAAAACTAGAGAATACACATTTCTTTGCCTTGTCTTTACATTCTCTCCTTAGAAAATCTCGAGAACAGGGCGTCAGTATTCTTCCATTTGGATCCTTTTTCAAATTGTAGACCAACTTCAATCCAATTGGCTTGTGACCGGGTGGTAACTCAACAATATTCCAAGTTTGGTTTCTGTAAATGCATCTAGTTTTATTTCTATTTCTTTTACCCAGTTGATGTTTGTTGCAGCTATAGAGTATGTTGTAGGTTCATCTTCATCTTGCAGGAAGGAGAGTTCATCACATTCTTCATCGAGGTCAGCTAGCATACAGTACCTTTTAGGTGAAGCTTCCCCTGTAGAGCCTCATATAGAGTTGTTGGACACTACACGAGTATGCGTTTTTAAACTCTGATGGTACAAAGTAAACCCTAGTAAGTGCCTAATCCTGTAGGGTCCATCAACTATGTATCAAGATATATCGGGGGTTACACCCAAAAGGTACAGTACACTAGTTGATCTCTATGAAGAATGTGATGAACTCTCTTTCCTACAAGGTGAATATGAATCTATAACATACGCAACAACTGAAACAAACATTTATCAGGTAAAAGCAATGGAAATAAAACTAGATGCAATTTAGAGAAACCAAACCTAGAATTTTATTGAGTTACCACCAGGTCATAAGCCAATTGGATTGAATGGGTCACAAGCCAAATGGAAAAATATTAAGTATAAACCAAGACTTGTGTTGAAGGGTATGTTCAAAAACCCAATATATACTTTGAGGAATTATTCGCACCTGTTGCACATATGCTCTCCCTCATGCAAGAACGAATGGCATGTATATAATCTCAACGTGAAATGGGTGTTTCTAAATGGATTGTTAGAGGAGAAAGTATACATATCACAATCAAAATGATATGTGAAATCAGATCAAGCAAAAAAAGTCTATAAGTTGTCAAAGGCATTCTATGGACTCTGTCAATCCCCTAGACCTTTGAATCCACAATTAGAAAGGCTACTTGAAAGGATTAAGGGTTGTAAGGTGTCCCTAAGAGTCTATGGTGTATATTAGGAGGGTAAATGGGAAAACCTTGATAGATGGAAGTTATGTGATAGTTAGACTCAATCAAGCCCTAGAGATTGGAATCCATGATTAGATAAGTGCCTAAAAGGGTTAAAGTTTGTAAGGTGTCCCCAAACGTATGTAGTGTATATCAAGAGGACGACCTTTAAACAATAAATGAGTAAGGAGTGTGAAATGAGTGACCTTAAGTTATTGCCATTTTATTTAGGCATTGAAGTAAGTCAGTATGAGGGTGGAATAATCTTGAAGCAAACTGCTTATGTAAAGAAGGTACTTAAGAAAGTAGGCATAAGTTATTGAAACCCATCTCAATATATAATGGAAACAAAGGTGAAACTAACAAAAGATGAGAAAGGGACTTCGGTGGATCCTACAAAATTTAGAAGTATAGTGGGTGGATTAAGATATCTAGCACACACCCACCTATACATCTCATATGTTGTCGGGATGGTTAGTTGTTTCTTGGAAAGACCCACAACTTGTCACCAGTAAGAAGTAAAACATAATGTAAGGTATGTAAAAGGAACCAGTGTCCTTGTTTTGATATATACATTAAGCATTCAAGATCTTGAGGTTATAGGATAATTGAAAAGTGATCTAGTAGGAGATGTAATTGAAAGGCGAAAAGGAGGAACGATATTTTATGTGAATAAACCAAGAGACGTGGTCATCGCAGAAGCAAAGATGTGTAGTACGCTCTTCATATGAAGTTGAAGTTAAGGCTGCCATGACTGTAACGTGTCAAGAAATATGTATTTGTCATTTACTTGGTGGATTGACACGGAAGGATGTTGGTCTTGTTACACTTTACATTGATAACAAATATAGGATATAGCTTGTGAAAAACTCGGTGTTCTACAAGTGAAGAAAGCATATAAACACGATATTTAATTTTATAAGGGAGTGTCTTGAGAAAGGGGGGGACATTATAGTAAAGCATGGGTACAAGAATGAACAAAGAGTGGACATCTTCACAAAGTCGTTGGCAAGACTATAGTTCATAGAAACTCGGGAATTGTTAGGTTAAAGAACACTTTGAAATTCTAAACTAAGGGGTAGAATGTTGGATTAATCCAGGATTTAAGTGTTTGAGTTTATCTTGGTTAAGTTATTTAGTCATTATCTGTTTAATTTTAGATAATTCTAGTTTGAATTGTTTCCTAATCTCTTTATTTTAGTATACATAAGGCTTGATGCGCTGATGTTTTCTATGGTTTTTTTTGTTTAGAATAAACTAAAACGAATTTATTTTATACCCACATGTGGTTTTGTGTTGTTTTTCTTGGTCTCATGTTCATCACTAGAAGTATTAGGTTTCTGGTTCTTTCTCACACAATAAACAATGTGACTGGACCTCATTCAACTCAATCGTATACACGTGATTAGTGAGTTACTTACTTCCATAAGGTGTTTTCCTGATTTTTCATGTACCCATACCTATGACCCATGCATGAGAATCCAGTCACCACCTTCCGCAAGTTGTGTGACAACCTAAAATTTTAATATATGAAATAAGAATTTAAAATAAGTATCTTGATGTAAGGAGGTTGGTGCTTAAAGAAACTAAGTGTTCTAACCAAGGGCAAAATGGGAAATTTAGGACTAAAAGTGAAAAGAATAATTGTAAATCTTCAAAAATTAATATCTAAATATCTATAAAGAATTGGTAAAAAGTCATCAAAGAGACTTTTGTAGATTTTGATGTAATAAGAATACAGGAAAAGAATTCAGGAAAGGAATTCAGGCTGTTTGGAGTTATAACGAAGAAGTTATGACAGGTCAAAGATGACCAAAATGTGACAAAAATGGCCAAAGGGTCATGTTTGAGGGTTTATAACGTAAAATCTAGTTAGAATCAGACTTAAGTCAGTAGAAGGAGGTTGTTAAACTCATTCCCAACTTTCCAACTATATAAATTTTGTAAAATTTAGATATCATATGAAGAAGATATGAATACGTAAAGTTCAGGAAAAACAATTATGATGTAAATACTAAAAATTCTCTAAGTCTTTAGAGGTAGGGGTATTTTTGGTATTTTCATATTTGACCAGTCAAAACATCAAATTAAACCCGGTGGACTCTTCTTTCTGTGTGCGTAAACTGTAGAAGAAAAAGAAAGGAACGGGAACTCCCATTTTTGTTGGTACGGATCAGAAGCAACAAGATTGAAAGAGAGATCGAGAGATTGAGAAATTAAGAAAGGAATCGAGAGAAAGATGGTTGACGAGTGAAGACAGGAAGATGGGGGACCGAGTGCGATCCCTGTGGCTTACGAAATTTCTGCAGGACAGAGGAGACGGAAACAACAGCAGCAATGGCTGCTGTCGACGGCGAGGAGGGCTCTAGTGGCGGCGATCGCATCTGGTGGTGGCCGACGGTGGTTGGATGGTTGAGTTTCTTCACCCACAACTCCAGAAATTTCTGATTTCTCCTGTTGAGGCAGAAAATTCAAGGTATCATCTTGATTTATTTAGAACCTTAGACTAGAAATCGAAATTGGGTGATGCATGTGAGATTGGAACATGATTCTTTGATATATTTTAGATTATGAGTTCAAAAACACCCAATAATCTTGTTGGTATGATTTTCAACTTGGTAATTTAAGAATGCACATTGATTGTGCTATTTGGGGAAGAAGATGATGAATAGTAGTGATTAATTTTCTGATTTGGTTATATTGGACCATAAAATGGAATTATAACTTAATCTTTTGATATTTGGAATATGTTGGCATGATACACACAAAAGAAACTTGAAAATAGTTACATGGTGTTGGATTAGGTGTCTAAGCCATGACTAATAATTAGTATTTACCTAATTAATAGAAGCACAGTCCATTTGGGTTGCCCTCATGGCTGGAGGTTTGGTAGAAAATTCGGTAGAGAGAAAGGTTGATTTATTATGGGGTTAATAAATCAACAGGAATTAAATATATGGTTTATTAATATATTAAAGTGATAATATATTAATTAGAAACTATATTAATTAATTAGGAATTAATCCAGAATTAATTGGATTTAATTTGGGGATTAAATTAATTAATTAAAGGTGCAGGGACTAAAACTGTAATTATTCAATAGTTGAGTAAGTGGCAGTGTGACAGTGACCAGTGGAGGTCGAAATCCATATATGGAAATATATGAATTTCGAAATTGATAATATAGGATAAATAGGATTTGAATTATAAGATAAAAGGTTTATCTTATTTGAATTCAAAAAGGTTTATCTCTAAAGGCTTATCAGTTAATCATCTGGAAACTATAAATAGGGCTCCCTGGCCACCATTTGAATTCGCCAATTTCACATATACTCTCTCTGGATTTCGTGACCTCTCTCCTCTGGCTTGGGTGTAACTTTCATTTGAGGCAGGATAATTTTGCTGCTCAGCTTCCAAGAAATAAAGGTTGGTTTTTCTGTTTTGATCTTTAGTTTCTTTTTCTGGCCTCTAGGTTTTTGTTATATGTTCAATTAGAAGAAAACATAGATCCTTATAGGTTGCATGTGAACTTAGGTTATTTAGTTCATGGATTGCTTAAAACCTTTCAGTGGTATCAGAGCCTGTTTTGTTTTCTTGTTGAATTGCTATAACTGTTTTAGGGTTTAAAGCCTATAAACCCTAATATATGTTGAAATCGATTTTAAGGATTAGGGTTTTGGAAACCCTAATCCCCCCCCCCCCCCCTTTGTAAATTTCGAAATATGCCTTTAGGGTTTTAGAAGGTTTTCTATTTTTGGTAACTTTATTTGTTAATTAAATGGATAACCTTAAACCTTTTGTTTGAAATCGAAATTTAGGGGTTTAAGGATAGGTTTTAATTAATTTGATTAATTTGGATAAACCTATCTTCATTTGAATTAATTTAATTAAATGTTAATTAAAAGATAATTCAAAAAGGGATTTAAATTAATTTAAAATTTCGAAAAATTAATAGAAAAATCCAGAAAATTATTTTAAAATGTTTAAAATATTTAGATTTAATTAATTTAATTAATTGGTAATTAAAATTGATTAAATCGATTATAAGGTTTAATTTAATTCAAAATTTAATTGTTAAATTTGGTAAAATTAAAAGATAAACCTTAAATATTTTAAAGGGTTTTAAAATACATCTTATATATGTTATTAAAAGTTAATACTATATATATGAGATAAATTTGGTCAGTCAATTCAATAGTAGGCCTCATTCACGAAGCTGGTCTATAAAGTGGGTATAAGGAGACTGCCTATAAAATGGTAGTCTAATGGGTGAACACTCTCACCCACCGCTCGCCTGATCAGTGGAGGGTCGTTAGCCGAACAGTTTTGACAAGGACTACTTAATCATTAAAAGTATAATGATCAAAGTACTAGAACCTTACACAAAATCCCAATCTAGTTACTTTAGGAAAAATGTGAATTTGATGCTATCCCATGAAATTGCACATTGCACTTTATGAAACGTTGGTGGAGCGTGTGTGGTTTACCGGCACACCAATGGGGGTTCATAAAGAGTGGCAATGGGTGTCTCGGGTGTTATCATTGTTGATGGAGCGTGTGTGGTTTACCGGCACATCAATTTGAGATGATAATGGATCCCGAGAGCACCAAGCTAATTTGCATGGTTATTCACACCCGGTTTGTGATCCTCGGCATCCCAGTCACAAACGGTGGGGCATATCCGAGATTAAACATGCTATTGAACAGTTCAATAAATCTCATAAGAAACTAGGAATTCCATTAATAATAAGATTATTTTTCCGCGGTGGAATCGGCTGAATCGTCATTCGCCTACCTTTATAAAATTTGCTTATAGATTACGGCATCCCTCTTCTATGTTGCAAATTGTTATAGTTGGATCCTAGCCTTATTTTATATTGGGTTATTATAAGGACCGACATGTATCTAATTAAACTTACCTTCTTATATAGATGTCTTCTGCTGATCAATCCGCTCCCCAATCAAACTCCAGTGTTCCCTCAATCCTCTCACTGTGTTCCAAGGTTCAATTGAACGGGACAAACTACAATGACTGGATTAGAAACATCAAGATGGCTCTGAGGTATGAGAACAAAGAGTATGTTCTCGAGACCGAGCTTGTCGATGTCGACCCCGAAACTGCTACTCCCGAGGAAATTGCCTCGTACCAAAAACATTCTGATGATGCGACCAAAGTGGCCTGCATCATGATTGCCACAATGAACCCCGAATTGCAGAGAATATATGAAGACTACTGGCCCTATGAGATGCACCGTGAGCTTGCGGAAAAGTTCCGTAAGCAAGAGCGCATCGAAAGGTGCGAAGTGGTCAAGGACTTCACGAACAGCAAACCTAAAGATGGAGAGTCCATCTGTGCCCATGTGCAAAGAATGCAAGGTTACGTGGAGCGGCTTAGAAAGCTTGCGATGCCTGTACCGGAGGAGTTGGCCGTTGACATAGTGCTTAACTCCCTACCGAGTTCTTATGACCAGTTCAGGCTGGCTTATCATTTGAACAACAATCAGGCTAACCTGACTGAGTTGCATCGCATGCTTCGAGTTGCTGAAGACGGGATGAAGGGTAAAAGTGTACCCTCGGTTAATCAGCCCGTCCTAGCCATTGGAAGTGGCAGAGGAAAGAAAAGGAAGGGCCCTCCTAAGCAAAATTGGAGGGAAAAGGTTCAGGTCGGGTCATCCAACAATGGCTCGAGAACCAAGTCTTCCCAAATTCCTTGCGTGGCCAACCCCGATGAAGCCAACTGTTTTTACTGCAAAGAGAAGGGCCATTGGAAGAGAAGCTGCCCCAAATACTTGCAGGATGTCAAGGATGGGAAAGTAAAGCCATCGACAGCAGGTATATACACTATCTCTAAAAACTCACCATCTTCTAATTCTTGGGTCCTTGATACAGGATGTGGTTTTCACATTTGTTCTGATATGCAGGGCCTAAAGGAAAGCAGGGAGGTGGAGCACGGTAGACTGAACTTGATCATGGGCAATAGGAGATCGTCCCCTGTTACCAAGATTGGAGTTTATAGTTTAGTGCTTAGTAGTGAAGTTTGTATAGATTTATTAGATTGTTGCTATTCGCCAGAAATGGCAAGGAATATTATTTCATTTCACGCATTATTCAGACAAGGATTTCATTTTTCTTTTGATAATAATATTGGATCTATTTCTGTTTTCAAAAATGGTATTTTGAATTTTACTGCTTATCCTTGTGATGGTGTGTATGAAACTGTGAAATGTGTTGACAATCTAGGACAAAGTGTAAATTATATTGATTCTACTAGTGATGTGGAAAAGGCATGTCTGTGGCATAGTCGGCTCGGGCACATCAGCAAGAAACGCATCGCCCAACTCCAAAAGGATGGAGTGTTGGAATCATTCGACCTCAAGTCGGATGATGTATGCGAATCTTGTCTGTTGGGCAAGATGACTAAATCACCTTTCAAAGGGTCTTTTGAAAGAGGTGAGGGTCTATTGGACATCATTCACACGGATGTGTGTGGTCCATTCAGATCAACCACAAAGGATGGCACGCGGTTCTACGTGACTTTTACCGACGATTTTAGTAGATACGGTTATATCTACTTAATCAAGCACAAGTCGGACACCTTTGAAAAGTTCAAAGAGTTTAAGAACGAAGTAGAAAATCAATTGGGCAGGAAGATAAAGATGCTCAGATCCGACAGAGGCGGAGAGTATCTAAGTATCGAGTTCCTAGACTATCTAAAGGAATGCGGAATAGTTTCGCAGTTGACACCTCCTAGGACACCACAGTTGAACGGTGTTGCAGAGAGGCGCAACCGAACCCTGTTGGACATGGTTCGTTCCATGATGAGTCGAGCTTCACTTCCCATTCACTTCTGGGGGTATGCCTTAGAGACTGCCGCCCATATCCTCAATCTTGTCCCAACTAAGAAGGTTGCAAAAACACCTCATGAGATGTGGACGGGGAAAGCTCCCTCGTTAGCACATATCAAGGTCTGGGGTTGTGAGGCTTTCGTTAGACGAGAGACTCAAGACAAACTCGCAGACAGAAGCGAAAGGTGTTTCTTCATTGGTTATCCCAAACAGTCCTTTGGATATCTATTCTACAGACCGAGCGAGGACGTGGTCTTTGTAGCTAGACGAGCGGTCTTTCGAGAGAGAGAGCTCGTATTCAAAGAGGACAGTGGGAGTACCGTTGATCTGGAAGAAATTCAAGAGTCATCGGATGACGCAACCTTAGGAGAAACTAGCAACCAACATGAGGAAGAAGTTCCTGTTGGTCCGACAGATGTATCCTTACCTCTTAGGCGTTCTGGTAGGGTTAGCATGCCACCCGAGTTTTATGGGTTCCATATAACTACGGATGGGGACACGTTTGTCAGTGATAGGACACTGATAAATTTGGATGAACCAGCTAACTATCAGGAAGCAGTGGCGGGCCCTGAGTCTGCCAAGTGGAAAGAGGCCATGGATAGCGAGATCAAGTCCATGTATGACAATCAAGTTTGGAACTTGGTTGACAATGTACCGGGTCGAAAGACAGTCGGGTGCAAATGGATCTTCAAGAAGAAGACCGACATGGACGGAAAGGTACACACTTTCAAGGCAAGACTGGTTGCGAAGGGCTTTACTCAAACCCCAGGGGTTGACTATGACGAGACCTTCTCACCAGTAGCTAAGATAAAGTCTATTAGGATTATGCTGGCCATAGCTGCATTTCATGACTATGAAATTTGGCAGATGGACGTCAAAACCGCTTTCCTTAACGGGAAGTTGACTGAGGATGTTTACATGAATCAGCCAGAGGGTTTTGTCGATGCAAAGTATCCTAATAAGGTGTGTAAGCTTGAGAGATCAATCTACGGATTGAAGCAAGCTTCTCGCAGCTGGAATCTTTGTTTCCATGAGAAAGTCAAAGAGTTTGGCTTTTCTAGGAGCGAGGATGAGTCCTGCGTATATGTCAAGGCTAGTGGGAGTATAGTCACCTTTCTGGTGCTGTATGTCGATGACATACTGCTCATGGGAAACGATATTCCAACCTTGCAAGATGTTAAGGCTTGGCTTGGGAAATGTTTCGCCATGAAGGACCTAGGAGAGGCTGCCTATATTCTTGGGATTAGAATATTGAGAGATAGGAAGAAAAGACTAATTGGACTTAGTCAGGGTACGTACTTGGAAAAGGTACTAAAGAGGTTTAGTATGGAAAATTCCAAGAAGGGAGAACTACCTATCCAAAGTAATGCGAAACTGAGTAAGACTCAAAGTCCGAGTACAGACGAGGAAATAGCTGAGATGAGTCGAGTACCATACGCTTCGGCTGTGGGATCGATCATGTACGCTATGACGTGTACTCGCCCTGACGTGGCTTTTGCCTTGAGCATGGTCAGTCGGTACCAGGGTAACCCTGGAAGGGCGCATTGGATAGCTGTGAAAAATATACTCAAGTATCTGCGAAGGACCAAGAACATGGTGTTAGTCCTCGGTGGCAGTGATACCTTGAGAATTGAAGGATATACAGATGCCAGCTTTCAGACGGATAGAGACAATGGTCGGTCTCAGTCGGGCTGGGTATTCCTTTTGAACGGTGGAGCAGTGACTTGGAAAAGTTCCAAGCAAGAAACAGTGGCTGATTCTACGTGCGAATCAGAGTACATAGCAGCAAGTGAAGCATCAAAGGAAGCGGCTTGGCTGAAGAACTTTATCGGTGACCTTGGAGTAGTCCCGAGTATTCAGGAGCCCTTGGAACTGTTCTGCGATAACGAAGGTGCGGTCGCCTTGACAAAGGAACCGCGAGACCATGGAAAGTCCAGGCATATCGACAGAAAGTACCACTATATCAGACATAGGGTAGAAGAAGGTCACCTCCTTGTAAAGAGGGTATCATCGGAAGATAATCCTGCAGATCCCTTGACAAAGGCTCTGAGTAGGATTAAGCATAATCAGCATGCTAGGAGCATTGGATTAAGAGATGATATAAGTTTTAGTAATTAGATAGGTTTCGAAACTTGTAACAATGTATTGTATTTGACTCTTGTGATTTAATAATAGAGATTTATTATGGTTTACTACTCTTGTCAATACTTTATCGTTGTGTTTCATTTTTGCGTGTTTTACTTCCTGAATAATTGGATTATTCAAATATCCACAGTCGATTACACTTTAAGGGAGTAAGTGTGAAGTAAGACTGTCATGAATTGGTAATAGATTGTCTAAGGAGTTAGACATTGCAATTGGATTGCTGAACCATTCGTGAGTACTTGGAAATGGAGATTTGAGTATTGGATAAACCCGCGCTCAATGGATTGCTTCATGGATTTCATCACGAGCAATGTTGAGACGATAATATCTTTTGATCTTTAAACTAAGACATATGAGTTATGATTTACTAAACGGTTATTCATTGATAATACGAAAACGCATCGGTAACTCGGTGTTATAAAACGTATTGTTGTGAGTGATTTGTCTGGTAAAAGACATAAGTATATGAGTCAAAGTTTATTCGTCCCTTGACCCTAACGGGGAACAGATATCTGTAGGCCTCTCGATGATTTTTGAAGTTGACTAAAATGGTTGGCCAACCGGGACTAAATTGGTAGTCTAAGAGTCATATGCAAATCGGAAATCGAGGAACAGTGATTCAGACCAGAATGATTTTATCCATGTCTTGAGTCTGAAAAATATCTTGTTGGACGGAGGATCATCTGATCACTTATCTATGGACAGGACTGATTAGATCAGAGTTTGGCATTGGTTTCTAGGAAGCTACAAGTGCTGGTTAATTAGAGGCTAAATTGGTAATTATAGTCATAGACTTATCCAAGTGGGAGACTGTTGGATTAGGTGTCTAAGCCATGACTAATAATTAGTATTTACCTAATTAATAGAAGCACAGTCCATTTGGGTTGCCCTCATGGCTGGAGGTTTGGTAGAAAATTCGGTAGAGATAAAGGTTGATTTATTATGGGGTTAATAAATCAACAGGAATTAAATATATGGTTTATTAATATATTAAAGTGATAATATATTAATTAGAAACTATATTAATTAATTAGGAATTAATCCAGAATTAATTGGATTTAATTTGGGGATTAAATTAATTAATTAAAGGTGCAGGGACTAAAACTGTAATTATTCAATAGTTGAGTAAGTGGCAGTGTGACAGTGACCAGTGGAGGTCGAAATCCATATATGGAAATATATGAATTTCGAAATTGATAATATAGGATAAATAGGATTTGAATTATAAGATAAAAGGTTTATCTTATTTGAATTCAAAAAGGTTTATCTCTAAAGGCTTATCAGTTAATCATCTGGAAACTATAAATAGGGCTCCCTGGCCACCATTTGAATTCGCCAATTTCACATATACTCTCTCTGGATTTCGTGACCTCTCTCCTCTGGCTTGGGTGTAACTTTCATTTGAGGCAGGATAATTTTGCTGCTCAGCTTCCAAGAAATAAAGGTTGGTTTTTCTGTTTTGATCTTTAGTTTCTTTTTCTGGCCTCTAGGTTTTTGTTATATGTTCAATTAGAAGAAAACATAGATCCTTATAGGTTGCATGTGAACTTAGGTTATTTAGTTCATGGATTGCTTAAAACCTTTCACATGGAACATCCTTATGACACTTTATGTGTCTAGGTATGATTGAATTCCAATCAATTGTAAAATGGAATGCATCAAGTTTACCATTAGAATGTAATATGGTAATTTTTCAAGTTATAGGGGTTTATAAACATGGTTTAGAAGTTTATTTCATATGTTGGTTGGAATGGAATTGGGCATTCCAACCCTTTTGGGTCAATTTTTAATACTTTACAAAATTGACACAATTAGATCATAGAATTAAATTGAAATGACTTTTATGTAATATTGGTGATATGTTGGAGTCAAACAAATAAAGAATAACGTGTTTTTATAAGAACTTCTATTTATGGAAACTTTAATGGTCGGGATTTGCTAAAATGGTATAAAAGAGTAAAACAAGAGATGTTTTGACATCTAAGCAAATAGTATTGCATTATAAACATGTTAAAACTATAAAGTTGTTTAAATTGTATGTCAAGCACAAGAAATTTCATAAATGGTCAAAGTGGGACAAAAATGGTAAAGTTGACAAATTGGGTATTAAGTCTTTGTTAAGCATGTTTAATTATTCAAATGAGACTATATAATGATTATAGAGATTTAAGAATAAGTAGACCAAATTATATGACTAGTTGTGAATTATAGTTCTAATCTTTTATTAATCTAATAGACAGTAGAGGATACTTGGAAGCGGTAAAAGTTTAGAGCTAGTGGATTAGTGTAGCTAGACATACCTAGCTACTGAGGTGAGTACATGAGGACTTTTCTGGGTACATAGCAATGAGTTTTGTTTTATTTTTAAATGTTTCTTATGCTAAATGATTTATGACCAATAGTCTGACAAATGATTTTCAAAGTTGATTTGAAAGTACTACTTTATGTTGAAGAATTGAAATGATTTTACATGTTTTGAATGATGTTTATCAAAGAGACCAACTTGTGATGAATTGATAATAATAGTAAAGATTGAAATATGAATTAAATATAAGAAATGTGAGAGATGTCCGGACAAGGACCTTACCCGTGAGAAGGGGGGTCAACAAACACTACTGGGATGGTACCTCCCATCGCGAAGTAGTTCTCTTAGCACGCCCTTATGGGTAGATTCGTTCTATTCCATGAAGGGAAGAAAACTAGCACGCGCTCACGGATAGATTCGTTCTATTCCGGGGAGGGAAGATACGGGGAAACCCGTATAAAACCAAATAATAATAAATAAACCATGAATTTCAGTTGGTCTATGTTTTGATAAGAAAGGGTTTATTTTATGTTTTCGCATGATAAAGTAAAAAAACTAATGTTTTTATGATGAAGTAATGACTTATGTTATGATTATAGCAATGAACTTTGGTTTTATTGTTTTCACATAACAGTGGAGTTTGCAGGTTTTGAAAAGAAGAGAAAGGTTTTATTTATTTGTTAATAGCTAATGATGTTCAAATTGATTTAAACTCATTGAGTTTAAAACCCATGTATCTCACGAGGCATTTTTGTCTTACGTATTGTTTGTTTTAAAATGCTATGCACTCAGGGACAGGATGTGGGTTAGCAGACGATAGAAGGAAAAGACTTAGAAGATGTCATGTGGAATGTAGATAGAAAAGAGGATCAGAAGATAGAGTTATCCCAAGTGCGGTATAGTTATATCATGTAAATGAAAGATATCATGATTATGGTTTAGAATTCCCTTGTAGTTGTATATTGGGTCGTTTTGTTGAGTCGAGTCAGTATGGAATTGTCCATATTGCCCAAAGGTCATGCCGAAATTTCGGTAGAAATGTTAGTTTAATACGGGACATAGCATTAAGGTGTTTTTAGGCTTACTATGGTTGTTTTGATCCGAGTTTGTAACCCCAAGAATTGCTTAATTATTTTTAAATGCAATTGTTTTATTTGGGACCAAAAGTTTTAGACTTATTGTTTTATCGGGATCAAATGTTTCAAATGATGTCTTAAATACTAAAAGAAAAGTTTTTGAAAGAATGAAATTTTTACTTCACCATATTTTTATAAACGATTACACGAAATAAGGTGTAAGAAAGATGGGGTGTTACAAGTTGTCCAAGGCTTATTATGTTATTATATAGGCTTAGGGGTGAAGTTCACATTTTGTAACACACGCGTCTCACTATTTTTGCATAAGAACATGATGGGTTCTTTTCCTTATATCCAGATCAACCTCCACTTGTTTTTGTCTTCAAATATTTTGCTTTAGTTCGAAGTATCTACGAGATCATCTTTGTATAGAACACATTCATTGAATGTCACATCCCGACTTTAGATAACTCTTCTAGTTTGGCTATCCAAGAAGCGATACCATATGTCATCCAATATGTATGCAATAAAGAAGCACTTCTTCTCCTTTGCCTCTAGCTTGTCTCTTTCGTTGTCTTTAACCTTGACATAGGAAACGCATATGAAAACTCTAAAGTGACCAAGGGATATCACTTTCCCTCGCCATTCCTCTTCTGGAATGTTGAACCTTATGGGGGCTAAGGGTCTTTCTATGATTAGATAGGTTGTGGTATTAAGGACATATGTCTATAATATATTCTACAGTCATGCGTGTAATCTCATGATCTTCGCCCTTTCATTTAGAGTTTTGTTTCATCCACTCTGCCACTACATTCTACTAAGGTGTCTCCGGAGCCGTTTCAACTTACAGATTCCATGCTTAATGCATTAATCAATAAATTGTGGTTGTTATATTCTCCCCTATTATCTGACTTTAGGAATTTGGCCATGAGATTTGTCTCATTCTCTGCAGCAGCCCTCCATTTCTTAAAGGTGGTGAAGACTTCATATTTATTTTTCATAAAATAACCCACACATTCCTCGTGAAATCATCTATGAAAATAACCCACACATTCCTCGTGGAATCATCTATAGAATAACCCATACACATTTAAATGAGCAAGTTATAGCTTATCTACTTTTAGAACTTGCCCCACCTTAGCAAATCTTATTATATTTTGTTTACAGAGGACATGGGATTCATAAAATTCCAAAGTGGCACTCTTCATATTCGAAATCTTTCCCTTTAATGCCAACATCTTCCTTCTCATCCCACTCATGTTTCCAAGCCTCGTGTGCTATAGAGTAGAATTCTTCGTATCTTAGACGGTAGCATTTTCTTATCTTACGAAACCCTCAACTATATACAAGGACTCCTGCTTCTAACCTCGTGCAACAACTAGAGTCCCCATTCTTCACTTTCCACTAGTGATTTTCAAACTTAATAGGGTACCCCTCATCCAACTGCCCTACTGATATTAGCATCCTCTTCATGTTTGGAATCAACTTGTCAATTTTAACGTCAACTTCGACCCCAAGGAGGCCCAAAGGAAAACATCTGCCATTCTTGTGATATCTAGGCTCTAAATTGTCCACAATCCACACCCTGTCACTGTATTAAATTCTACATTATGTCTTTACAATAGCTTGCATGGAATGAGGCACTCGAATCCATTATCTAGGATTCAATGGAACACTCTACACAACATATAAGCGTATCATCATAGTATTCTGTCGCATGCACTTCCTTCATCATTTTATTTATGCAAGGCTTAGGGCACTGGGTTTTAAAATGAGCGCTTTCTTTGCAATTCCAGTAGGTGATGTCTTTCCTACCTCTAGAGTTCCTCTATTCCTTGTATTTACTCCTTCCTCTGCCACTAACCTCATTTGTTGGACCTACTCCTTCATTTTTTGGTACTCACTAAATTTTTGGAGCATTCACCTACATTCCTCCTGCGAATGTCATTTTCAAGTATCAAATCGTGAATGCCTTTGAGCATAGACTTCATTGTTCCGGATGTATTGCTAACCGTAATAACCATTTTGAACCAAATTTCTGGGAGCGAAGATAATAGCATCAATTCCTAGACTTTGTCTTTGAACCCGATAGCAATAGATATCTCTCATCGAACCGCCTTCCTTCATATTCATGTTAACCAACTACCTAATCTAGAACTCCTTGTTCACAGAGGACTTCTCATACATATTAGATATATCCTTGATCATTTCAAATGTTGTTTTCTTATTGACGATGTTGTAAACATTATTCTTCGCCAAAGACACATAGACGACTGTACGGGCATGTTGATCTAACAGATCACACTCCTCCTGCTTCATAGTGTTTGGTTTCACTCTGTTCAGGGGTAGATGTAGCTTCTTATGGTAGAGGTAATTCTCTACCTGTATTCTCCAAAAGCCAAAATTGATGACCTTCAAGTTTTCTATTTTAATATTCCCTTCTTCAACCATGACTTTATTACCAATTTATAAGGATTAAGCATTCTGACAAACACACACACAAATACATGTGATCATCTAGAAAACTGAGAAAAACAAGAATAAACAACCAAGAACACAAGGATATAAGCGATTCACAAGAAGAAACAACCAAGAACACAAGTATATAAGCGATTCACTCGATCTAATATGATCAAGCTACGTCTACCGGAGAACTAAAGAGCTTTTATATTTTTTGATAATGAATAATATACAAAGTATACACTCAAGTCCACGATATTTACGGCTCACTCACATCACATGGTTAAGGTTACAACAAATGAAAGTTATTTATAGTGAGAGAGAAGATCCAATAGGAATGACGGTAGATCTTGTAAACCATGGTTTTTCCAATCATAGGCTTATGTGACTAGCCAGGTGACCATGCTGGTCAGACCATCATATTATCTCCTTTCACACCTTGATTTTAGTGTCAAAGACTTCTATAGAGTATCAATTGTGAGGATAGTGCTTTAGACAAGAAACTGAACTTCTATCTGAGTTGTTGAACTTACTTCACCTGGGACTCTTGACCATAACATTGACTGAACCTTACGTACTGCGAAACCATCCGAACACATGATCCTTATGGAGTATGAACACCATCGGACAATTGATCCGTCTGGACTACAGATTCCTCCTGACTTTGCATTTCCTTCTGAAGTGCTGATTCGTCTTAACTGCTAAATTTCTTTAGATTGTTGGTCCACTTCTGACCCCAAGATTAGACTCCACACCTCAACATTATCTAGCCTACATTGCTTTAAAAGAAATGACATGACATTATTAATATCATTTTTTAAGTTTACATGGAAATTAGAGTTCAATTCCAAATCAAATATATCCTCTAGTAGCCATTGATAGGGGTTTCTTTAGGGTTTCTATTGCGTTTTTGTAGTGAGAATTGAGCTAATGAAATTTTCCAATATTTAATGGTATTATCTATTTTCTCTTCACCGTTTACATATTGTTTATTAAATTCGCATAACAAAATCTTTTGTTGTATTAGTCGATAAATCATTAAATGAATCGAATTTCACCTTATATGTGTGTCGGCTTGCATTTTCAAAAATATTTCATTTTGGATTTGACAAATCTTTTATAATTTTGAAGCATAAAATATCCATTATGAATACGAAAATTGTTAATTTGAATAATCGGTTGTTTCATGACTGGCTTTGCTTCGCACCATGGCTCACTTTGCTTTACGGAATACCTAGCTACCCTTAGAAACCATTGTTAGTTCATCATATACCTCTACTAGTAACTTCTTTAATAGTTATCTTCAAGCCATAAGGATCCAAAACCTTAGAGAATCCAAGTAAGTATCATATTCATACTATCATCATTTCTATGATTGGAGTGTGCTTAGCATCACAACTTAACTATATGGAGCTCGAATAACCAATATTGTCTGAGACTTATCAGAGGAAATCAAGATTAGAGTTGCTCATTAGGGCCGCAAATACAAAATGCCCCAATAAGTAGATTGATGATCTCTATATTTATAAAGACTTATTATGCTTCAAGATTATAAGAGGTTATCAAATCTAAAAATGCAAGATTTTTTAAAAAGCAAGCCGACACATATATAAGGTGGAATTCAACTCATTTAATGATTTGGTAGACTAATACAATAAAATATTGTGTTAACTAAATTTTATAAGCAATATGTACACGATGAGAAGAGGATAGATATTACCATCAAAGATACGAATTCCCCCTATGCAAGGATATGACCCCTTACGCAAGGGCACGGAGGAAGGGGCTCGACCTTTGGGCGATATGTTAAGTCACTTTAGTATGTCGCAAACCGTCCTCTCTTAGGCAACCCTTGTGTGCCTTGGGTGGGATTTGAACATGGGTTCTTCATAGGAGAGTGTTTACCATGTCCTCCTCTACAACCAACTAATTGGGTGATGGTTAAAGATTGGCCAAATTCATTAGTTCAACTCTCACTACAGAAAAAACATTCTAAACCCTAAAAAACTCCTACCAACAAATACTAGAGGATATGTTGGATCTGCAGTTGACCTCTAATTTCCATCTAAGCTATAAAAATGGTATCAATGATGACATGTCATTTCTTTTAAAACCACAGGGGTTAGGTACGTAACCTTCTCTATAGGGCTTGTCAGTTATAAAGCATTATTTTAGACGTGATTAGCACATAATATGGTTATATTGTACAAAATAATAACATAATAGTTTTTTCATTCATTAGAGGATAATAGGTTGGGTTTTTCTAAGATCACATAAACTATGTAACCAGCTATCAAGAATTTACCAGTTATGATGCTTTATATTAGACAATTTCTAATATAAAATAGTTTAATCGGACGGATCGCAAATAATGGTTAAAATTTTAAGTTATAATACTTTGTGTCTTTAAGGATTTTCCTTTCAAATTTACATTTAGGCTGGGGGCAGTCAGCATGCGCTGAGCATGCTGAACTATGTCACGTCAGCTTTCAGCATGTTAGCACATGCTGACCAAATTTGGTGGCAGCAGTCAGCATGTGCTAACCATGCTAAACTATTTTTTTAGATCTATTTTTTAAATTATTTATATTATTTAAAAAAATATAAAATTAAAAACTACCATTTCATTAAACTTAAAATCCATTACATTAAAATTAAAAACATAAAATAAAACTTAAAACAAACGAAATTAAACTTAAAAACCGACTAAACAAACGAAATTAAACTACAAGCTACTCGTTGATGTGATATCCCAATTGCCTTGCCGCATCCCTCTTCATTTCCAACGCGAGTTCGCAGCCGCATCTTCTCTTTGATTTTCAAGTTAGCCTCTTTCATTTTCTCAGCATTCTCTTTGATCTTCTGAGCTTCCTTGTATGTCTCAACATTGTCGGACAAAGCGAGTAAATCTTCATGAACACTACTATTTGTGCTAGTGCTATTGGCTTGGCCTTTGCCTCTCTTCTTTCGCTTTGCTTCATCACGTCCCATGGCATGTGGTGGATCATAATTGAGGTTGAAGCCAACACTTGTTCTAGCCGGCGTGGTGTATTTCTTAGAAATTGGGATAGTGATTCTAGTGGTGGAGACATTTGTTGTGAATACATTTGTGGTGGAGATGGTTGTGGTGGAGATGATTGGTGTAACCAATTGTTGACATATTGTTGTTGCATACCCCAATTCGGTGCATATTGACCATATGTCATTGAAGGGTCAACCGGTTGAGGTACATGACAACCGGCCGGAGGGGTTGCAATCGATGTAGTGGCGGATTTCTTTTTGGTAGCTTTGGTTGTTTTGGTTGGTTTGGTAGCTTTTCTTTGGCTTGAAGACATGATGAATGAAGATTGAGAGTGTTTTTGGAAGAATAGAGAAGATGATTGTGATAATGAAAGAATAGAATGGTAGTGTTTATATAGGGGAGGATGTAACGGCTAGTTTTTTATAAAAAAAATGGCTAGTTTTTTATAAAAAAACGGCTAGTTTGGGGGTTGGAGGCTGTGGCGAGCTCGCCCAAATGTTGGCGAGGGACCTTCGGCGAAGGTGATGGCGAGCGCAGGCGGTGGAGTTGGCGAGCTTTGGCGAGGAGGTTGGTGAGATTTGGCGAGGGGGTTTGACGAGCTGCTCCCCCAGCCTTAGTTGGATTTAACTTGGTTGGCTTACCATGAAATCAGTGGTGGACTTAGTAAAGAGCCAGGGGGTACACGTGCCCCCTGAAATTTTACCCCGTAGAGTAAAAAAAAAAATTATATATAGGTGCTCCCCGTCTAAAAAAAAAGGTGCTCCCCGTTTTAGAAAAATGATGTCTCCGGTGTCCATTTTTTTATATATAGTTGTCAAAATGGTGCCCCCGGTGTCTATTTTTTTATATATAGTTGTCGAAAAAAAATGGTGCCACCCGTGTCCATTTTTTCTAGGTCCGCCCCTGCATGAAATCTAACCAAAGAAGCACGCTTTCCTACGAAGAATAATGACAATGATCGAAAATAATTTGCTATCAACATTAGATTTTTAAAATAAGTGGATGCTGAATACTAAAAGTCTTAACTATTTTAAGACCGTATGGGAATAATATATAGTTTGCAAAGTCCCAAATGTGAATGCTATATTTTTACTTATATGTTTTTTATTCATTCATTTAGAAAAGTGTTTTTGACTTTTATGTCTTTCTATTTAATTGAAGAGAAAAAATCATGAGAAAAGTATAAAAATCAAAACATATTTTATAAGTGGATGGATCAAAATATCACCTTCTACAGGTAAAAGAGGATCAAAAAATCAGGAGGTTCGTTGCTTCAAAAGACCGGCCCTCCTTTCCCTCAACTGAGAATCTAAGAGAGACATTAACGCGTCTTTAATACAGATGACGAGCACCATAGTGGCCTTTTGATAATAAATAAATAACAATAAACAAAACTAATAATATTACAAACGTTGGTATAGTTGTAGTTTTATGAGTTTTAACAGCTGAAAACCAAGTGCATCTATTATTACATGGATAAAAAATGTTACACAACTTTATTATAGTGACGTTAAGCGTTAAAAATTTTTGTAGCAAAGAAATCCATATTTTTCATGAAACAAAAGGACGAACCTGTAGTTAAGCCTAGATAATAAAATAATTGAACATGTACCCAATTCGTTATCCCTCTCATACGAATTCTTTGTCAAGAATCAAGATATCATAATTTGATATTAGGGTTATTTACACTACTCCATCGTCAAGGTCAGTGGCGGATCCAGCCTCTAAACCAAGAGGGGTCCAATACATACACTTCTTCAAAAAAATCTCAAATGAAAAGCAAATTCAAGTTTTTTTCTATGATAAATAGAGTAAAAATGGAGTGAAGTGGGGTCCCTGCACCCCACTCAAAGCCTCTAGATCCGCCCCTGGTCAAGGTATCGTATGTTCAAAATACTACACTTGATCATAAATCCTAAACCCAATTCCTCTCCCGAATCTGTTTTGTTTCGTTACACAATAAAGACTATTTTAATAAATTTTACATGCATTTGATTGGGTCTACAACTTATGTCAATGGCATGCAAAAAGATTGAACAAAATAGGATGTGTACTTGCTTATAATTAGGGTCGTAAACGCACCGAACGAACATGAACGACAGCTTATTCATGTTCAGTCGTTTAAGTTAGTTGAACAAACAAACGAACACGAACGAGTTTTCTTGTTCATGTTCGTTCATTTAGCAAATTCTTTTGTTCATGTTCGTTTTCGTTTATGTTAGTGAACATGATAAAAGAACATAAGCGAACAAAGGTAAACAAACACAATTGAACATATATGAACATAAATTAACATATAATATTGTAATGTAATCAAACAGAATTGAACATATATAAACACAAAGGGACTTAAATAAACAAACATAAACGAACAACATATACGAACATTCACGAACATAATTGAACGAATGAAACAATTGTTCATGTTCATTCGTTTAACTAAACGAACGAGAATTTGAGTTTATGTTTGTTTATTTATTAAATAAACAAGCTTTCCTTCAAATAGTTCACAAACAGATCGTTGAATGTTCGATTCGTTTACAGCCCTACACACAATCCATTCGTTTGCACATAAAGACTTGAATATATTATTAATTCCATTTGTTTTCTATTTTCCATCAAAGTCAACGTAAATGTTACATTCGAAATTGGTAACAATAAATAAATAGACTTGTACCCGTAAACCTATAAACATTCGTCAAATACATCAAATTGCCCTAATTCTAACATGGAATCATCTTTTTCATAAAAATGAATAAATCAACAACAATCTTCACCTATTTTGAGAAGTGGTCGATCCATTAAGCTTAGGGTCAGTTTGATAGTACAAAACGTCTCCAGTATCACTAACAAAATGGTCTTTTTTCAAGCTCGTGATTAATTCATTGAGTAGGTGGAAAGGTAATGGCCATGACTTTTTTGGTTCCCGATAGTATTTCCCAAGCACTGGTTTTGCAGCCTCCGTCTACAAGAAAAAAGTCAAAAAAAATTTACGACTTTTTTAGTTTTTTTCAACAATTTGTAAATAAGTAGATTAAGATGGAATACTGACCGCCTCGATTAGGTTATAATGTGGGATTTGGGGAAAAAGATGGTGAATGACATGAGTTCCAATGTCATGATGGATATTATTAATCCAACCATAATCACGGTCAATGGTGGTCAATCCTCCCCTTAGATAACTCCATTCCTGCAAAAAAAAAAAAAAAAACAAACAAACAAACAAATTTCACATAAGCTTTCATGAGTGTCTCCATTCCTTTATTCATGAATCATGCAAATGAACCAAGATGAATGCATCAATTATTTGGTAACGATGATAATGAGCAAATAGACAATTTTGTCGTAAGAAGAAACGTTGCAATGAATGTTAAAACATTCCAAAATAATAATAGAAATAAATATGCGAATTTACGAAATTAGTAAACAATAGGTGATACCTTTCCACGATACCAAGGAAGTTTATCTTCATGACCATGGTGATGCAAGTAAGTAACAAGATCCAACCACATAACATTTATCTAAAATCAAAGGAAAAGCCAATATGAGAAATTGGTAAGCTAATGATTTTAACAAGAAGAAGATAGAAATACAAGATTAAGAGATATAAAAATTACCCAATATGGAATGCCATAGAGTTTTAACATTTGCATTGGACCAACAACAAAGTTCAAACCAACAAGAAGACCAAACATTGCAATCCAACAAATTGTTGAAGTAATTACGTCTTTTCTCTCAACCGGGACAAACAAATCACTACTTGGATCAAAGTGTGAACCGCTCTTTCCCGGAGATCTATTTAACTAAAAATAAAAAATACACGGATGTTATCTTGTGAATTTGAAAAATCCCAAAAAGATAGAAAATATTTGTTCATGTAGCAAACTTACTAAGTAAAAAGGATAAGCTAGCATTGGAAAAGGGAGGGTGAATCGTAGTGTTCGTGTCATCCAATCTAAACTCTTGAAGGTTTTCTCGGATAACTATAGGAAACAAAGTGGAATTGTTAAATAAGATTAATAAAGAAAAGTAGAAAACTTCCAAGAAAATAAAATCAACATAACTAAAGAACATACCGGATGCCATGATTCATCATTTTCAACGTGTCCATGATTTTGATGATGCGTTCTATGGCTGATTCTCCTGTAACATTCATTTATGTAAATTTATTCTTTGAAATCAAGATTAGTAAATTCAAAATTTATTTTGAAAGTCAATGAGCTACCAAACAAAATAGCATATTGAAGGAGTGAATAGACTAGAAGTGGTCCAAGTAAAGTTAGTTAAAACATACCATCCATGATAAGGAACAAGAATTGATGAATGAAGAATATGCCCAACAACACTATTCAGCTTCGGATTGTTTGAGAAGCTCCCATGGCCGCTACACATTAGAACAACATGAACAAAATCAAAAACCCAAAAATTCAAGCATACCGTTTTTGACTTGTGTGGTCAAATGGTTGATTAAGTGTTAATCCAAAATTAATGCCTTCGTTTTAGTCTAAGATGGCTAAAAGTAGTCACCTATAGTCGTTTTCATATGATATATCATAGCATTCGTGTTTATTGTGCATCTAGACAAATTTCTATCGAGATTCAACCTTAAAATTGACGAGTTTGACCATTGAAGTCAAAACGAATACCAGAAAAGAGAGGAATTATAGATTACCAATCATGGCCAAGCACGAAAAGAGCCCAAAACATGGTTCCTTGAGCAGCCCAATAAAGCGGCCAAACAAGCCAATTGTTGAGATACGCTGCAACTGCTGCTAAACCAAGAACACAAGCAACATCCCTTATGACGTAACTCATAGACCTCCATGGATCCTTCACCCAACAATGCTTCGGTATAGCAGCCCTAATATCAGCCAATTTGAATGGTGGCGGTGCCCCTGCGTCAAATTTCTCTTCTTCGTTCACAATCCCTTCATCAAGACTGCTTCTCTCTCTTTCTTTTTCTAAATTTTCTTCATCTATTGACGGTATTCTAATTGGAGCACTCACTTTAACCTCCCATTTCGGAAACCCATCTGGGTTCGTCGTTCTTGATGAAAATAGTGGGTTTTTAGAGGGTAAAAGAGTGATCTGTGATGGGTTCTTGTTGTTTTTCTGGATAAACCCTCTTGTGGGGATGGCAAGAGATTGGGGAAAGGGTTTAATGCCACATCCGGATAACACCAATCCCGCCATCGTGAAAGATACAGGATGACAGGGGCCTCTTTCTGTATCTTTCCTCCCTTTAACCCTAGCTAGATATTTGTGTAAACAATGTATGTATATAGAAAGAGAGAATATTGGAGAGAGAGACCTTGAAAGAAGGGCCAACGGGAGATAAAGTAGATCTTGTGGGTTAGTCGATGTAGGACCAACAAGTTGGATACTGTATCATTTATGGTAATTGGATAGAAAATCTGATAATAGGATTATATAAAAAAAAATCATTTATTTAACAAATTCATTTTTTCGAGTTAATATCAAAATATAAACATAGTAATTACAGAGAGTAATATAATTGTATGCTTTTACCAATTTAGAGCATCTCGAACCTCTTAATTTCTTTTGATGTTCGTCTATTTTGGTATTTATATTTAATAATATTCAATTTTGTACATTGATTATAAAATATTAAATATATATTATTTTCAAATTAGTTAGGTTATTTAAATAAATTATATAAAACAAATATAAATATATTTTATTAAAAAATATATCACTTAAAAGTAATTATCAATAAATTCAATTCTTAACAATTATTAGATATTATAAAATATTATGACCATATAATGTTTTATCGATTTTTGTATAACTACATATGTGAATTTTTTTTATCATCATTTATATTTACAAAAATATACAATATGTTTAAAAATGGTAAACTATATGATGAAGATTTATAAAACATTTAAGATAGATAAAAAGTAATTAGTTAATTTGAAAAAATAATAAAAATAATAAAACCACTAGAGATGGTTGTGACAAGAGATTTTCATTGAATAAAGTTTACTAGAAAGCTAATATGGCAAAACAAATAAGTATTTGATAGGTTAATCCATTCGAGATGCTATTACAAAACTTACACAAATAATCAATCATGTTTTAATTTGATAAAATGTTTGATCATGTATATAAAATAAAATATCATTGTACATTTTATATAAAATAATACTTTGTTATAGAACATTGAAATAAAAATAGTTCAACAAATGCACATTAAACCCTTGATAATAAACATATGTTTTTTATGTTACAAATTAAAAAACCTGATATGTTTAAATACAATTTTGACGGTTATGTGCCAAAAAGTAAATATAATCTTAAATAAATATTTATATGTGTGTGGGAAGAGTGGGATTGACCACCACACGCATATGTTCTATCAAGAAAAAGTTTTAACACATTCTAAAAATAAACTCTTACTTTTCGGGTATTTGCCATTTTTATTTTTTAATTAAAATATTACAATTTTAATTAAAGTCACGGATAATCTGTTATGATCAACTAACAAATTACCATTGTTTTTTAAAGCCCAATCTTTTTATTAAAATATTTGGCTTTCGATCGCCTTCTCAAAAAAGCAATTATGATTTCATATGTATAATTAATATTATTATTACTACTATTTTTTGCTATTTTATGTTCTTTGGTATTTATTTGAATTTTTATTTTTAGTTTTTCAGGTAAACGGAGTAGCCTGTGGGATATCATGGGCTCGCCAACGGTACTGCTAATACAACAGGTTCATAGCCCTTTGCCCATCAAGTTCGAGCATGTCAGATATGGGGCGGGTTGGGGTGCCGCTTTCATTTGGGGTGTTTTTGTAAAAAAATTATTTTATCCCACCACTCTTATAAATACCATCATCTGCCACTTCAAAAGTCACATATTCCTCATTCACTCTTTCTTTCATATTTCTCTTTAAACTCTTTCCTATTATTTCTATATTTTTGAAAACCTTTCTTTTCAACACTAAATGGATTCAAACCGTGAGAAATCCAAAAAAAACACTCTTTCCAAAGAAGAAACCGCCAGGTCGAAGGTGGTTGTAATATTCCGCCACCCCAATGCCTTATTATACATAATACCAACAATATGCATACAAACAAATGTCTATACAACCAAATTTCCTCTTTCCCAATCCCAAAACTATCCACCAAACTATAGTCCATTCCAACAATGTTACGTCCTCAACACATCACATTTTCGTGAATCGGAAGTCAACAACGAGTCAAGCGATGAAACGCAAACCCCTACCCAAATGTAAACAGCAAATCAAGTTACTAGAAACCCAACTACCACCATAACGGCATAACCCACATTCTAAAGAAGACGTTTTATCCAAAGAGTGAAAAGACGACCATGGAATGACAAAGCAGAAGTGGCATTGGCAAATGTATGCATAAGTGTTTATGAGGATGAAGAATGTAGAAACCACCAATGTAATAAGAGTTTGTGAGTTGAAAATTTTAAGTTATAGAAGTGAGATAAGAGCGTGTGTTGGGAAATGACCACTTCCCTATCCTTATTATTTTTATCTTTTATGGTTTTCTTATTTTTCTAAAAAGAAAAAAAAGAATATGGTTTTTTTATATGATTTATTTATGCTTTTTTTTTTTGTTTTTGGTTCAATTACTATTTTTTACACACATCTTCTTACTACGCATATATATAAAATTGCGTGCAAATATATAAACCAAATCAAAATTGAACCGAAAACAAAATTAAAAATAAACAATTTCATAAAATTAATAATAATGATGATGATATAAAGATTGAAAAATCAGAAACCTAATAATTGGTTTTCTAACGCGCATGAATTAAAAACTATTATAAGTTCAATAACTTTGGATAAATAGCAATTATTGTAATTTTAGATCTATATTTCATAATTTTTATATCAATATAATGTTGTTTTGGCGCGTTTAAAAACTGGACGTTTATAGTTTTCAATAGTGTTTAATGCGTATTTTGAATGATTATTAGTTCCTACACATTTTCTTGGTCCAAAGTTACACATTTCTACCGAGTTTAATGCTTATTTTGAATGTCGGCTTGTTGATGACGAAAATCAAGCATACTTTTTTTAATAATCAACTATTAATAAATCGTCCAGGAGAGAGAGAGAGAGAGAGAGAGAGAGAGAGAGAGAGAGAGAGAGAGAGAGAGAGAGAGAGAGAGAGAGAGAGAGAGAGAGAGAGAGAGATTTAATCAAAGTGAATAAAATAAGATGGAATTCCACAAATATCCCATCTTCCCACCTAACTTTCTCTAACTAATTCTTATGCATGGTAGCTTTCTTTTGACTCATTAGAGTTTCAATTTGTAATGCAAGAAGTTACGTAACAAAATATTGATACAAATTACAATATTTAATATCTTATTATGTTAAAGAGTTTCATCCTCTATTAGTTTGGGAGTTCTTTTTCAAATGATCGAAAAAATTAAAGTAAAAGGCTAAAACATATTAACATAATATGAATATACCAAGAGGTCATGTTGCTTCTCCTTGGGTCGACATTTTACGAGTGGGGATTCCAATTAGAGAAAATGCTATTGACATTGATTCCTTATGCTCAGAAAACTGAGAGATGGAAGATCCATTTCTTTTGGAGAGGATGTCTATATGGATGACACTCTACTAAAAACGACATTTCTAAGAGTTTTTTTACTTGACCTAGAGAAAAAGGCTTTGATTTGTGATCAACTACCTTTGGAGATTTGTCATTCTTCTTTGCGTCATGAACCAATAGGAGTGCCAAGTTTGATCAGTGATTAGAGATTAAAACTTGTTGCAGAACGTTCTTTTACCAGACCAGAGGTAAATGGCGACGGGAGTTAGAAGTTTCGCGTCTTCACACGGTCGTGTCGACATGGAGATTGGTTGATAAATCGAGTTTAATGGTGGAAGATTCCCTAACAAGATGGAACAACTTGGTTCCAATCAAGGTAAATGTATTGGTTGGGAGAATAAAGTTGAATATTTAGGATTGGTACATAGCACCACTAGTTCTGCGGAAGGGGCATCAATCAACCACGACTAAGCACTTCACCAAACGATCAACGCACACAACTATCTAAACTAGAGATTAATACCAAGAATAAAATTGAGAAACACAAAGATATAGAAATGGTTCACTTGACAATGAGTAAGCTACATCCACTATGAGAACCGAGAGATTTTCATTGATAAACTTCAAAATTTTACAATAGATAATCTAAGACTGTCACCTAAACAATGTTTACAAGTTGAATATTGGATGTTTTGACATATTGAGACTATGCCAACGCATATTTCTAAGGTAATTCTGACAGTCGATGTGACAACACCAAAACAGGGTACAACCGAAGACTCCTTCTTCAGTTGGATGACCCTCTCTTAAACTGTGGTTAAGAGACATGTCCCTCGACAAGATTGTCTAACTGTTTGACTAAGCTTCTACACTTTTGTCAAACTACACTTCGGTCAAACTACACTTCGGTGTGGGGATACTCTTCGCCTGATGAAATTCTCCAGTCTAAATTGAACTTTGGTCTGGAGATACTACGGTCTCATCTCCTTTGGCTACTGATGCATTCACTCCTGTGACCGTAGCCCAAGCTACTGTTGTCATGGTGAACTGCGGTCCATAGAAGATACTAATGATTTGCTTCTCCTGACACAACTCTTTAGTCCAAGATGGAGTTCACTCTTTGTCACAATTCTTCTGGTCTGGTAACTTCCTCGATCACTCTTTGTCACAATTCTTCTGGTCTGGTAACTTCCTCGATCACCAGCATCTCCTACTGTCTATCTTGGATGATGTGCTTTACATTCCCATCCGAAGAAGTATCTTCTGATCCGGACAAGGTGTGATCTACCTCTATTCTGTTGATACAATATTCTTTGGTTCCAACCTTTATGTTGATCTACTTGGATAAGTACTACAGTTGTTCTGGGTGAGATGCACCAGACTCATGATACCTATTCCAACTTTCGAACTACTTCGATTAGTTTTTCCGGAGTGAAGAACTTCCTTGACTGAGGACTGAGGATTCGTCTGAGGCTCAAACCTCAACAGCACTGTTTGTCTTCGTCTCTGTTTCTAGTTCCTTAGACAGCTGATCCTCTACGGTTATCTGGACTTCTTCAGTTCAAAATAGGCTTCACACTTACTCAACAAAATAAACTTCCAACTAAGATCAATCTTGACAAACAAGGAATCCAGGTGGATTCTCTTATATGTGATATGTGTAACTCTCAAATTAAGGCGTTGGATCATATTCTCTTTCGTTTTCCTATTGCGAACTCTATTTGGTCTTAAATAGCTAATTAGTGGAACATTGATATGCCTCAGGTTGCTACTTTTTCAAAATTTCTAGAGTGGGAGTCTCATATTTGGCTTACTACAAGTCAAAAGAAGTGTCATTTGCACATCGTGTCGGGTGAGATGGAGAACGAATCTATTTTTGGAACGGTCCAACCAAGAAAAGTTATTATTATTTTATTGCATTGCATCCTAATCTTTCTTTTGATTTTTTAAGAGTAGTAATCTTAAAATTAATCAGGTTGGTTGGCTTCAAAACCCAAGTATTTTTATTTCCTCTATGTAATCATGTTTTTATCAAGAATATTGTTAGATTTTAATACAATCATATCGTTGTAAAAAACACTATGTTTTTTTATTGGGTTAATAACATAAAAACCACTGTACTTTGGTCAAAATTCCAGTTTAACCACTATATTTCTTTTTGTTCCATAAAAATCACTCATGCTTTCAAAAAAATTCACATTGACCACTATTCATTTTATTTTATAATTTTTAAGAATTATTTTCATCGAAAGATTATGTGAAAAGTTTCATATCGACATTTGAAGCAAATATTTGAACTTCATTGCAGTGAAAATGATACATAAAGTTGTCTACATGTGATTTTGGTCTTCGTAAATGCACCTCTTTGGTCACGTTGTGAATACACAGAGTGTCCAAGTGAATCCACTAAATTTTGATTGTGACGGGGATAAGTGTTTCGAGTTGGCGGCATACAATCATGACTTTTATTTGTTATAGTGGTCGCAATGTATATATATATTTTTAAATATAAGTGGTTTTTATGATTTTTTTGAAAATACGAGTGGTTTTTTTGGAACAAAAAAAATATAGTGCTTAAGTATTTTTGTAAAAATACAGTGGTTTTATGTTATTAGTCCCTTTTTATTTTACTCATGTTGGAATGTATGCACATGACATAAAAAATTAGTTTCAATTTCATTACGATATGTTGGGTCGCAAAAATAGAAGGGTAGACGATAATTAGAAAGGATTTAATAAAGCATTTGAACATAACAAGTTGTAATCATAACAAATGATGAGGTAGTTGTGTTCTACACAATGTCGTATATTGAATGGGGGCATGAAATGCATCTCACTAGAGGCATATAGCGATATAGCCTTTAATATGTTATTTGATACATGTGTTTCTAATGAAATGTGCAATTCAAAAGGTCATACAAACATATGGCATATTTGTTGAGGCACTCAAAGAAACAATCACTATAAATAGATGAAGATAATGAAGAGATCCATAGAGTTCCATATGCATCAATAATGCAGTATACATGAGTTTAGGTTTTGCTATTGTAATGGGATTTTCCAATGGGTCTATGTCCAATATAGGGAAAGCATATTTTGAGGCACTCAAGTGGTTATGCTACTTGAAAGGCGTTTTGTGCTTGCCTTATGTTCATAAGAAAAATGTGTGGATTAGGTGTCTAAGTCATGACTATAATTGGTATATATTTGATTGATAGTAATAAAGTCCTTTTGGGTTGCCCTCATAGCTGGCAATTTGACAGAATAACTTTTAGAGAGAGAGTTTGATTTATTATGTGATTAATATATCAATATAAATAATTTGTTAATAGGATAATATATTAATTATAAATAGTATTATTTAATTAATAATTAATCAGAAATTAATTGGAATTAATTTTGGATTTAATTGGATTAATAAAAAGTGCAGGGGCTGAATTGTAATTGTTCAATAGTTGACCAATAGATAATTATAGTGTGTGTGTATGTGTGTGTGTGTATATATATATATATATATATATATATATATATATATATATATATATATATATATATATATATATATATATATATGGTGAACGAAAATTGAGATAATTATATCTATAATTTTCGAATTATATATAGATAAATAAGGGTTTGAATTTAAAGATAAAAAGTTTATCCGGTTTGAATTCAAATAAAGCTAATATGCTAAATCTTGAGGCTATAAATAGGGAGCCCCAGTACCCCCTAAAGGCCACAAAATTTTAAAGGTTTCTCTCCCTCTCTCTAGTTTTTCTTGTTGCTTGCTTTGGGTGTGAACCATTTGAGGAACGACGCTTGTGGTGCTCGCTTCCAAAAGATCAACAAAGGTTAGTAATTTCTTAATTATTATTTTAATAGAAATCAAAATGCCTATAGGGTTTTAGTTATAGATTCAAATAGAGAAAACATAGATCCTTTAGGTTGCATGTGAACTTAAGAGTTTAAGTTTATCTGTTTTCCTATTTCCCATCAAAAGGGTTATCTTAGAAAGACTTGTAGATGTAGACTTGGGTGGATTCTCGTATTTAAGGAAGAAGGTTATGTGTTCACAAGTGGGTTATAATGTTTTCTTGGATGTTTGAACTTCATAAGGATGTCGATATTACAACCATAGAAGAAATTACTTTGTCATTGCAAAAGGTGGCAAAGAGTTTATCTAATTGAAGAACATTCTATCACACTTAGGCATAAAACGAGGAAGATTGCATTCTTCATGGTGACAATAAAATTATAGTTAATCTCACAAAGAATCCAATGTTTTACAACATGGTGAAACGCCCAGATGAGATACTATTGTATTTGAAGTGATGACATGTTCTCCTCAAGAAAGATCGTTAATGTAGATAATTCAACAAATACTTTTACCAAATTAGGGACAACAGGGAAGTCAAAATTATGCTCACCTTTAGCCGGTCATCTAGACCAAAGAGGACGGTTTATTAAAGGTACATGTACTGAAAGCTCATTGATTTAGGATCAACCTTGAAGTTGAAGATTGTTAGGTTGTGAAGTTTGAAACCTTCTTGTTCTTATTTTGTTATTGAGACTTAGTAATAGGGTGTGGGATTATTGTTAATGTCTCTCTAGACATGGAATTCAAATTCCAAAAAGGTCTCCATCAATGGTTATCACATTTCTTGTTCATTTTGGTGATGGAAGATCTTCATATTGCTATGTAATAGAACTTTTTCCAGATGTGTCTTTTGTGGGCTTTGTGTAGGTGATATACGATTGAAAGTCTCTCGTATTTTTATGTTGATGACACAATTTTCCTAGATAAGTGGTCAACCTTTAATATTACTAATTTGTTTAAGGTCCTTCAATATTTTATCTAGCTTTCAATCTAAAGATTAATTTACAAAAAAGCAATTTGTTGGGCATTGGTGTAGATTATTTGATAGTAGAGAACATGACTAATCTCATTGGGTTTGATCCATTAAAATGCATTTATCTTATCTTTGTTTGATAGTTGGTGGTAATATGTGCAAAATTGAAGCTTCGAAAGAGGTGGTAAATAAAGTTAAGTACATGTTATCGACTTGTAAGGCGAAAACGCTTTCGGTGGGTGGTAGACTTATGTTACTAAGTTTGTCTTGTATGCTCTTCCGACATACTTCATGGCTTTGTTTAAAGTGTCTACTTCCGCTATTACTATTCTTGAATCTTTATGTAACAAGTTTTTTTATAGAGACTTAAAGGATTCTAAAATGACTTCGATTAGTTGGCGGTAAATTTATGACTCCAAAGGTTAATGGTGGTCTCAAGGTTGTGATTTTGGTTGCATTTATTCGATCTCTTCTCTTTTAAATGGTTTTGGCGGCTGCGTAACGATCCTAAGGGGCCGTTTGGATGTGCTTATAAAAACTACTTATTGGCTTATTGGCTTATTTGGAAAAGCCATAAGCCATAAACAAGGGCAAATAAGCAGTTTTTAATAAGTAAGGAGACCCTTACTTATGGCTTATGGCCTTTCCAAAAAGCCAATAAGCTAATAAGCAGTTTTTATAAGCACCTCCAAACGGACCCTATCTCCATTTTGCCCAAAGTAACTAAAGTTATTTATGATGAGCGTAGAATCATTGATTTACCCATTTTGAGGACAAATTCTAATATTACTTGGTTGAATATCCTTAAGGCTAATAACAATTTAAGAGATAAAGGTGTGGTTTTTTTCTCTTTTTGCAAGAAAAAATTGGAGATGGATATTTGTCATATTTTTTGGGACAATGTTTGGATGGAAGATTCGCCTTTAAAATTTTAATTTTCTAGATCGTCTACCTTGGAATTGGATAAATCTATTTCAGTCAAATTAAAAATAGAGTAGTCAGAATGTTTGAGGTCTTTGCATTGACCGGGAGGGGGGGGTGGTGATTTTAGTGTCACCAACTGCATTTGGTGTAATTGAATTAATAAGTGTATCAAGGGTGACAATTTTAGTTTTGGTACAAGCTAGGAGGTGTGGGAGTGCACACTTGTATCAACTAAATGTCGCCGGTACGCAGACTTAACGGGGGTTTCAAGGGGGCTTGCCCCCTTGAGCAGGGGTTCAAAGGGGGTTGTGCCCCCTTTGCGGGGTCCAAGGGGCAGCGCTCCTGGTGGGTTATTTAGTGATTCTATGAAGTCCAGGGTAGGTTTCGTCAATTTTATATCCTGCAAACTCCTAGTAAACTGCCCTAATATGAATCCTACAGGATATACGCTCCTGATACACAGAGAACGAACGACTTCTTCTCTCTTCATCTTCTACGTTTGGATTTTCTTTCTTGTCCCTAAGATCGAAAATTGTTTCTTCAGGAAATATCCTAAGTTTGGAATCCGTGAACCCAAGGCATTAGGGTCGAATTATCAAACAAGGAAAGTGTATAACACGTTTCGTGATTCAATCCAGATTTCCGGTTTTCACATATTCCCCAATAATCTTGTTTGATAATAACTGTTCTGAGAAATCATGTCGAGCGGTAACACAGTGAAGGATATGACGAGTTCATTTGGCAAATTGGAGAAGTTTCAGGGACAAGATTTCAGACGTTGGCAAAAGAAGATGCATTTTCTGTTGACCACTTTGAAGGTTGCCTACGTTCTCAGTACCCTACGGCCGCCTACTAATGAAGATGAGACACTTGAAGCAACCAAAATTCGTAACAAATGGGAGAATGACAATTACATCTGTCTGGGTCACATATTAAACGATATATCTGATGCCCTATTCGATATTTATCAGAATATTGCTGAGGCTAGGGAACTATGGGATATACTTGAAGCAAAATATATGGCAGAAGATGCATCAAGTAAGAAATTCCTAGTTTCTTATTTTAACAACTATAAAATGGAAGATACACGATCAGTAATGGAACAATACAATGAAATCCTACGAATTTTGGGTCAATTCACTCTTTATAATATGAAGATGGATGAATGCATTGCTGTTTCGGGTGTGATTGACAAACTTCCACCTTCTTGGAAGGATTTCAAACACAATATGAAACATCAAATTGAAGAATTGACTCTGGTTCAACTTAGGAGTCATTTGAGAATCGAAGAGGGACCTCATATTCAAGAGAATGATAAAGGAACCGGAAAAGGCAAATCTGATATTGGACAGCCCCAAGTCTACATGGTTGAAGCTGAAAACAACAAGTCTAACAACAAGGGCAAGGGGAAAAAAACGAAAATTTGATGGCTCTAACAAATCCAACATGAAATCCAAGGATACAAAGGATCTTGTGTGTTGGAGATGCAAAATGAAAGGTCATGTGAAGCGTGACTATTGGGTGAAACTTGGTAATAATAATGCTGGTGGTAGTGGAAGTGGTGCTGGTGGCAGTGGGTCTAAGAACCAATCTGCACCTAAAGGTCAGTTTATAATTGATCTTGTTAGTTCAGTACCTAATGTTCTTTCACTAACTCCTGAAGTTTCTTTTGTATAGGAGGCTGATATTGGTTCGTGGTGGCTTGATACCTGTTCCACACATCACGTGTGTAATGACGAACGGTGGTTCACGAAGTTGAACTTAGTAAATGACAGTTCGGTGTTACGCATGGCGGACGAGGGATCAAAGCCAATATTAGGAACTGGTGTTGTTAGTATTATGTTTACTTCAGGAAAAACAATTACTTTGTTTGATGTTTTATATGTTCCAATGGTTCGAAAGAACCTTGTATCTAGTGGTTTGCTGAATTGTATGGGTTTTAAGCAAGTTATCGAGTCGAACAAGTTTGTATTATCTAAGTGTGGGATATTTGTAGGATGAAGCGACACAGTTGGCCGACTTCATTCAGCTTATGCCCTCGATTTTTCTTTATTGGGATCGGTTGTTTCGGTCATTATTGGGGACGTGTGAGTTTTGTGGCTTAGACTAGAGGTTTTATTGATAAAAACTCGTTGATTATTGCTCCCACTCGTATGAGATGGAACAAGTTAATTCCCATTAAGGTTAATGTGCTTAGATGGAGGTGGTCTCTAAATAAACTTCCCACTAGAATAATTCGGGTAACAGAGGGTTTTGTGCTATGCCTGGTGTGTGACTGGATATCGAGTCCGTAAACCACTTGTTCTTTTTCTGCCGTATTGTTGATTCAATTTGGACTCAGGTAGGTAGATGGTGGAGTTTGAGCTTACCATCTTTTCAGTCTTATGTTGATTTGGTGTTTTGGCTTTCTTCGATTCGTTTGAAAAGCATGAAGAAGACTTTTTTTAGAAGGCTAGAAGCTACTTGTTTAACTATTTGGTGGAGTCTTTGATTGTTCCTGAATGCTTCTTTGTTTGGTCGGTTTAAACCGAAAAGGCAGATTTGTTCGACAATATAGTTACCCAAATGTTTATTTAGACTCTAATAGGAGTAGGAATGTTAAGCCTAATTGGATAGGTTGGCTTCAAATCCTATAAATATAAACTCTCTATGATGTACTCTGTCTTTGTCTAGTTTATTGCTAACTTTATAATATTTTACCGTTCTAAAAAAAAAATTCCAAAATGCATATTATAATATAGAATCTTCCGATTCTAGAGGTCGAGAAGATAGCTTTACTTGGAAAACTCAAGGATGATAAAGTCCAAAGATAGAGACTTTAAAGATTGTTTACCAATGATCTTTGAAGTCTTCTGATCTGACTGTTGGCGGCTTGGCCGGATACGACAAACCAAATTTTCTCCTTATATTGTGATAGTAAACCTAATAAAGCCTCTTTAATTGGTCTATCACCACAACACGAATGCCCTGATCATATGAACCATACTAATTCTTATGTTCTTTTATTTCTATTTGCATAAAGTTTGACACATTTCGAGTCCGCAAACACTTCACGATAAAAGTTCTCAAATTATATTATAAGTGTATGTATATAACCGAAGTTTATAACTTCTATTGCATTGTGCCATTTATATTTGAAGCACAATATACGGATAAATTTTAAATATGTATCAAACTCTATGTACAAAGTGTTTACTTGCATATGTTAAAACCATCTCTCTTAACTCCGGACTAATGTGATAATTGTGCATATACATGTATTTAAGGGGGCAAAAACATAAGATCCACGAAAGACAAAGTGACGATGGAACGGGTTTCGAAAATTCACAAATAAAATTTACGTTTATGTTCATGAAACTTCTGTGACTCAACTTAGTATTGTACATATATACTTGAAACAAGGTTCACAAAAATTTGTCCAAAATGGTAAGTTAGAGAGAAGAGTGTAGTTTTTCACATATTTTAAATGAAAAATTAATCATATTTGCCACCATTTTCTACGTTCCATTGCCTTTACGAGCTCGTTTGCTAAGGATGCAAAGTCTTCAGCTTCATTGTTTAGATCTTGGGTCCTTCTGCTGATTCTCTGAAAGATAAAAAGGTAAGTTGATTAATTAGGTCCAAATTATGAATTATATAAATAATTCACTATGTTCCTTTCACTAGAAACTTCCTCACATGAAAATTTCAAAAAAAAAAAAAAAGGATATATGGTAATGGATTCCTACCTCAAGCTTCTCCTGGCGTTCTAAGAGTTTGTTTCTTGCTTGTGAAGCAACTGAGGAAGCATCCTGGAAAGAAATAGTCGCAATATGATTTATTAGATATAAATTGACGACCATTAATTTTAGTATTTCTTTTTTAGGTGTATTAATTTTACCCCAGCCTTTCTATATGTAGCAATGATTTCTTCACGTGTCCTGAGTCGGGGTGTTGCATCAGAAGTATCACCATCGAATAATCTTTCCCTGTCAGTTTTCTTTCCTGTATCATCGGGGGTAAAAGATTAGCATCGGTTTGGTTGGAAGGAATGGAATGAGGAAGGAAATGGGAATGGAATAAGGAAAGGTAATGGAAAGAGGTGTTACATTCCATGATCATGTTTGGTTGGCTTGTAGGAATGGAATGTATTTTTGTATGAGCTTTTTAGATTAGATGTAAAATACAATGTATAGCATATACATTATTTAATTATTACAATTAATATTTTTCACAATTTACACAAAACCAAATAAGATTATAATAATAATAAAAATTCTAGTTACTTTTTTGAAAAATTAAAAAAAAAAAAAAAAAAAAAAAAAAAAGATGTGTCATTAGAAATTATATTGAGGTTAAATTACATTTTTGATCCCCGAGTGTAACTAAATTTTCCAGTTTTGGACACAAAAAGTGTTTTCTAGCAATTTTGGTCCTTATTTGAGGTTCCTTTAACGTTTTTGGTCCCTGTTCCAAGTAAAATAACTATTTTTGGCCCCTTACTATAGCTAACTTTTGCATTTGTACCAAATATATAGTCATTTTACTTGGAACAAGAAACATTATAAATACCTCAAATAAGGACCAAAATTGCAACACAATTACTTTAGGAACCAAAACCAAAAAAATCAGCTAAACATATGGACCAAATATGTAGTTTATTCTTATAGTAATAAAAACAAGTTATATTGCAATTTTTATTCCATTCCATTACCGAATGATAAAAAGCACCTCATGGATAACGAATGAAAATTAAAAAATGGAAGGAATCATGTTCCTTCAAGAATGGCCCATTCCATTCCATCACACAACAAATAACTTTTTACATTCCAACAGAATCCCGATTCCATCATATACCAAATCTGTTGATTAGAGGTTAAATAAAAGCATGGTGATTGTAGAATCATTTCCAAACATACCAGTATCCTCATTTTGTTTTGTATGTGATGAAGTCGGCACAGATACCGGATCATCGATTTCAATGTCATCAATTTCAATGTCATCTGCATCAATATATATATTAAAGTAAATTATTACTAAAAAAAATTAAAACCGGAGAGTCGTGCATAATTTTGAAGCTAATATAAACAGAGATATAGGTAAACTAAGTAATTACCTATATCAAGCTCAACATCTTCTTGATTATTAGTAACACTTTCAACTGGATCTGGAAATGGATTCTTTGAAAATATTTTATCCAGATTGCTAAAAGTAGATAAAAAATCTGCAGGAAAGTTGATGCCATTTTTTGCTTTTCCACCTTTAAATCCTTTAAGAATATTAACAATTGCTCCAGGGGCACCCTGTATCCACAAACATAAATCACAGAAATAAATTTATCATCATATGCAAATTATTAAAATACAACAAGGTGTAATCATACAGTTTTAAATTTCACCTGCTTTTTTCTTTGATTTTGAGAACTACTAATCACAGCCTCAATTGCAGCTGCAAGCACTTTATCATGTAGAGAAGGCAAAGATTCCAAAACCCTATTGCAATAAATTTTGCCACATCATCATTATCTTGAAAATAAAACCATACGCAAATTAAAAGTAAAAAAAATACCTGAAATCATCACCACCATTTAGTAGAGATATGAATGCCACTTCAGATCCATTTATCTACATAACAAATAAAAATAAAAAGGTTATAAGATTTATAAAAATAAAAAGGTTATAAGATTTATAAAATAATACCATGGAAATCTGCCCGTTTTCTGTACAACTCATGGTCTTCTCCATGTTTGCCTTGAAACTCCATCTTAATATTGACATCAATGAGCTTACTTTTACCACTTCTAGGTCTGGTAAAGATCTGCATAAAGATAGGCGCCAACATGGCATATTTTATATACGCGTATGAATTTTATTATTGTATGAAAGAGAGAAAGAGAGAAACCTGATTTCCAATTCTCCAGATTGATAAAGTAAAACTAATCCACAAGTTTTTTCATCTTTTTTAAAAGTTGAAGTCCAACAACAAGGCTTCTCGAGTTTTACTTTACTCAAAGGTTTTTCATTCCCCTAGTGAAATACAAGTTATTAGCAATTAGCTCATTACAAAGAAAATATTAATGACATTAAAAGTTGAAAAAAACAAAGGGTTATAAAGATACCTGAATCACAGATTTTAAAGGATATAAGCGAAGTACATCCTTGCAACAAAGTAAAACAAGTGAACCTAATGCAGTTTGTCCATTTTGAGGTTCATTCATGGCTGCAACTTCCTTGGTCAACTGCTTTGACTCCTTTTGGTCAACTGATTCCACCATGGAAGTATTCCCTTCTGAAAGTACATAAATTATACTGGTGTCATGGTGAAAATAGCAGAAATAGTAAAATGAATTAAATGCAATTTTCATGGTAATAAAAGAAATTGCTATTTTCTGTCATACTTGCCTATAATATGCATTGAAATAGCAGTTGTTTCCTTTTTCAATTGCATTGGTTTAGAGTTGACCATGTGATAATCATCACCACCAAATAAATACAATTTTGCATCCTTGGTAAATACAAACATCAAACTCTCTACACTTTTTTCAAGATTCTTCGGTCCCAAATCTTTTGGGCTTTTAACATGACCACCATTATACATAAACGATTTCCACATCATGGAAATCACTGGACTTCTAGGGTTAGGTAAAGAATCACTCAGGAACAAAACCGAGAATAATTTCATATCAAACACTGCAACCTGCAACAAGGGCATTTCAGAATTCAGACCAAACATTGTTAATAACGGAGGGCATTTACGTCTTTTGTAGACTTACACGACCGCATTCATGTGCAACAGCTAGTTTAGCTCCATGGTCCATATACTGAAGGGCTTGAACAGGGGAATCAAGAAGGTGGAAACACGCGCTACAATTGAGCCCGCCACCTTGACCTTGTTTGTGAACTGAAAACAATTTAAACATCAGGGACTATTTGTGGAAAACATACAAACTCTAAGGTCTAACTTACCTTCTTGTTTTACTCCGGTAACAATGTGTAAGCTTGTCTCTTTCAAATTGAGGTTATATACACGGATCTGACAACAACAAAATATCCATTAATTAAATACAAAATAATTATCTACTATAAAATAATCTCTTACCAAACCAAGTTGATTGCCAACTGCTAAACTTGAAGTCAAAGAGCAAAAGTTCAGTTCAGAAACTGGAGCAGTTGACCCCTTCACTTCCACGTTTTTCATCTGTCAATTGTATCAGATATATTAAATTCTTAAATATCATGAAATTAACAAACATACATTTGGTAGTTACTTACATCTCCTATAACACACAGGATTGATAAAACTGGTGACGTGGCATCCCATATTCTAACAGATCCATCTGTATATCCCGCTATGTAAATTCTCTCTATTACATAACCTTCAGGAGATGACAATTGTGGTACAATGCCTCCAGATACAGGCCAATTTCCTCCCACTAATTTTGGTGTTGAATTAATCTTCATATTTGTAGCTATCTAAGTAAACAGAATTTTAGTTAATATTAATAATACAAATATATAACCAGACTATCATCATTCATCATCACCTCCAAAAGGAACTTCGAAGTGTTTTCACTGCCAGCAAGCGAACTGAATTTTGCTGCAGTAAGGACAGGATCGAGTGTAGGTATGACCACCGGACATTCAATGGAAGAGAGAGTAATTCGTTTATCATGTTCAGAAGTCAACGCGGTCAAACTATCGTGACTGAAGAATTGTAGATGCCCCGGGCTTGTGAGTACTAGTAAATCAGTACCGCGGTTGTTTATAGGATTTGGTAATAAATTCATATCAGCAAATGATCCTGAAAGAGTAAGCTCCGCACGAGCGACACATCTTAGGGTTTCCATTCCAGGGCTCCATTCGAGACTTAAAACCTGTAAATGTTCACGTGGGTCCCAGATTAGATTGAAATTGTTGTAGAGGAGGTGAATACGAACAGATTGGGAGTAACGATTGTTGAAAACTCACGGTTAATACTTCATCGGACCCAATTTCATCGCCGCCGTAGACGAAGAGTTGACCGTCACCGTCGTTTTGGGATTTACTATTCGGGGACCAGTGTAAGACGATTACGGGTAGTTTTCGTTCTGAAGACGACAATTGTAACCTGACGACGTTATTGTTTGATGTTACGGATTTTCGGGGTTTACTTGAAGTAGTAATTGATGTTTTCCAGAACATAATATCTCCATCTATGTATCCAACAGCAAGAACGCTGCCGTTAGACGATGCCCAACAAAGAGCGGTTATTTCTTTTTCGTCCAAATTGTGTTCGGGTTGGCCGGGAGAGTCAACGACGTCGTTCTTAAGTTCAAGAACTTTATCGCCTCTAACTATAACCACTTGAGATTCGAAGACGTCCCAAAGAATAATTAATCCACTTTCGTATGCGATTAAAACTCTGGAAAAGTACAAGCAAGCAGATGTTTATTTGAGGTGTATGATAATCATTGAATGTTCTTAAAAGATTTAAATATGGTGGAATGGAAAGGAGAGAACTTCAACCGATACTTGTATCTTGCCTATTTCCAGAAGAACATGGTTGATGAAGAACTCCAACAACGGTCCAGTGATCTGGAAATGATGATCCAGCTGCTTCTGTAAAATAATTTTGAAATAAAGTATTGTAATGCGTTAAAAAAGAAGGTTGAAATTTCAAAATTAAGCACCAAATTCATAAAAAAAAAAAACTTATTGTTTTATATGGGAAGATATATTAATTCATTAAGAATAAAATATTTGGTGTGTAGGATATTACCAGTAAGGGATTTGGCTGAAATATGATATGGCAGTATCAAAAGCTCTGAATCCTCTTCATACTTCAAAACAGACATCAACCCATGTTCATCGCCGACATACCTGTACATTGTAATAAACTGAAATTAGGGTTAAATGCAAGAAATAGCAACGTACTTATTAATTTGGTTATTATCAAATCCTATTTCATTTCTTTCTATTATAGCATTGTATTTTGGAAAATCTACCCAATTATAGCACTGACATCCATATACAAAGTAATTTTCACTGCTACAATTGGAAAAATTTTCAAAGTATAATATCTTGATAAGAAAAATAAATGAAAGTAAGATGCTATAGTACATAAATAAATCAAAGTATATTGCTATTTCTTGCATTCAACCATAAAATTATTTAGTTAGTATCATCGTACATGAAAAAGGAGCCATATATCACGGAAAAACTTGTAATGTTGGAGCCCCATTGGAAACTAGAAGCTATAGACCTATTTTCCAGATTCCACACCTACAAAATAGCATCATTAATAATTTCCAGTTTATTTTAAAAATACAAAAATAAGGAACTAGTTGATACCTGTATGTCATTGTCATTCGATATGCTGACTAAAAAACCTTTGTTGGATAGAAACTGCAAAAGAGAAATAATAAAATTAAAATACTAAGTATTCCAAACATAAATCAACAACATGAGAAAATTTTATGCAAAAACTAACAAACCTCCAAATACTTGAAAGGTAATTGCTTTGGAGAAATTAGAAGTCCTTCAATGTTATCCCCACCAATCACTTTTATCCTGCCATCTCTGTAAGGAATTAATAAGAAAAATGGTTACTAAATGAAGCTGCGTTTCTCTTTTTTTCATATATAAAAAAGTAATTTCCAAATTTCCAAAATGATACAAATACCAAAGATTAAAAAACATTACCGTAACATGCTATATAAGCATTTTTTATTTATTAAAATATTAATATTAGCTAATGTTACTTTTCAAAAGTATGAAGTATACTTAAAAATTGAAAAACAATGAGGGTGATTTATATAATATATGAGAAAGATAAAGATAAATTAGTTAACTTCTACGAAAAAGCTTTTTTAAAGGTTAACCATTGCAGTGAGTTTATAACAAAAGCTTTTTAATCAATAAAGCTTAGTGGAAATCTGATGTGGCAATAGTAAAAAGCTTTTGAGAGGTTAACCATTGGAGATGCCCTAACAACAAGTAGCCCCAAAAAATTTCCTAATAATTCCATTTTTTATAATTCTATAAAGGGTGACAAATAGAACAAACTTACAATGTCCCAATGGCTAATAAACGCTGAATGGGATCAAAGGCAAGAATTGATGCAGTTGATGGGGTACCGTAATGAACCGCTATTTGAAAATCCAAATCCTCAGGTGTGAGACAGCCCCTTAAATTCTGTTAGATAACAAAATTAGTTCCATTTTAAAGTGAAATAAGTTAAAAGAAAGAATAAAAAAACTTATAACCATGTAATTTATGACTTGGGAAATAATTAATTCATGTGGTCCAAAATAAGAAGAGCTTTCTTTGACTTCTAAGGTCAAACAAACTAATATTCAACTTTAAAGTAATATCATTCCTCAACTTCTCTTTTCACATTTTCAATCCAGAATTACTCTTCTAGCCATGAAATTTGATCCACAAAGGTTCCTTATTTTGTGACTTTGCATTTACTTAAAGACATGTCTTTGAATAACAGTTAAACCTTGCAATTCTCTAGGCACATGGTATCAACCAAATTTGGAAGTGACCCTTTGTAGTTTGGTATACTTTCTTTTTCTAGAAAGCTAGGTAGTACTAAATCAGTGAATATCTCAAATTAGAAAAAAATGTCTTCTAGTAGTGGAGCATAAGTACTCCCTAGTCCCTCCATTCACAAAACCTACATAACTTTGAATTTTACTTTTCACATCAAATTGATGCATTCTATCTAGACTCTACAAAAGGAACAAATTAGTCTGGTTTGGTTTTTAGAAATTCTCAGTAACACCTTAAGCTTCCTACAGATTTATACAACATTGATGTTGTTAGGATTTGAATTCGGAACAAAATCCCTAAAAATTTGCAAACTAAAGCACAGTCCATTGGAAAGACATAATGCGAATTCGCTAAACAAGTTAGAATTCAAATAAACAATCATCTGAGCAGTTCATCGATTAGCGATGACCAGATTCAACTACGATTAGATACTAAACCACAATAAAAGATCTTGAATGAAATTTAGAAAATTCAATCACGCCAACTCGTTTAGAACCTTTAACTAAATCATCATCGTCAAAATCAATGATCGGTGATGAAGTAACATACTGTGGAGAAGGCGTACCTGATGATGATGATGAAGATTGTGAAGCTTTGTAGCTTTCTGCAACAGTTTCTTGGCAAACATGAGTGGCGATTCTTGTGGTTTGGAAAAATGTTTGAAATGGTATGAAGTGTGTAACGAAGAATGCTTCGAAGTCTTCTCCGGTCTCTCTTAGCACCAGCTGTTAGGATTCGAAGAAAAGAAAAATAAAGAAATGAAATATACAAAAGAATAAAGCCTAACAAGTACCAACTCTTTAAAAAACATTTTATCTCAATTGATGTGTATAATTTATAAATTCGTTTTACGCTTGTCGTTTCCAGGGGTGTTTTTTGCAATTTAATTGAACAGAAAGGTGATTACTGAAACTTGTATTAATATTTATTTGATATTAGCCACGTTCAGTATATGGGGATGTAGCTCAGATGGTAGAGCGCTCGCTTAGCATGCGAGAGGTACGGGGATCGATACCCCGCATCTCCACTAATGTTTTTTACTAAATTTTTTTCTTCTGGCGAACAAATTTTTTTATTTGAAATTTATCTCACTCAAACGATATATTACTCCATCAAACTTCAAATCCTATCCTAATAAATAAGTAACTCAAAGCCACATGTCATCTCCTCATTGATTTTGACACATGTCATTTTCTCATAATTTTGAATTTCTTAACAAAATTGTTTGAATTGAATGTATTTAATTCTAATAATTCATAACTTAAGCAATAAATTAGGAACCTAGCAATTTAATTAATGGATTCTAACAATTTAATTATCACTTAAATGAAATGACAAGAGAATGCAACATATTGTCATTTTCTTCTCATCGATGATACATATGTCAATAATTTCGGAAAGGTAGCATGATGATTAATGGATTTTTTTTCGAATGCCATAGATCTTTAATGCAGGTCCAAAAACAAACATAAAACTACATTTACGTTTAAAAATTTTATTATACTAATTTTATAATTAATATATCTTATATAGTTTACTAAGTTTGGATAACCTTTGATTTATTATGTCTATTAAAAATATAATAACTAATTTCCATAATAGAATTAAAATATTTAACATAATAATTAAAAAACACGGCACACACGCGCATGCACGCACGTACCAGGGTCGGTCTTAAGGGTATTCAAAATGCATGAACGTAAAATTTTTACGTTTAATATATTAGTGATGGAAAATCCATCGGTAAACCTTTACAAATTCCGTCGTTAAAAAGTTTTATTGATGGCTATTTTTTACTATTCACTATTATTGATCAGTTTCGTATAAATATATATTCTAAAATGAAACATGTTATATTCATAAATGAATACAAAAATTCTAAAATATTTTATGAAACGATATATTATAATAAGTACACAATATATTCTAATTGAAAACTACATACTTTAATTTTAATTGAAAACATCAACATACTAATGTCGTCGTCGCATTGTGCGGGTATACACCTAGCAGTGAAGCAATATTATTGGGTAATCGTGTTATAGAAATAGATATTATATCTTGAAATAATATTGGAAATCGTACGTTTATTCTAAAAATGTCTTTGACGCCTTCAGATAGAAGAATTTCTTTCAAATTTCAAAGAAAACAATTTTCATTGACTGTATGTTTTGCAATGACAATAAATAATAGTCGACTAACGGCAATCTCTATCAAATGTGTGTTTGTTTCTGAGACAACCAGTCTTCACACACGACAATTTGTATGTTATATTTTCGAGAGTTAAAAGTAAAGATAGATTAAAAATGTTAATTTTAGACGACGGTAAACTTAGCAATAAAACAACAAATGTTGTATTCAAATAAGTCTTTCAAAATTTGTAATTTGTTATAATTGTTCAAAGTTTATCAACATTATGTTGTAGTGTTTAATTTAATAATGTATATATCCAAAAATTTCATTATATATTGTCGAGAATTTGTTATACATAATTATTAGTGTTTAGGTTTTTTTATTTAATAATTATTTTGTATCATCCTTTGTAATACACGGGTCTTACAACTAGTATCTCATATTTGTATTTGCATACCAAGTATGACGAAATGAAGTATTCAATAAGAAATGTGAACAAATTTTTTTATTTGAAATTTATCTCACTCAAACGATATATTACTCCATCAAACTTCAAATATCTCATATTTGTATTTGCATACCAAGTATGACGAAATGAAGTATTCAATAAGAAATGTGATTATTTCTTTAATCTGGTTTTCATTCAATCGAAATGTGATATTATTTTCTATTTTTGTAAAATGAAATAATGCATTATAATTATAAATGAAAAGTATAATATTAAATAGCATTAGTGTTTTTCTTAATAAAGTAAAGCTTAAATTAAATCGTCTTTTCTCATCCAATATAACTAAGTAAATTTATACGTTTTAAATCTACTGTATTTTTATGGTATTTTTATCGGTCTAATTCTTATTATAGTAAACATTTTGATAGTGATAAAAAATAATATTGACTTATTGTCGAATATAATAGTATTTTTTGTTAGATATAGATATTCGAATGACAACAAATACTTGGATAATTCTGTGAATCGTGTTTATAACATTTTCCGAAACCCAACCCTATGCTCGGGGTTTTACGAATTCAACTTTAAGAAATTGATTTAGATTACATGCTTAATCTAAAATCATAAATACATAATACCTTTTGCTTAGTTCGTGGTTGTGAGACAAGATTTCGACAAAGTAACAATGCAAATTCCATGTGTGCTGTCTGCAACGTCAATTCTCATACACACACACACACACACACACACACAAAGAAGATGACAGTTTTTGGAGGAAAACGGTGCATCCCTTAGACAAGATTTTGCCTTTACCTCTAGACACCGGCGTCAGGTGCATCCCTTAGACAATATTTTGCCTTTAACAAGAACTGAAATCTTGTTGATAAGTTTCTTTTGCTTCAATATATTAAAGATTTATGAAATTATGGAAAGAATAAGTTGTCCTAACGAACTTGCATGATCAAGTATATCGTTCTTTCTGTCAAAATTTCAATGTGTATTAATCTAGCTTCCATTGTGTTTCTATCAATATCGAGCATCAAGCAGTAGAAACATTTATAATGACCATATATCTATAAAGATGAAAGTGTTGTTAAGAAGATAGACCTAGAATATGGTGAAGCAAGTTCGTTAACTACATCTCATTCTAGTGATACATAATAACTTTATAGTTTGAGACATCTCATATAAGCGATCTCAAGTTTTGATTTTGTTCACCGCAAAACATTGATTTTTTGCTTCCTTTTGAACATTTGTCAATATTTACATACACACTGACAAATAGCATGTAATGATATGTTGTTTTTGTCTTTTTATTCTACTATGAAGTTTTTATATATAATGGTCTTTCTTGAAATCTTTATAGTTTAGTGGCTTACTCTATATTATTTACAGATCTCAATGGTTGACTTGTATATCATCACTATAAAATAGAAATGTTGTGTTTGTTGTCTCTTTTAGCCATTAAAAAGTTATTGGTATGCCACAAAACACTTTAACGGAATTATTTGGGATTGTTTTATGTTATTATAAACGTAAAAGAGCAAGAAGTGTCATTTTATAAAAATAACTTGGTGAAATGAAACCAAAATATACGAAAATGTAAATATTACTCCCTCCGTCCCAAAATGATAGTCCATGTTTCCTTTTTAGTTTGTCCCAAAATGTTAGTCCACTTCTAAATATAAATGACATCTTTACCAAGATACCCCTAACTGTAATTGTAATAGCCAACACATCTAGTGTCGACATTAAATGCAAAGAAAGGGTAAAACAGTCATTTTGTAGGAAAAAGTAAGATGCATTTAATGTTTTCTTAATCTGTGTGTTTTTTGTCTGTGGACTATCATTTTGGGACAGAGGGAGTATTATGTTTCAAAGAACTTTGGATATATAAGTGTTCAATGATGACATGCAATTTGGTTAAAAATATGACGCCGCTGATATTGGAAATTGTGTTTTACAATATTGATGTACTAAAAGATCAACAAATTATTCAAAATGTTTACTTTAGTTGTTGAAAAGGTCTTGAAACCCTTTTATTACATAACAATGTGTTTTTGCCAAAATGCAGCTTTTCTGAAACTGTTGTAGTTGATTATGCTACATCACACTTTCTTTTTATGCAACATTTTTCCATTGTTGCTTCATGTTTATTATATGTAGGTTCCAAAAAGAACATCTTTTAATAAGTTATTAGCTGGTTATAACACCTCATATTATATTTAAGAACGTTTTCTATTTATAATAGTTATTTAAGTATCATCAAGAGACTTTGTAAGGCTATTATATAAAGCTATTTAGATGTCAACTTTTATTCATTCCATTACATGTTCTTTTTCCTCTCTCTCTCTCTCTCTCTCTCTCTCTCTCTCTCTCTCTCTCTCTCTCTCTCTCTCTCTCTCTCTCTCTCTCTCTCTCTCTCTCTCTCTCTCTCTCTCTCTCTCCTTGAAGGCTCATTTTTTCTGGTTATTGGGTTTCTACTTTTATATTGTGGTGTTTGATTGTGTTTTGTTCTGCATTAATCTTTTTATAACAAGTGGTATATAAGCCTTCAACGATTTGAAAGCATACATGTTCTTGATGGTACTTCTTTAACCTTAAAGACGATTCATCCTAGTCGATTTCTTCTAAGGAATGGCCGTTTGAATATAAGATTAGAGCCACTGTTAGATTGTTTTTCTTGAACCTTTTCTTGGTCAATCTCCTCCATACTACTCGACTTTTACAAAACTCTTCAAAGAGCTTTTCCCTAGTTGATTCAATCCATGGAACTTCCATAGTCATGATCAAGTTTTTGGTAGGGATGAGCATATGAACCGGAAAAACTGAACCTAGTAACATATACAGTTTATTTTCGATTTTCTAATTTCGTAGAATTCATTTGCATTCATCTTTGGTTTTTGGTTTGGTTTGTGGTTGGTTCTTGTACCACGCTCATCGCTATTGCTACATATGGCATGAAGAAATTCGTTTTGAATCCATTTTAGTCTTCAATCGGTTTTGGCCTCGAAACCCCGAACCAAAAAAACAGTCTTGAAATTATAAAAGAAATCAATAGATAATAAAATATGTGTGTGTGTCATTTACTTTTAATTAAAAGACTTTTAAAAGTATAGCTTAATATATAATAAAATTCAATAAATAACAATTCACATATTTTTCAATAAAACAGTACCGAAATTATAAAAGAAATCAATAAATGACACTTAGCACTCAGTTAAAATAAATTACATTGTAAGTGCATCTAGAACCATCGATCTCGTCTATAACTTTTCTGGTTTGTCACATTAAATTTCTACTAACTTTGTTAAACACAAATAAACTTGAACCTTAGCCCATCTTTGATTATTTTTAAAAGCTCTTTTATGTTAATTTACTTTAATCTCTGTGAAATATTTTACGAGGTCCCCTAAGCTAATTTGTTATTTTAAGCACATGTAATATTTTTAAAAAGAAAAAGTTCTTAACAATAATATTAATAAAACCAAATATGGTACAACACACAAAATTAAAATAAGTGTATGAAACTGAGAGTCAAAAAATAATAATTATTAGAGGTAGAGGTGTACAAACAAGATCTTTCTTCTGATTTAGACCAATTTCTTCTTATTTAGACCGGTTTCACAACCGGACCGGTTTTGGTCAACAATCAAAATCAGATTTAGTCCAAAAAGGATTGGATCCAAACCTGTTTTCGAGCAAAAAATATTAGGAATCGGTTAGAATCGCTCAAAACCAATTTGGGTGAAACCGGTTTGAAAAAACCTACGTTTTCGTCACTTTTCCGCAATTTGTAGAGCTTTATTTAGATATAATTTTTAACGAAATTTACATGGTTGATTTCCATACGGATCATCTAGGGGTTCAAAATAGCAATTTTCTATTTTTAATGTTTAGAAAAGTGTTTCTCTAGCATCCATGATAGCTCGGTTTTTGGAAACCTCTAAAAGCTTGTATTAACAACAAACTAAAGAAATAATGGACGAAACAACATTCTTTTTACTATATGAAAATCGTTTTTTAGGGTTTAAAAACCGGTTGCTAATCTAGTTTTTCAAATCGGCTTCACCCAAAATGGTTCAGACCTTCCATATGGCAAACCGATTCCAAACCATAGGATTAGCTTAAAAAACGGTTTCGGTCTCAAACTCTATTTTTTTTTTTTAAATGGTTGATAACATTGATCAAAAGCTACCATCTCGAATAATAAAATCCATTTTATAAGGTTGATTCTAAATCATTAATCTTTCAAAAAACTTCTCATCAAAAAAAGCTCTAATTCGAGAGATCTACAAACCAAACATAAAATTAACCACAAAAAGTTTCCTTCCATTGCATGTCAAAGTCTCAAACAAATACATGATAGATTCAAACTACAATTTTTAATTCCTAAATATTCAAATTTCTTTAAATATTTCCCATTTCTTCCAAAAGATTCAGCAAACTAAACGTGTTCTAAAGATCGAAAAATACAAAAAAGAAATTCAAAGCTAACCTCTTTTTGGTAGTTGTTTTCCAGCATTTCAACTAATCTTGTTTAGCGTGGCTTAGTGTTGAAACATACATGAGCCATACATAGAAAAAGTATCCAATAAAGGTCGTGACTATCGAGTAGGCGTAGCCAATGATGTCCCACACGTTCAGGGCAACCACAATAGCACAGGAGACCAGAAACGCCGACACAAAGACGTCGAAGGGGAGAAATATTGGGAATCGAGTACGGACCTTTTTTATGTGATATATCACAGACAGTATTAGTGACCCTTCCATGTATAAACATACTATGGCATTTGTCATCTTCAAAACCCAGCTGTATAAAGATTTTAGATTCAAGAAAGCATATATAAAATGCGTTATATTAATGATAAAATATATAAAAGCGATATTCTATTTATAATGGTTTTAAATACTTACTTATCATTACAACTTCAAGAATCATAATTGTTAGTGTATCCCACATTGGTGCGACACGGTCCTATAAGTTTGTAAATATATGTGGAGCCCAAGAGTGTCTCTCCAAAACAGCCCTTGTGGAGAGAGGGGAGACTCCAACATATATACAAACTTATAGGACCGTGTCGCACCAATGTGTGATACACTAACAATAATTACATCCAAAATCGAAGTGATAACAAAAGTGATTAAAGTTAGAAATAATTATATAGATTTATATTTAATTTCAATTTTGGTTTTGTTTGTAGTAAATTCGTACCTCTTCTCAAATTTTCATTATCTTAGCTCTATGTTATTAAAATTATAACTTCGATTTGTCCAAACTCGAAGTGATAACAAGCACCCCCTGATACAAATGTAAGGATATATGCACATATAACTAACAGACCCGTTTGTTTAGATATGTAAATAAGAACAAATAAAATACAATGAACATTTTGTTTCTTATTTAATTCTCACTATTAAATAGAATAAGCCGTTCCAAAAAAATAGTATAAAACTAAGAAAAGAATTACTTATTTCCAGTTCCTATTAGACCAACCGGAGCGGAAGCGGGGAAGGAGGGCGGTGTCCACGCTGGAGCCCAACCCCGCACGGTAACACCGCCCCACTTGGGGTGTCATGTGCGATGAAGGGACCAGTGGTTGGTTCATTGCACGGTGATCACAAAGGAAATTTATAGTTTCGGTCCTCGAACGGTCATATTTACAAACGGTCAAAAAAAATTGAACATATATATATATATATATATATATATATATATATATATATATATATATATATATATATATATATATATATATATATATATATATATATATATATATATAGATTTAGGTTCAAATACATTTATCAATTATTGTGTGAGTGTAGGACCAATTTTGGTCCAATTATTTTATAGGGACACCATTGTAAATTGACATTACAATTAATTAATTATATTTTAATACTTTCCACTAATTTAGGTAATTACTCAATTATTTCTAGATTTTCTCATTTATCTCCCCCCTCTCTCTCCCTCGTCTTCTTATACGGTTTTTACATCAAACCCTAATAGTCTCAAGTCTCAACCATCGCCGTTTTATCACATCCAGGATTTCTCCGTATTCCTTATTTTTTTTTACTTTTGTCGACTTCTATTCTGTTTTCATTTGTGGAACATTAATGTTTCTTCTTTTTTGACTTTTGCCGACTTCCATTCAATTGTCATTTAGAACACTAATGGGTGTATGATGCAACTGATTTTCCATCCCCGCTTAAGCCCATTCCTCTTTTTTGAAATCTAAATGGATATTAATTGTTGATGTTGTTCCGACGTAGTTGATGTTGTTCGAGACTATTTTAATTGTTGATTTTCCATCTTTTTTTTATTTGAAATCAAATTAAATATTTTGGTTAACCACATGCTTTGCAATTCGAATTGGATAATTTATTCAAACTGTGTCAATGGCTCGTCGGCCTCCTTCACCGCTCCACTGGATCCGACGCCTGCTTCGTAAATTTGCACAAGACGTTCCAAAGGAGGAAATTCCTCCTCGACTCCTCTGTGAAAGCTGCGTTTGTCTGCCATATTCCGTTGAACGGCCACCATAGAGCTGATGTGTGAAGGTAGGCGGTCCTACTCCTCTTTCCCATGTTCAATCGAACTCAAGCTAAACCATTATCGCCGGCAACCTTTGATGCCATCGCTAAACCACTATCGGTGAAGATGTTGGTGATGGTGGCCGTGGTGAATATAAACATTCTTAAAGGTAACCAGAAGGTGGTTTATTTCACAAAAAAATAACTATTCTTTGAGAATGTGGTGTATTGGGAATGTCATACGGGGCAAAAAAAAATAACTTATTCTTTGAGAATATGGTATATTGGGAATGACATATTTATAAAAAAAATACCTTATTCTTTGAGAATGTGGTGTGATCTGTAGATTTTGCTGTACTGGGAATGACATATTTACAAAAAATACAGTATTCTTTGAGAATGTTGAGTGCCATATTTACAAAAAAATACACCATTCTTCAAGAATGGTTCCATTCTTCAAGAATTCTTTAGTTAATCCAGATGAAGACGGGGTAAGAATGAAATGTACTCTTTGAGAATAGTATTGTATTATTTTAGAACGATAGTCTATTTTTTTCAAAAATGAAGTGTATTCTTTGAGAATGTGGTGTGATTTGTAAGAATGTGTTGTACTGCGTGCAGTAATTTTCAGTTTTTAATTTGTAGTTTTTATTCACGTAATCCCAGGAAATAAATTGGATATTTTATTTTTTAAATATTTATTAATAGACTAAAATACTCTTTGTAAGGGTTTAATTACAAAAACTGATTAATAATTTGTTATAAATTTACAATTAGACCATTGAATTTAGCACCGTTGATTTTTTCGATCGAACGCTCCATATTTGGTCATACAATCATACAATAATTGTTATATATATATATATATATATATATATATATATATATATATATATATATATATATATATATATATATATATATATATATATATATATATATATATATATATATATATATATATATATATATATATATATACACACACACACACACACATACAACCATTTATTTAAAACACAACCCTCACTCCTTTATACAACTATTTTTTTAAAACACAAAATTGTCTGAAATGTCTTCGCACTCGTCGTCGACGTCATCATCCGAGGAAAACGCTCAGCTCCATGAAATGCAATTTGTCGATAATATAATGCAACGCACGATAGCATACTACGAAAACCAACGGGAAAGTTCACGTGTGCCTAGAAGACGGGGTCCTGATTTACTTAGAGAACGTGATGACGGCCATAATCGTTTAATTCAAGATTATTTTGTTGATGACGCCGTGTACGCTTGCAAGTTCCGACATAGGTACCGAATGGATAAACAATTGTTTTTACACATTGTTGGGGATTTGGAATCACGATTCGCGTATTTTCAACAACGGTGGATGCAAGAGGTACAAAAGGGTTTATGCCGATACAAAAACACACATGGGCTATCCGACAACTAGCCACGGGTTTAGGAGCCGACTCGTGGGATGAGTACCTACGAATGTCCTAAAGAACGTCACGGGAGTCACTTTACAAATTTTCAAAGGCCATCATCTCGGTTTATGGTGCCCGATATTTACGTAAGCCAACAACGAACGACATGCATCAACTATATATGGCTCACCAAGGAAGGCATGGGTTACCCGAGATGATCGTCAACATTGATTGTATGCATTGGTCGTGAGCGATGTGCCCAAATGCATGGCGTGGTCAGTTTATGCGGGGGGACCACAAAGACCCGACAATAATTTTAGAAGTGGTCGCATTGACGGATCTTTGGTTTTGACATGCTTTTTTCGGAGTTGACGGGTCTAACAATGACATCAACGCGCTCGATCAATCCCCTCATATTCAACGATATATTTCAGGGAATATCTCTGTTTTTGTAAAGGCGTGGTCCCCTCCGAACGATGAAAAACGTTTGAGGTATAAGGCGGTCCAAGAAGGAGCTCGGAAGGATATAGAACGTGCGTTCGGTGTTCTTAAAAGACGCTTCAACATTATTTACAATCCGGCACGTACTTGGGACGACAGAAAAATTAAGTCTATAATGTACGCGTGCATGATATTACATAATATGATTTTAGAACACGAAGGCAAAGCTATATGCCGATTTGATGAAAATGAAGTTTTGCCACATCGTGAACCTTTCGGTTTTGACACGGCTCAATACCGAGCAAATAGAGCGGAGGTACATATCCGCGAGTTGCACAACAACCTTCGAGCAGATTTGTCGGAGCATGTCCACCGGAACGCAATTGGCGTCGCCAATATTGAAGATGAAAATTTGTTCTTGTCGACGGATGAAGAATCAGAGGAGTATATAGACGACGATGAAGATAAACTAGCCGACAACGACTCATACGGCTCGGAGGATTGACGTTTTTATTTTTTTCATGTTTTATCGTGTGTCGTTTTTAATTGTCGTTTTTTTATTTGTCGTTGGTCGTTTTAATTTACGTTTGTAATTTTAATTTCTTAATTAATGAAATGTTATTTTAAAAAAATTAGTTTGGTTTAATTTAAATTATATTATTTATTTAATTAAAAAAAATGAATAGTTAGTGAGTAGTTATTATTTCCTAGAATTGAAAGGGTAAGTGGTTAGAGAAGATGATGTGGCGTCTACGTGGTACTCCAACCCCTTGGGGTGAGTGGTCACAGCTCCTCTTAATCTTAGCATGACAAATAATACACTAGCAAGTGATCCATACACAACAATGTTTAACTATAAATAACAATTTATGTATTAGAAAAGTTGTATATTATTGATAAAATATCTTAAATTATTATGTATGGTTAAAAATGGGTTATTTACAAAAAAGTCCCAATATTTAGGGAAAATTTACGATTTAGTCCTAAAGTTTTTTTTTTGCACAAAATAACCCCTGAAACTGGCAATGTCACACAAATTGATCCTTTTGATACGGTAACAGGTTATAAGCCGGTATACAAGGCTGATGTGGCAATAATAAGATGATGTGGAATTAAATAGGATATATGTTTGAAAAAACCCTTTTTCGCTTTTACCTTTCTCCCGTTTCTCCCTCCTGGTAACGAATACGAACAGGCAAACCATAGATAATGGAAGAGCTCCAGGATTTGGAGCTAATCGACGTGCAGCTTGATGAGTACTTCACAAGGAAACAAATTTCTAGATGCAAAGATGAGTTTCTGAATAGTCTTTGTGAAGAGGAAGATGCAGATAACGATGGAGATGAGCATGTTTCTGAGAAAGAGGAAGAGGACGACAAGGAGGAAGGTCAACAGAAAAAGAAAGAACTGCAAGTGGATAGTGACTATGAGGAAGATAGTGATGACGATTTTGCGTACTCGACACACAACCCCAATGTGAAATGGAACTTAATGAAGCCAATGTTTGGTGAAAGGTATGAATCCCCACAGCAACTGAAATTGTGTTTAACCAACTATGCCATTAGTAAGGGCTATGAGATTCGTTTCAAAAAGTGTGATACTGTTAGACTAGTGGCTATATGTGCCAGTGATCCAAAGAAACACCATTGCCCATTCATGGTTAGGGCCTCTTGGATGAGTACCGAAAGGTCATTCCAGATAAAAAAGATTACAGACCTGCACACATGTGTTAGGAATTATAACAACTCGAAGCTTATGAATCCAACATGGTTAGCAAGGCAATTTGTGAAGGAGTTGATCAGGAAACCTAACCTGAAGTGCAAGGAGATGCAGGCAATTATACAAGGAAAATTTCATTGCCAAATGTCATGGGCAAAATGCTATAGAGCAAGGATGAGGGCTTTGTCATTAATTAATGGGAAACTGAGTGACCATTATGCAAGGGTATGGGATTACGGACATGAATTACAGAGATCCAATCCAGGCAGTACAGTTAGGATATCAGTTACTCTTAACCCTGATCAAACCACAACTTTCCATAGAATGTACATATGTTTTAATGCTATTAGAGAGGGATGGAAAAAAGGATGTCGTAGGGTAATTGGGTTGGATGGATCTTTCTTGAAGGGACAATGCAAGGGTGAACTCTTAACTGCAATCGGTAGGGATGCTAACAATCAGGTGTATCCTATAGCCTGGGCTGTTGTTGAAGTTGAGAACAAGAATAACTGGAAATGGTTCTTAGAACTTGTTGAAGAGGACCTTGGATTGGAGGGTGGAAGGGGTATGTGTGTAATTAGTGATCAACACAAGGTATGATATCAACCATTTTATTTATTGCAGTTGGTAATATATTTCATTTAATGCACTTGGTAAAACTTATTAATTAACATTAAAATGTGCTAGGGTCTTCTTGAAGCTACTAAGGAAATTCTGTCCCATTGTGAGCACAGACAATGTGCTCGGCATATCTATGCCAATTTTAGAAAAACTTACAGTGGGGTGGAGTTTAGAAACCTGTTTTGGGCAGCTGCAAAATCTACAAGTGAAGGGGAATTCAAGAGTAACATGGGAAAGATCAAGAGCATTAGTGTTGCTGCTTATGAACATCTTATGCTTAGGCAACCAAAAACATGGTGCAGGGCTTTTTTCTCTAGTGGCTTGGCATGTGAAGCTGTAGAGAATGGGATTGCTGAGTGTTTTAATGCAATAATGGTAGATGCTAGAAAGAAACCTCTTCTCACTATGCTTGAAGAAATTAGGCTATACATTATGGAAAGGTTCTTTCACCTTAAAAAGCAGGCTGAAAAATGGGAAGGTGAATATGGCCCTGCAATAATCAAGAAGATGAAGGATTTTGGTGAAGATACTAAGTAAGTTTTTGATGTTGTTATGGTTTCCATTTTTATGGGTTGCTAATACTAATGTGATCGTTTACTATTGCAGGAGTTGGTTTCTAGTACCAAGTGGCTTGGATGCATATGAAGTTAGGAATGGGTTTGAAAGCTATGGAGTAGACTTAGGTAGCCACATATGTACATGTAATCTATGGGACATATCAGGGATACCTTGTGTGCATGCACAAGTGGCTATTCTATACACCAATCAAGATCCAGTAAACTTCATAAGCTCCTGGTTCAGCAAGGAAAAATACAAGGCAACCTATGAGTGGAATATTCTCCCAGTTAATGGAAGTAACATGTGGGAAGAAACGAAATACACAAGGCCCCTACCACCCATAGAAAGGAGGATGCCAGGAAGGCCAAGTGTGAAAAGAAAAAGACATGTATCTGAAAATCAGGACAAGTACTCTCAGGTGTCATCCAAGGGTAGAACCGTCCAATGTAAAAATTGCCTTCAAAGTGGTCATAATAAAACCTCATGCAAAAATCCAAAAGTGGTACCTGAACCTCAGCCTAAGAAAAAAATGGGTAGGCCTAGATTGGAACCGGATTTGCTCAACTGGTCAGGAACTAGAAGAGGGGGCAGAGGTGGTGTAAAGGGTGCTGGAAGAGGTGGTGGTAGAGGCAAAAGAGGTGCAACATCCGAGGCAAAAGGAGATGGTTTAACTGAAGATGATACAGTTACTGATGATATACAAGGTGCCATTAAAGACATGAGGGAATCACATTACACTTCTGAAGAAATCATGGATTGCCTTGGTTTAAGTGAAGATGAATACAATCAATTTGTAGGAATAAAGGAAGTGCCTGTGGAGATTGATTTAAGTGTTGTATGATACTCACTTTATACTTAAGTTTATTTAGTTGTAACCACTGATATAACCACTAACTTTTTATGTTATATTCATCTTAATACAGGATGTTGCTGCTGAGACAGAAGGAAGGACTCAAGATCAAGAATCAGTCCCTGAAACTCAACCAGGTCAGATTAATGAGGGCCTACATGAAACTCAAGTGGAGGAAGTTTGTGACAAAGAGGAGCAAATTGTATATGAGACTCAAACAGTCAGAAAGTTGGTGACAAAGAGGAGGCCTTCAGAGAGGATAACACTGCAGAAACTGAAAAAACAAGTGGTTGCCAAGGATGGGATGGGGAGGACTGCAGAGAAGCAAATTAATTTAGATTAGGGTGCTTGACACCAAATCTTTTGTGTACACATGTACAAACTTTAACCAAGGGTATATGATGCATATGTGAAATGCATCTTGGTTAAACAATTCTTTTGTATAGCCCCTTTTTGTATAGCCCCTTTTGTACAAAGTCAGGCTTAGGGCATATGAATGCATCTTGGTTAAATACATGTTTGATCATACATTGGTCATTGATTATGGGTAATGTACTTACCTTTTTGGTCATCTTGGTTAAAATACATGTTTCATCTGATTTAGCAACATACTTTCATTTCTGTTAGTCAAACTATCTTGGTCATCTGATTTACCAACATACTTTCATTTATGTTAGTCAAATGTTAGTCAAACTGTATTAGTCAAACTCTATTTTAGCAACATACTTACAAAATACTACCATCCAAACATACAAAGCTGATTCCATTGATTCCATACATACAAAGCTGATTCCATACATACACTTGGTAATTCAGTACAAAAGACTACCATCCCAACCAAAAGACTACTCTGTTTTAGCAACATACTTACAAAAGACTACCATCCCAACCAAAAGACTACCATCCAAACACATTACCCCTAACTTATACCCAACATAACAAAAGACTACAATCCAAACACAGAACCTACTAACATTACTTACACAGAGCAAAGAAAATTACAAACCAACAAACAACAAAAAATACTTTCAAACTTCCACCTACAATTCCACCTCCAGGTTCCTGTGCAGCTTGTTGTTCCACGACTTCTCCATCCATTCCAAGGTGAATCACATTGCCATCGTTGTGAAAATCTACAATGAGATCTCTGTACCACTTGTTTGGTAGAGGGGGGTCTACCCAAGCAAAATACCTGCAGTCCTTTTCTTCATCACGATAATTAGCACAACCGACGAACCTTCTGCCTGGATTAGCTGGAGTCCATGAGATCCATTTTCCAACTGGAATGTCACAATAGCACCTGTCTCTTACCACTTGCCTTCGTGATCCATTAGTTCCCATGCTTCCAACTGATGAAGAAGACGCCATCTGTTTTTTGCGTATGCGATTTAGGGTTCAATTGACTCAATGAGTCATATATACCCGTTATCGATTACGATCCATGCCAATTGATTGAATCCGCATCCACATCATCTTATTATTGCCACATCAGCCTTGTATACCGGCTTATAACCTGTTACCGGATCAAAAGGATCAATTTGTATGACATTGCCAGTTTCAAGGGTTATTTTGTGCAAAAAAAAAAACTTTAGGACTAAATCGTAAATTTTCCCAAAATATTGGGACTTTTCTGTAAATAACCCGTTAAAAATTATAGTATACAAATCACTCCCCATGTTGGAACCATTGTATCATCATCCCCATGAAAATCGGAAAAAAACTGAGACCAAAACTTGACACAATTAACATATCTCCTTTTTAAACTTTTGTAGATATTAATTTGTTAATATGATTATAACTATTAATATATTTAAATGATAAAAATATATAATAAAATAATATTGTAAGATCCGAATATTATATAGAGTAAATTACACTTTTGGTCTCTGTGGTTGGCAAAAAATACCACATAGGTCCTAACTATCCAAATCCAACGTTTTAGGTCACTAAGGTTTTCGAAAACTAACAAATACGTCCTTGGGTCAAGTAAAGTGACTAAAATGCCCTTTTTATTTCTTTTTCATTTTTCTTTGAATTACTTAATTATTCTATTATTAAAAAAATACCCCACCCCCACCCCCACCCTCTCTCTCTCACACAGCAAACAAGACGGCGGTGGAGCAGTTGATTTTTTTTTCATGTGTTCTTCAAATGCCCAGGTTGATTAACTCGGTTACAAAGTCCCTTCCCAGTGTGCGCTAGAGCGGGCCATACAAGGGAAAAAAAACAAAACTAACTGGAATAACTTTGCACAAAGAAATAACAAAGAAGGGAAAAAGCTGAAAACTAGCTCTGCATACGATGAAAGAAAACCAATAGCACCTCCAACTCTGACTGAAATCAATCCAACCTGGGGAAAAACTGAATAGTCAAACAAAAGACCACCCACCAAGCAGCTAAGCACCGAGACAACAGCCGAGACTTGAGAGAACAGGAGACACCAGGACTAAATTGCAGCTATACCATTTATTCGGTTGTTTGTGAAAACTGAATTATAACGCCAAACAAACAGATTTGTCACCAAGTGAGAAGCTCGATATCATAGCGTGAAGACATGTGCGTGTCTGTGTGTGTTTATTTGCATGCTAGATTGTTAATCGGCATCCGGTATCAGAAATTTGCATTATATTCCATTGTTAGTGTTGATGACTGTTATGTGCATTAGGAATGGTACTTTACAAATTATCATTGCATATCAGGAGAATTAGTTCTTCTAGAAAAACGCTTGATGTCGAAAAGTCAACCCAGAGCTTCCGTCTACGGTGGCTAATACTAGCATCGGTGCTCGCACAGAAACAAGAAGTCGTCGCTAGGGTCTTTGATCGAGACATGATTGAATCTTTAATCATGCAATGGAGGTTTTTTCAGACTTCGATCTGATCAATAGTATACAAGGTTATCGCTAATTCATTTAGGTATGTTATTTCATTTCCGGAGAGAGAGAGAGAGAGAGAGAGAGAGAGAGAGAGAGAGAGAGAGAGAGAGAGAGAGAGGTGGGTGGGGTGGGATGGGTGGGGTGGGGTGGATTAGGTTTTTTTTTAATTAATTAATTATATAATATGTATAAAAGAAAAATGAAAAAGAAATAAAAAAGGGCATTTTAGTCACTTTACTTGACCCAGGGACGTATTTGTTAGTTTTCGGAAACCTTAGTGACCTAAAACGTTGGATTTGGATAGTTAGGACCTATGTGGTATTTTTTGCCAACCACATGGACCAAAAGTGTAATTTACTCTATTATATATCACACTCCCTCGCCAAATCCGTGTCCGCCGTCTGCCGCCGAAGTTCCACCCGTAACAAGTCGTCGACGTCAATGTCCGCTTGACTGGAGGTGAGGTCGGTGTAGCGAGTTCACTAGCTTCTAGGATTGGACAACTCGGTCTCTCTCCCCAAAGAAGATCGGAAGACATCGCATCGGAAACCGCCAAGGACCGAAGGATCTCAGAGTAGTTTACCGTTCAGAATCCTCACGCTAAGGCGTCCGTCGTCCCATCCACCGCTGATCTGGTGATTAGATCGCTCAAGGCCGGAACGTGATCGTAAGAAGGTGAAAAACATCAAGCTTGACCGGCAACATTTCTCTCGACGACGTTATTGAAATTATAATGTATTTTATTTTTAGCTATTTGACCTAAAAACTTATTACACAGATCCACACCTATTCAACTACGTTTAATATTGATATATTCATAGCTCATCGTAAACGACTTCAAAACAAAATTAGATTCATGTTGATAGCGAAATCATCAGAAGAGGAATAATAATGAATTCACACAGTAACGCAGCAGAAGAAAGTTATTACCAGTAAATGGTGACGGGGATAGTGTATGTCTCAATATCGACACTTGCTAGCACCGCAGCCAGTAGCGTTACGCATAATACCGTCGCGCGTAACGAAATCTCATACACAGAGATGATACCATGGCGGTTGCCATTGTTGTCCATCGCCTTCAAGCACTTTGCCAGGGAAAGAGAGGACAGATGGAGGAGAGATGGAGACACAGTAGGAAATAGAATTCGCATTTATTTAGAAGCCTAACCAACCAATCAACGTTTTAGATAGTTTTGTTTTAGGTAAATGCTTCTTGTGCTCTGAATTAGCTGAAGAATAATTATTATAGAAAAACTCAACGTACTTGTATAACATTATCCCTTCATATAACACAAAGTTTTAAGGCTAGGGAAGCAATTCGCTAACCCCCTCGCCAACCTCTCGCCGAAGACGTCGCCAAGCTCGCCAAACTGCTCCAGCCACACTCACCTTCGCCTTCGACGATCCACCCTCGCCAAGATTTGGGCGAGCTCGCCAAGCCTCCAACGGAAAAGAACAGTTAATCACCTTCCTTTCCGCCAAGCTGCACCTCCCCACTCGCCAAGCTCGCCAAGCTGCACCTCCCCTCTCGCTCTCGCTCTCGCCTTTCTGTTTAATGGTGTTAGCGATCACTTAGGCGAGGGGACTGCTCCCTCCAGCCTAATCACTTATTTTAATACAAAAACTTACCATTTAATACTGATGTTAAAACAAGTAGTAGAAACAGATAGATATGATTTGTTTAGATGGATACACATAAAATGGTGATAAAATTGTAGCTTTGGTAATAAAAGGTTTAAGAAATATATGCGTGGGGTTGGACAACGATGGGTTGAACATTGTTTATTTATTATTTATTGACCGTTTAGTTGACATTCTCTATATTCCAAAATAATGAAAATTTAAGTATGGTGTTGTAGGGTACAAGTATATCACTTTAAATACAAAAGAATTACACTTTGTTAATATATTGCATAAACAAACAAATTACTTTTTTTGGAACCGACCATTCGAATCAGCGGTAGCCACCCCACCTTTTTACGGTGAGGTCCCGAGTTCGAGTCTCCGCAAACACGGGCTAAACTCTCCCCCAAGGGAGCTCAAGGGAAAACTTCACCACACGCGGGGCTTAATGCAAAGGAATTACCCGAGAATAAGATTTGAACTCGGTACCTCCACACCCCCACATGGGTTATCAAACCCCCACGCCTCAACCAGCTAGGCTAGGGACACCACAAGGGATTGCAACTTGAAACTCAACATGAAGCCTTAAGAATACACGACTAGACACCATTGATTTCGGTAGAGCTGCTACCAACATTGCTACTAACAACAATTGGTTTTGTTGCTTCGTTTCCATTACCAACAGCATCGCCACGCAACTAACTCTTCTCGTTAGCACCTGCTGAATCGTAACAATTTGAACTCACGAGTGATGAATTGAACTAACGAATAGAAACAATTTGATGAATTGAACTATCTAATGGAAACAATTTGAACTCAAGAACTAACGAGTCATGAATTGAACTAACGAATGGAATCAATTTGAACTCAAGAACTAACGACTCGATAGTAACCACTGATGAATTGCACGGACCTGGGAAGCCATTGTTGAATCGCACTTGAGGAACGGTATATAAAACCTTGAATCGAGGAGAAGGTGAGAAAAAGACTTCGATTAAATCGCATAGGGGCAGAACAAAGACGAGAAGTTAGAAAGCTATATAATTTATTAGGATAGCTCTCATAGTTTTAATCGGGTAGTTCGAGTATAGCCAAAAACCAATCCTCTAACCTTATACCCGACCTATTGTAATTTCCGGTTAACCGAATACCCAAATAATCATACCCGATACCCGATATACCCGATCTAATCTGCCCAAATTGAAAATAGGTCGGGCGGGTAGTTCGGTTTTCGGTTATTTTCGACAAGCCTAATAGAAGGGGAGCATTAGGCATAGGACGACATATATAGGCAAAGTTCTTGTGAACGGCAAGGATATTAATAGGAAAGGGTAGCTATTTAGTTCTTTCATTGAGATACATAGGAGTGTTTAAGGCATTTTGGGGAGACTATAGGTGGCAAAAACTAACACGACATGACAACCTAACACGAACTCGAAATGAAATCAACGGGTTTGGGTAAGAGATTTCAATCCATTTAATTAAAAGGGTTGACACGACATGACAAAAATATTAAACGAGTAAGCTCAGGGTTGAAATTTTCAACTCGAAAATGACCCGTTTATTTAAATTCAAGTTTTTCTATTTTTTATGTAAAAATTTACTTCTGGTTGACGTGTTTTATAATGTGGGAGTCGCTTAGCCACCTAGGTCATGAATTCATTTTCACTTTTTTGCTTCTCACTCATACTCCATAGTCTTACTCGACTCTCCCTCCTCTTCGTGACCTCGTCATTTCGTCTCCCCGACTCCTAATCCTTTAACGTTGCTCTTTAAACTTAGTGTTAATTTTCTCCGTAACTTCTACTCCTAGTTTTTCATGTTTTCCTTTTCGCCTCTAAACTCCTACTCTTTCAACTTACTTAGTGTTTTAGCACAAAAAGTGACATGATATATCGACACGAAAATAAACGGGTTGACACCACAACACACGATAATTAAACGGGTTGGGTTAGGGTCGAGCACTTTCAACCCGTTTAATTTTTTGACACGACACTAAATCGACTCGACACGACACTTTTGCCAGGTCTAGGGAGACTCTAGAATGACTATGTTGCTTCTTACTCATGGATAAGTAGCGAGGAAGTAAAGATGGCTCTAAAGAAGATGGGAATGAACAAAGTTGCCGTTCCGAATCAAATCTTTATTAATGCATGTGAATGTCTTGGGGAGGAAGAAGTTAAGTGGCTCACAAACCTATTTAAGCAACTCTTATAGACCGTTGAGATACATTAGGAGTGAATATCAAGTACCATAATCCCAATTTTTAAGAGAATAAAGGTGATGCTCAAAGTTATGAAAATTATATAGGTATTATTAAACTATAGTCATACCATGAAACTATAGGAGAGAACATTAGAGATTAGGTTGTGTAGCATCACGACTTTTTCAAAAAAAAAACAATTTGGTTTCATTCATGGGAGGCCAACAACTGAGGCTATTTGCAATCGTAGACGCATTGTAGAGAAATATAGAGAAAGTAATAAGGATCTTTATGATGTTTATCGACCTGGAGAGGGCCTACTATATTGTACTCCAAGTGGAGATTTGAACGACCCTTGAAGTTAGAGAGATGTCTAAGATATATATGTATTAGCCTATGATTTGTATTCAAACCCCTTTTAAAGGCACAAGGCCGTTTCTAGTTGAAATTGGGCTTCACCAGGGTTCGAATCTCAACCCGTACATCTTTGCCTTCATCTTGGATAAGATGTCATGTAAGATCTAGGAGGAAGTACTTTGGTGTATGCTTTTTGCTGATGACTTAATGTTGGTGGCCGAGTCTAGGACTGACTTGAATGCTTGTTTAGACACACGGAAGTCAACGTTAGAAAAGAACAATAGATCAACACTTTTAAAACAAAGTATATTTGGTGCAATTTTAATGAGAAATATAATGATGAATAAGTAAAGATAAGTATAAGGGAGCAATATCTTCCCCCAAATGAGAGCTTCATGTATTTGGGGTCTATGGTCCATAAGGGAGGGGTGTTGACGTAGATGTCACCCATCGTATAAGGAAGGGTTGCTTTAAGTGAAGAGCAGCCTCAAGAGTATTGTGCGACTGAAATGCCTATTAAAACTGAAAGGGAGATTTTATAAGGTAGCTATTAGTCCTGCCATATTGTATGGATTTGGATGTTGTCCATGCAATAAGGAGCATAAGAAGAAGATGCAAGTAGCAAAAATAAGAAAACTAAGTAGAGTACTCATGGTTGAATCATGTTGGGTAGGATGCCAAATGAGGTTACCATCAACGTCGATAAGATTGGTGTATTCAATGACAATTTATGGCAACAAGAGGAGGGGACGTCCAAGAAGGAGGTGGGAGGAAAGTGTGAGGCTAAACATGATGAGCCTTTCCCTTTCAAAGGACATGACCTCATATAGGAGGGATAAAGGTTAAATGTCAAGGTAGATAAGTAGCCTAACACCCTTGTATATTTTTTTATGATCGTTAGTGTTGATCTAGGTTTTTTGCTCATATGTTTGTATTTTGACTAATACATGTTTATTGGTCGGATTGACTTCTCTTATTATTTGGCTTTTTTGCATGTTCACTGATTCATATGTGTGTACTATTATTCACCTTTGTTTATGTCATACTGCTCACTTTGACTTACAGTACTCTATTTACCTCATTTTTAGGTTGACATTTTCGCACTTGTGGTGAGATAGGCACAACTGTCTATGTCATGAGCTAATAAACAAATGCATGTAAAGTACGATGCTAATAAACAAATGCATTTGGCCCGATGGATAGGTTTAAGGTAACTCTCGAAGATAATCATGAGCACAACTTCTTTTTTTTTTTTTTTTCAAATTTAAGAGAATATATTGTGAGAATTTTGTGAGATTTATGTTGAAAGAGAGATGAATACGATTATACGAAATAATTATGTAAATGTAAACAATATGCACCATTAGCGTGTGGTTTACTAACGTGCATTTTGGAAGGAGAACAACTAACTTTTGTTGGTCTGTAAATATTTTAATTATGGTTACGTGTTGGAGAATTTACGTATTATTTACTAGTCACTTATTTTTGTTAAAATGGTTTTTTAAAAATACGGTTTACTTTCAGATAATAAACTATAGTTGATAATAATTTTCGCATTTTCAAAGAAACAATTATAAAATAACAAAAAATAACAAAGGATAGCTTGGACAAGTAACATAAAGGGAATCTCTAAATAAACACCCCATTTTTACTTGAGACACACCTATTCAAAGTCAACGATCAGCAAATCAAACGAAAACATAAAGAGTGGACAAAATCTCGAACAAGTAATAACCCGATGGATAGGTTCCAGTTCATTGCAAGGGAACAAATACACGATAGATTCAACCAACTTCAAATTTCAATTCCTTAAGATCCGAATTTCTTTTAACACAAAAACAATTAATATCTAGTCTCATTTAATTTAAAACTTGTTTCTCAGTGTGGTTTCAGATTGAAACACGAAGAAGCCAATGAAAGACAATGGATCCAAGAAAGGTCATGACGATGGAGAAAACAGGGAGGCCCACAATGCAACCCACCCTGAGGGCGGCCCACGTGGCAGAGGAGCACAGCAACGTCCCCATAATGATGTCGGTGAAGAGAAATGGCAATTCGGTGTTGTGATATATGACGGAGTGTATCAGTGTTCCAGCTACATATGAACATGCTATGGCATTTGACACGATCAAGATCCTACAAAAACATTTTTAATTCAAGAAAGCATAAGATCTCACGTATTTAACACAAATAAATACGTATAAACACAAATAATTATCAAAATATACTCTTTGATTATAATTGGAAATATGAACTCAAAAACCAATTACAGTGTTTTCATGATCTGTGTATTTCATAGCTCGATATACACAGCTATTTATAAAATAGAAATCATAAAAGCTTTTAGACAAATTGGATTCTCACAATCAATTTGTCTGGCACTAGTCTTAGATGATTGAACAGTGAATCCACTGAACTTAGGATTCCCAACAATCACCTCCGAATCTCTAAGTCCTTCTAGAGACGTCTTTGTTCCCGATCAAGCTCCTCATTTCTTTGAACTTGGTTCGAGCCAATGGTTTTGTAAGAATGTCCGCCTTTTGTTCTACACCAGGAATGTACTCAACCTCTACTTGTTCCTTTTCAACACAGTTACGAATGAAGTGGAATCTTGTGTGAATGTGTTTACTTCTTCCGTGAAACACTGGATTCTTCGTTAGTTCAATAGCCGACTTGTTATCAATCCTAAGAACCACCTTATCTTGCACCTTGTTCATGATTTCTCCTAGCAAATCTTGAAGCCATATTGCTTGACAAGCAGCCGCGGTGGCTGCCATGAACTCTGCCTCGCAAGATGATAAAGCAACGGTATCTTGCTTTTGCGAACACCAGGTTATCGGAGATGACCCATAGTAGAAAATGTGACCGGTTGTGCTTCTTCCATCATCTGGATCAACATTGTGACTACTATCACTGTAACCAATAAGACGTTTTTGCCCCATCCTCACGTACTTGATTCCGTATCCCGTTGTTCCACGTAAGTACCTTAGGGTGTGTTTGATTGCATTACCATGTGATTCTCTTGGATTCTGCATATATCGGCTAATAACTCCAACAGCGTATGCCATATCGGGTCTTGTTTGCAATAGATATCTAAGGCATCCCACCACCTTTCGATATTGTGTCGGGTCGATTTCGGGTTCATCTTCGGCCTTTGACAATTTTGTTCCTGGATCCATCGGAATGTGGGTCGGATTGCAATCATGTAAACCGGCTTCCTTCAGAATGTGTTGTGCATACGCTTCTTGATTTATTGTAATTCCTGATTCATCCTGTTTGACTTCAATGCCCAGGTAGTAAGTTAATCTTCCAAGATCAGACATCTCAAAGTTCTTGGACATGTCAAATTTGAACCTTTTGATCATGTTCAAATTTGTACCTGTAACAAATAAGTCATCAACATAAATTGCTAAAATTAGCAAGTTAGATCCTTCGTTCTTCCGGTACACCGATGGTTCTTTCATGCACTTGTGAAATTTCATTCCCCTCAAAATCCCATCAAGTTTCGTATTCCATGCTCTTGGTGCTTGTCTAAGGCCATATAACGCTTTTGAAAGACGATACACCTTGTGCTCTTCGCCTTTCCTTATGTAGCCTTCCGGTTGGGACACATAAACGGTTTCCTTCAACTCTCCATGCAAGAAAGCCGTTTTGACATCCAAGTGGTGAAGTTCCCACCCATTAGTAGCGGCTAAGGCAATGAGAAACCTGATGGTTTCAATGCGTGCTACCGGAGCAAATACCTCTTGGAAATCAATACCAGGTTGTTGCACGTACCCTTTAGCAACCAACCTTGCCTTGTGTTTGTTTATGGTGCCATCTGCATTTTTCTTCAGCTTGTACACCTATTTGAGTCCAATTGCTTTCACCCCCATAGGCTTGTTCACGAGAATCCACGTTTTATTCTTGTTGATTGAATTGATTTCCGCATTCATGGCTTTAACCCACTCCGGTTGTAACACCCGGCTTTTAAAACAAAAACACCCCTGAAAAATTTTTCATTTAAAACACAGGTTTTAATACATGAAACCATAACAAGGGGTATATTTTACTAAAAACGGGTACAAGTGTATCAAGGAGAGTATAAAATACCATAACTCCTTTAAAGCCGGGCTGCAACTGACAGCATCTACGAGTCCTACTTCACGAGTCATGGACTCTATCTTGTCCCCTATCAATATTATGCTAACCTGCAGGGACAGTAACAAATGGTATGAGATATAAAGCTCAGTGAGTACTCATTCCTACAAATAACACGTATAAAATACAATCATGTATTTGTTTGGATATCGAATCCAAACTCCTAGCCTTACTGGCTGACCGAATATCTCTTAGGATTTCACATCCTAAATTATAGTCTTACAGACTACAACATGATAACCTGCAATTATCAAACCACGTCAGTTATTTACACATATAACCATATACAACTATTTCTGTCCCCTCTCTTTCTCAGTCACATCGGACTGCACCGTATATCATGGCTATTTAAGCCGTACACTGTATCATAGCTATATAAGCTGCACCATGTATCTGTAACAATATCATAGCCAAATAGGCTGCACCGTGTACCTGTAACAAAACCATAGCCAAACAGGCTGCACCAATTATCATAGCCCAAAGGCTGCATCGGAGACATAGCCCAAAGGCCGCACCGGAGTCATAGCCAACAGGCCGCATCAAATCATAGCCCGAAGGCCGCATCGGAGACATAGCCCGAAGGCCGCACCGGTTGGATATACAATCCAAAAATCATAGCCCGAAGGCCGCATCGGTAGATATGGCTCACGGGTTAGCCCGCTGTTGCCGTGGCTCACGGGTTAGCCCGCTGTTGCCTAGACTCACGGGTTAGCCCGCTGTTGTCTATATAAGTTTGGCTCATCAAAGTAAACCATGGCTCACGGGTTAGCCCGCTGTTGCCTAGACTCACGGGTTAGCCCGCTGTTGTCTATATATTGGTTTGACTTATCAGAATAAATTATGGCTCACGGGAAAATCCCGCTGTTGCCTTGACTCACGGCTCCGTTCTTGTCATCGCAATGACTCACGGCTTATCCGGTCTTGTCTATATAGGTTTGACTCACAGCTCCGTTCTTGTCTATTATAGACTCACGGCTTATCTGGTATTGTCTCTTCAAATGTGTCTTTGAACCATCAATTTCGTCCCACAATCAGTTTCAACCTGTAACAATTCAATCATCATATATCACATATGGTATCAGTGAGATTACTCACCTGGATGCTAACTGCGTTTCAATTTCGGTTGTTTCTTGCCTTCCGATACGATCCGTAGAATTTTGTCCCGCACCTATAATTTAATCATTTTCAACATGATTATAGGTTAATACCCATTTCAACTAACTCTAATACACTAGAGTTCAATAAAACATTGTTATAAACAACGCCCAGTTAATAAACTTTCCGTTTACTAACTTTATATGAATTTTACTATTCACCGGGACATTCGGATCGGTCTACAGTGCCCCCGAGGGGTCGGAAACTCAATCTAAAAATTTTCCCAAACTTTTCAGACCATAACGAGCCTATGGTCCAAATTTGAGCTAAAACGGACAAGCCAAGCAAAAGTTAGCATTTCAAAGTTCCTGTCTGAGGGGCGCACCCCGCCCAGGCATGGGCGCACTGCGCCTGGGCGCACCCCGCCAGGCTTTTGGGCGCACCGCGCCTGGCACCTGCAGGTGCCTCCTGTCCAGCCGCGATTTATGCACTGTAGCAAGCAGTTTTGGTCCATTAAGGCCTTAATCAGGTCCTTAATCGATTGGGGTTTGTTCTAGGACTAAAACCTTATACCTTGACAAGGTTTTCCACCATCCAAAACAACCAAATCAATCAAAATGAAGAATTAGGGTTCTTAGTTCTAACAACCCCAAACTTCAAATTCATCACTAATAGCAACCTACTTCCACTTTCTTTAGTTAAGTCCTCATTCTAATGACTTAAGGGAAGTATTACATCAACTTAAACACATAATCATCACTGCAAATGCAGTTTTGAGTTGCTACACAACCCATCAAGAAATAACAAGCTAGAGCTTGAAGAACTAACCTTTCAAGCTTAGGAATCAACAATTACAAGCCTTGATTCCAATTCCTTGCATCAATTCCTTCAATACTTGCTGAAATCGTGCCCTCCTTGCTCTCAAGAATCATTCCCGTAACTGAAAATTGGCCAGTCAACAAGAGAGTCAACTCTCTTATTTATACCACAAATTTTTGCAAATTTGGTCCCTAAGTTCATTTTCTTGAACTTTGACCACAATAACCAAGTTTTATTACAATAAAACTTCCATTTCTTACATTTTGGCCACAACCAACAATATTTTTACATAATTGGTCGTTGACTTGGTCAAATGACCAAAATACCCTTTTTCGGTAAAACGACCAAAAATCAGTTTTTATAACATTTTAAGTCCAAAACTTAAAATATTATTTCAAACCAAATACTTTTCTGTCCAAAAGACCATTTTACCCTTACAAGGTAAAATGACTAATTTACCCTTTTATTATAATTATATAATAAAGTATCTTGGCGTTACAAATTCTCCCCTCCTTCAAAAGATTTCGTCCCCGAAATCATACAAACAAACGAGGGTAATTCTTTCTCGTTACAATTCCGGTTTCTCATATCATATGGAAACCTTCATGGTTTTTGCTACAGCTCTTTAACCATACCAATCTTCATATCTCGTGGTTATATCACCACTCGTATATCACTCATCCGGTTGTCCCGGGTACCATAATCACTTATCTTCCTCATTTCAACATGAGGGATTCGTTAGCAATTATCAATCTATGTTCTCAGAACCCTGAGACCCATAGAAAACATTTACAATCATCTTGAAATTCATCAAGGATATTCAATCAATACACTGCAATTCTTGCTTTTGGGACATACGGAAAGGTCCAATCAACAAGGACTCATCTTTCCTTTTTGTCCCACATCAATTTCTAGTCTTTCCGGAGTCACTTTGAGTTCCACTTTCTTCCCTTACTTGGGGTTTCAAAGGTTTTACTCGACAATCCGCATACTACTCTTGTCGATCTTGGTCTATTTCCAAGCTTTCTCGACCTTGCCAAATCTTTTCTTCTGCTTGAGATACAATCTCAGGTTAGTCAACGGCTTCACCCCAACTTCTATCTAGCAAATCAGCGTGCAACACGGTAGTCTATACAATACTTCCTACGAGTCAATAAAACACTAGTATAATACCTATACTAATCTACAACTTCTACCAAGGATAGACGGTCATCTAGTTTTTCCACTAGGGTCTGTTATGAAGATTTCAGGCATATCTCCTAAGGTCTGCATCACTATCTCACCTCGTCAATCCATCTGGAATTCGCACACAGTACTTACTAGTACTTTTGAGCTAATAATTCTAAGAATTAATGCTAAATTCAGCAAATAATTCTAGTATCTCGATCCGATACAGTCGTCACCTATGGTGCACGTCAACAATTTTCTTTATCTTTGTAGTTTTTCACTACTTTTCGATCTTAATTTCTTCTTAGTCAGTATAAACATACACTGATTTCATCAATCAACCTGCAATTCACCCATATGGTGTCATACCCATACGGTATTTGCAAAGACTTTACTACAAAGTCTATGATATTTTTCGTCTCATTTCATTTTTGGGACCGACAGTCCACATACTTCTAATGATTTGACTGTAGTTACACACAAGTCAAACACTTTTCACATGTCTTTCTTCAGCCACGGCCGCCAACACATAGGTTTTATCGACCTATACAGTTTGGTATCGCCCCGGGTATGCTGCATATTTGATACAAAATGCATCTTTTCAAGATGATTTTTATATTTCACTTGGCTTTGGAACTCACATTTACAACCGCCACGGGAGTTAAATCACTGTGATATTCCAACCAACTTCCGCTACTATTCAATCATTTCTTCACTTTTCACTTTTTCAGACTTGCACACATCTTCCTGTGCTACCCGAATCAACTCAGGTAATCAATTTGCCACGTTCATACACGTGGATGTAACCTACAAAGGTTACTCTTTCTAATCCAAGGCATCTGTAACCACATACGCCTCTCTGAGATGGTACAAGATTTCATACCCGAAATCTCTAAGTAATCCATCTATCTTTGCTATCTCATCTTCCGTTTCTTTTGATCAATTAAGTATTTCAACTTTTATGATCTTATTGCTATAAGCTTTACACCATACAAGTAGTGTTTCCAAAGCTTAAATGCCACGTTCATAATTGCTACCGCAATCTCATGCATTCACAGTTAACGTTGGATACCTTTCAATGATCCAATCCATCTTCTCTACTTAGCCTCATTGCTAATGTTAGAGGTTCACACAAGGTTCATTCCAAACCTTTACAACATATCTGTGGTCTTTCTACCACTCAGACTTTACACTTTTCTTGGTCAACTTTAGTCAGCTAACCAGCAATCAAGGAGCAGTTTTCTACAACTCTCCTATAGTAACCCGCCAAATCCAAGGAACTACAATGTCAGTCGGATTCCTCAGGCGGTTCCAGTTTTACCACATCATCTATCCTACTAGATTTATTTCATCATCTTTGGCAGTATTATCATGCCCAAGGAGTTGAAACTTCTTTTAACCAAATTTTCATACTTGGAGAATTTACATATCACTGAACTCAGTGAAGTAACTCCAGTATCTGGTACAATGTACCTCATATTTAATCTGGTTTCGAGAATATCACATTCTCAGTAGTCAATGGACATACACATTAATTTATTTTTCTTCTTTTCAAGCAGATAGGGCTCCATCTGATGACACTACAGTCACATGAGATCCCAATTTAAAAACAATTTCTTCTAATTGTTTTACCACTCTGCCATATCTGCAGAGGCCAATTAATACAGAGCCTAGATAACAGGAACGGCTCCCAATACCAGCTTAATCATAAGCTCTTCTTGCCAATCTGGCAGAAATCTTGGAAGTTCTTTTCAAAAGAATCATCCGAAAATTATTTAAAGTAGTACACTACTTTCACCACTTTATTAAGCTTGGCCCATACCACGTATGCCAACTACAACATCATTCCTTTACTAACTCTTTTCCGAGTTTAAGCAAAGAAGTTAACCGGTATTCTCAACAACGGTCATTCACCATGGATTTTCATCCGTTCATTTCTGCTTTCTGAACTATCATGTTCATATTTCTACAAATCATGTTAGCATAATTCATTGCTAACCAATTCATAAGCACAATTGCTTCAGATTCACTGGTAGTCATCGGCTTCAGATTCATAGGGAAGAGGGTCCCGTAAATCCTAGGCAGACTACTTTCCAGGTGTTCAATATCTTGAACATACTTGCTATCTACAATAGCTATTTCAAATATTTCATCCAAAATCATTGATGAAAAATTTAAACAAAACATCGAATCATCGATCCAAAGCATAGCTTCATGGATCAAATATAACATACACGAGTTATATTCAGAACAATGACATCTGCGACTATATCAGTCTCCTCACGAGCTTCTTCCACAATCTACTGGGATGCTCATGGTACCATGGGTCCTTTTCGACCATTCGTTCCTTCTTTCTTTCCTGGGTTCATCACCCGTCACTCCACATTCAGCACGTGAGTATTTCAATAAGAAGTGATCTATAGTTCCACACTGGAACCACTTCCATCCCATACAACAAGCTCGAGCAATCTGCTCCTATCATCTGCAATTTCAGCATGTCACGGTAGAGTCTCAACTCTACAATTTTCCTTAGTGCCTTTCCTGCACTGATCACTATACATAGTGGCTCTGTTTTGGTCCTTTCCCTATAAGGTTGGACCCAATTTGTGACAACTTCTTCTGAGAAGTCCACTGCTTTTCACGTAGTCTCAACTACTGTTCTTTCACCTTGAATATCAACCAAGGTGAGCAACCGTTTCATTTACTTGACCACATCAGCTAACATTGCTCGTCTTGTGGATTTCTGCTATTCGTCCCCTTTTTGCTCCTCATCCAACGGAGTCTCAAGAAAGAGCTGGTCCATTTCCTAGAGCTTCGCGCTCTAAATTTCTCCCAGTAATACTCGCTGCTCGTACTTCTTATACGTTAGAAGTTAGCAATAGTTAGGTTATATATGTATAATAACAACTATATACACCTAACAGTTCATCATAACTACTGTCTCAGGGTTTAAGTCCAGGAATCTATTCTATAGACACCTAGTTCACTTAAACCACGGCTCTGATACCAACTTGTAACACCCGTCTTTTAAAACAAAAACACCCCTGAAAAATTTTTCATTTAAAACACAGGTTTTAATACATGAAACCATAACAAGGGGTATATTTTACTAAAAACGGGTACAAGTGTATCAAGGAGAGTATAAAATACCATAACTCCTTTAAAGCCGGGCTGCAACTGACAGCATCTACGAGTCCTACTTCACGAGTCATGGACTCTATCTTGTCCCCTATCAATATTATGCTAACCTGCAGGGACAGTAACAAATGGTATGAGCTATAAAGCTCAGTGAGTACTCATTCCTACAAATAACACGTATAAAATACAATCATGTATTTGTTTGGATATCGAATCCAAACTCCTAGCCTTACTGGCTGACCGAATATCTCTTAGGATTTCACATCCTAAATTATAGTCTTACAGACTACAACATGATAACCTGCAATTATCAAACCACGTCAGTTATTTACACATATAACCATATACAACTATTTCTGTCCCCTCTCTTTCTCAGTCACATCGGACTGCACCGTATATCATGGCTATTTAAGCCGTACACTGTATCATAGCTATATAAGCTGCACCATGTATCTGTAACAATATCATAGCCAAATAGGCTGCACCGTGTACCTGTAACAAAACCATAGCCAAACAGGCTGCACCAATTATCATAGCCCAAAGGCTGCATCGGAGACATAGCCCAAAGGCCGCACCGGAGTCATAGCCAACAGGCCGCATCAAATCATAGCCCGAAGGCCGCATCGGAGACATAGCCCGAAGGCCGCACCGGTTGGATATACAATCCAAAAATCATAGCCCGAAGGCCGCATCGGTAGATATGGCTCACGGGTTAGCCCGCTGTTGCCGTGGCTCACGGGTTAGCCCGCTGTTGCCTAGACTCACGGGTTAGCCCGCTGTTGTCTATATAAGTTTGGCTCATCAAAGTAAACCATGGCTCACGGGTTAGCCCGCTGTTGCCTAGACTCACGGGTTAGCCCGCTGTTGTCTATATATTGGTTTGACTTATCAGAATAAATTATGGCTCACGGGAAAATCCCGCTGTTGCCTTGACTCACGGCTCCGTTCTTGTCATCGCAATGACTCACGGCTTATCCGGTCTTGTCTATATAGGTTTGACTCACAGCTCCGTTCTTGTCTATTATAGACTCACGGCTTATCTGGTATTGTCTCTTCAAATGTGTCTTTGAACCATCAATTTCGTCCCACAATCAGTTTCAACCTGTAACAATTCAATCATCATATATCACATATGGTATCAGTGAGATTACTCACCTGGATGCTAACTGCGTTTCAATTTCGGTTGTTTCTTGCCTTCCGATACGATCCGTAGAATTTTGTCCCGCACCTATAATTTAATCATTTTCAACATGATTATAGGTTAATACCCATTTCAACTAACTCTAATACACTAGAGTTCAATAAAACATTGTTATAAACAACGCCCAGTTAATAAACTTTCCGTTTACTAACTTTATATGAATTTTACTATTCACCGGGACATTCGGATCGGTCTACAGTGCCCCCGAGGGGTCGGAAACTCAATCTAAAAATTTTCCCAAACTTTTCAGACCATAACGAGCCTATGGTCCAAATTTGAGCTAAAACGGACAAGCCAAGCAAAAGTTAGCATTTCAAAGTTCCTGTCTGAGGGGCGCACCCCGCCCAGGCATGGGCGCACTGCGCCTGGGCGCACCCCGCCAGGCTTTTAGGCGCACCGCGCCTGGCACCTGCAGGTGCCTCCTGTCCAGCCGCGATTTATGCACTGTAGCAAGCAGTTTTGGTCCATTAAGGCCTTAATCAGGTCCTTAATCGATTGGGGTTTGTTCTAGGACTAAAACCTTATACCTTGACAAGGTTTTCCACCATCCAAAACAACCAAATCAATCAAAATGAAGAATTAGGGTTCTTAGTTCTAACAACCCCAAACTTCAAATTCATCACTAATAGCAACCTACTTCCACTTTCTTTAGTTAAGTCCTCATTCTAATGACTTAAGGGAAGTATTACATCAACTTAAACACATAATCATCACTGCAAATGCAGTTTTGAGTTGCTACACAACCCATCAAGAAATAACAAGCTAGAGCTTGAAGAACTAACCTTTCAAGCTTAGGAATCAACAATTACAAGCCTTGATTCCAATTCCTTGCATCAATTCCTTCAATACTTGCTGAAATCGTGCCCTCCTTGCTCTCAAGAATCATTCCCGTAACTGAAAATTGGCCAGTCAACAAGAGAGTCAACTCTCTTATTTATACCACAAATTTTTGCAAATTTGGTCCCTAAGTTCATTTTCTTGAACTTTGACCACAATAACCAAGTTTTATTACAATAAAACTTCCATTTCTTACATTTTGGCCACAACCAACAATATTTTTACATAATTGGTCGTTGACTTGGTCAAATGACCAAAATACCCTTTTTCGGTAAAACGACCAAAAATCAGTTTTTATAACATTTTAAGTCCAAAACTTAAAATATTATTTCAAACCAAATACTTTTCTGTCCAAAAGACCATTTTACCCTTACAAGGTAAAATGACTAATTTACCCTTTTATTATAATTATATAATAAAGTATCTTGGCGTTACAGCGGTTCTTTCTTCGCCTCTTCAACCGATACTGGTTCGTCACTGGTTGTTAGGAGAAGTTCTTCCAGGTTGTTAAGATTAAGCACATAATCTTGAAGTCGAATTGGAAGATTCCTTTGTCTCGTAGACCTTCGATGTTGGGTGTTGATGACTGGATTTGGTTGCTCATCTTCTTGAACCTGTACTCCGTCTTCGATTTCATGGTCTGATTCAATCGGTTCGGTATCGTTTCCTTGGTTGTTCGTTTCATTCTCCGGATATTCCCATGGAACTATGAATGACCCAGGATCTTCATTTTTGATACTTGCTTCTTTGACCCAATCCCACCATTTTGTCTCGTAAAAAATAACGTCTCGACTTACGATTATTTTTTGTGTAGCCGGGTTAAAAAGCCGATAAGCTTTCGTGCCCGGTTCAGAACCGAGATGTACTAGTGGTCTTGATCTTGCATCCAACTTCTTGAGATTCACTGGTTCAACTTTTGCATATGCTAGACACCCAAAGATACGAACATTCTCTAGATTCGGTTTTCTTTTATACAACTTCTCGTAAAGAGTTGTATCACCAAGGACTCTTGTGTAAACACGGTTGATCAGATTTGTGGAGTGTTTTACCGCTTCTCCCCATAAGTTATTTGGAACATGCATCGCCTTCATGATACTTCGTGTCATGTCCATTAGTGTTCGGTTTCTTCGTTCCACAATACCGTTTTGTTGTGGTGAATATGGGGCGGTAAGATGGCGTTTGATTCCATTTATATCACAAAAGGAATTAAATTCGAGCGAAGTAAACTCACCTCCTCGATCACTTCGAAACACCTTCAAAGACTTTCCGAGCTCATTCTCCGCCAAAGCTTTGAACTTCTTGAAGTGTAAAAACGCTTCACTTTTCTCTTTTAAGGGAAAAATCCACATAAACCTTGAAAAATCATCAATTAATGTGAAAATGTACCGATTGTGACCTATCGTTGACGGTGTGATCGGACCGCATAAGTCACCGTGAACGAGCTCCAAAGGTTGTGTCGCTTTGTACGTCGTCATTAATGGAAATGACTTTCTTGTTTGTTTGCCCACCAAACAAGATTCACATAGTTGATTGTCACTGTCAAGGTGTGGTAACCCTTTGACGAGATTTTTCTTGGACATCTTTTTCAATGACTCGAAATTGATGTGCCCAAGTCTTGCATGCCAGCGCCATGTGTCTTCACTTAGACTTGAATGAAGGCAATTCGGTTCACCAATATTCAATTTTATTTTATAAAGTCGATTTGGAGATCTTTGTACCTTCATTAATAAGCAGTTGTAGGCATCGTGCATCGTCAAATAATTGTCTTTCATCCGAATATCGCATCCGACTTCAGTTGCTTGACCGAGACTGAAAATATTATTTTTCAGATCCGGAATGAAATAAATCTCCGTTATCAAACGTTGTTGGCCTGATTTTCCCTGGAAAATTATTGAGCCTTTTCCTTTGATCGCGACACTCGAATTATCGCCAAATTTTACTTTGCCGGTTATTCCTTCGTTGAGTTCGGAGAAAAATGAGCGATTTCCCGTCATGTGATTACTCGCTCCGTTGTCTAAATACCACACATCATTATCTTGTGAATTGTATTTAGATGGTATCACCTTCGCTTCGTTCAAAAATACGGTCTCGTGAATAAATACGGTTTCATCAGCATCTTCTTGTTCGGCAAAATTCATTTCTTGAAACTTTTGAATTCTTTCCGGACACTTGGACACGTAATGGCCCGATTTATCACATCGGTAGCAGATAATTTTTGATAAATCCTTTTTCGCGTTTTGATTTGGGCCAGAATTGGAATTGGGCTGATTTTTAGCTTTGTTTTTATTTGAATTGGGCTTGGGTTTGTGGGAATTGGACCAAGACCCACTAGAGTATCCGGATATTCCTAACCCGTACCCACCCGACCCAGAGTTCTTTTGATTAAACCCATCGGCCCCCTTTTTGCTTCTTCCTCCCTTCGTCGAACCCGAATCACTCCACCCTCCGCCTTCTCGATTCGATCCGCCATGGCCGCCGTTCGACCCACCTCCGCCGCTGGATCGAGTGAACAGCGCCTGTGTTCCGCCTTCTCCACCGTCATCTGCCTCCCTTATTCTTTCCTCGTAAGCTTTAAGACGTCCGACTACATCTTCGAAGCCCACGGATTTGAGGTCGAGCACCTGCTCGAGGGATGCCACCAGATGAATGAATCGCCTGGGAACCACCTTCAGAAGCTTCTTCACAAGCTTTGACTCGTCAATGGTTTCACCGAGGGAGGCGGATTTCGAAGCCAACCCGGAGAGTTTTCCGGCGAAAGAGTCAATCGACTCTGTCTCGATCATCCTCAACCGATCGAAATCGGTATTGAGTGTTTGAAGTCTCGCTTCCTTTGCTCGATCAGCGCCAACAAAACGAGTTTTGATCGAATCCCACATGGTTTTCGCGTCTTCAACATCCCCGATTTGCATAATCAGGGATTCCGGAATCGCTTGGTAGAGCAAACCCATTGCAAGGTTGTTTCTATCCTCACTTTTTTCTTCTCCTGGATCGATTATGGTCCAAGCTTTGTGGATTTTAAGTACCACTTTCATTCGCAGGGACCATACGGTGTAGTTGGTCGAATTCAACATCGGACAAGCCACGGTGGTTGATCCGACATCTTTGAGCTTCACCGGAGCACCGACTGTACTCCCTTCCCTTCCACCTTCTTCATCCGACATGATGAATTAGGTAAGATTTCTTGTTAGCTCTGATACCAATTCACGTATTTAACACAAATAAATACGTATAAACACAAATAATTATCAAAATATACTCTTTGATTATAATTGAAAATATGAACTCAAAAACCAATTACAGTGTTTTCATGATCTGTGTATTTCATAGCTCGATATACACAGCTATTTATAAAATAGAAATCATAAAAGCTTTTAGACAAATTGGATTCTCACAATCAATTTGTCTGGCACTAGTCTTAGATGATTGAACAGTGAATCCACTGAACTTAGGATTCCCAACAAGATCAAATAACTGTTTTAAACAAAGTAACGTATTAGATAATATTATATATAGAATTATATTATTAAAATAATCATGTATAGTTTAGTAAAATGATTATAGATATTGTAAGCATTTAAATATATTTTGGCTGCCTTTCAACATATTTACCCTGATTCATGTTAACTATTGGATGTAAAATATAAAAAAAATTCAACTCATTTTTGGGTAAACTGATTGCAGATTTGCAGTATCCTAAACCAGTTATAAACTTATAATGTGTTATATTATTGGTAGTAAAATGTATAAAAGTGAAATCCTTAAATACTTAAATGAAAATGTTATTGATCGTATATTTAGGAATGTTTACATGTATATTTTTAAGATCATCATTACAACTTCAAGAATCATAATTACATCTAAATTAAATTGATTAAGTAAATTGTAACAAAAGCGATTAAAGTTGGGAATATATATGTCGTTTTATTTTTTATCTCAATTTTTGGTTTGGTGTAGTAATTTCGTACCTCTTTTGTAAATTTTCCTTATTTTGAATACTATAAAACTATAATTAGATATTAATTAACAAAAAAGGTGAAATTACAACTTCAAATTTCAGTATTTAGATCATAGAATAACAAATTTTCCTTGTACTCTTATGTTTAATATCACTTAAATTAACTTTTATTTATTTTTAGTTCAGTTAACTAAACCGTTAAATAACGGATAAAATAACAAATGCTTTTTTTTTTCTTCCTTATAAGCCTGTTCCTCCTTTAAGACTCTTGTCTTTAATGGACTGTTTATGATGCCACTGATAGAAATGTAGGATGTAAATATATAACCGATTTTTAGATATAGAACTAAAAAATAATATAACACATTCAAAACTTTGTTTCTTATTTAATTTTAACTTATATAATAAACAAACTTAAGAAAATAGATAACACATTCAAAACTTTGTTTCTTATTTAATTTTAACTTGTATAATAAACAAACTTAAGAAAATCGGAAAAAACTTGAGGCCAAAAATGGACAATGAATGATACTACTATGATACTACTAAAATAGTAAAAAAAAATTATAAGAACAATATAAAATATTGTAAGATCTGAATATAATTAATATTCACACTCCCTCACCAAATCCGTATCCGCCGTCTCCCGCCGGAGTTCCATCCGTCGTCACAAGTCGTCGACGTCTACGTCCGCATAACTGGAGGTGAGGTCGGTGCTATGAGTCTACTCACTCCTGAGATTGGATCACTCGGTCTCTCTCCAAAGAAGATCGGAGAAGACATCGCCAAGGACTGGAAAGGTTATCTCAGAGTTACTGTCAAGCTTACCGCTCAGAATCGTCAGGCTAAGGTGTTCCGTCGTCCCATCCGCCGACCTCTCTGGTGATTGAAACGCTTAAGGAGACGGAACTCGATGACGCTATCGAAACTATAATATATTTTGTTTTTTAGCGATTTGACCTAAAAAGCTATTATACAAAAGCAGACCCTTTTAACTACGTTTTTTGTTCATATGTTCATAGTTTATCGAAAATGACTTCATATAAATTCATGTTGATAGCGAAATCATCAAAACAGGAATAATAATGAACTCGAACAGTAGGAAAAGATAATCACAGCTAATTAATTGATAGTGAAATCATCAAAACAGAATTAATAATAATGTACGAACATAGTAGAAGCGACTTAATACCAGTTAGCTGAGACGGCGACAATGAATTTTTCCCAGTCCACGCCGGCGACCATCGCAGCCAGTAGCGTGACGAATAACGCCATGCGTAACGCAATCTCATTCGAAATAAATCCAATCACCAATGCCTTCAAACCAGCTACAGCTAGCATGGCGTCTCTGATGGGAAACAGAGAACAAATGGAGAGATAGAGGAGTCTGTAAGAATTCACCCTTTATTTAAAAGCATAACAAACCAATAGATGCGGTTATTCATGCGCACACCCTCAACGTTTGGATCAGTTTTGTCATTTGTGAATATTTTTTCTGAATAATTGTTGTTAAAAAAAACGTACAAAAGAATTGCAACATACTTGTAATCTTGTAATCTTGTATAACATTATCAATTCATATAATATATATAACTTTTTATCACTTACTGTAAAAACTTACAATTTAATATTGATGTCTTAAAAATGGTGAATATGATTTAATTATTTTAGATGGGTATATTTTACATAAAATGATAATAAATGGTGATTCTTTTTAGACAAAAATTCATAAATGGTACTTGTGGTTACATAGGATATCAAGTTTAGTTCTTAACTTTCAAAAACCTCAAGGATAGTCCCTGTGGTTTCATTTTGTTATCGTGGTTGGTCCCTCACCCATATAAAATGACTAATTTGTCCCTTTTAATTTGTTTTACATTTTCTTTAAGTAAAATTTATTTTTAAAGAAAACAATAAATAAATAAATATCACCGTCACCCCTACCATTACCCTTACTTTTTATTCTACGAACCCTAAGCACTAATAATGTGCCATGGTTGTACAGGCTCTTCTGAATTTTCGAACAACATCATTTTTAGCAACATTTTTTCAGAATTTAAGCATTTACAACATCATTTTTCAGCAATTTAAGCATTTACAGAATCATTTTTTAGCAACACTTTCACCAACAAATCAACTCTGTCAAATTGGTGAGGGAAATTGAAAGCAAATCTTACAATTTCTAAGAAAAAGAATTAGTAGGAATCGCTGCAATCACCGAAAATTAGCAGGAATCACATAGTATACGTCCTCGTTTGTGATACCACGCACCTATAAATGTTTTAGTGAAGCTTATCTCATCCTTCGCTGCAATCGCTGTGTAGAGCGGCAATTTGGATTTCAGTTGTACCTGTATAATAAATGTTTAACATACTTTTTAGAGTCGATAATCACACAGATGTAGAGCCCTAGAACCGCACCAGTGCAGTGCTGAAAACTGCACCTGTGTAGAACTCTAAAATCACATCGATAGTGCCATAGAACTGTACAATGTACAATACAAAGAACGAGATGGATGAGCGACGGCGGAGTATTGGGCGATTAGGCAGTAGACGCAGACGAATGACAATGGTGGGTTTTGATTTTTGTGGTCGTGAAGAGAAATGGTTTTCGTTATCCCTCTTTGTAGTTTCCAATACATAAAGAGGACGAAAACTTATGCGTAGATGGCGGCGAAGCGAAGTCCTAATCGATGGTGGCGAGGCGTAGACCTAATCTGGAAGCTGTAAACGAAAACTGGAATGGAGCAACCTCGATCGCCCCACAACAGCAAGAAGGATAATCGGGGGAGGATGACAGGAGGCTGAGCCTTTGGAGCTGAGAGGAGAAATTCAGTGAAGGGTTTGAAATTTATCGCCGACGAGGTCGCGTGGGAAGATGAAGATGAAGTGCAGATGGGGGTTGTGAATAGAGAGAAAGAGAGAGTGTGTGTGTGTTTGTGAGTGAGTGTGTATGTGTGTGTGTGTGATGCGTGGGATTTGGGGATGGGGTGGGGGTGTGTTTTTAATTTATGTTTTCCTTTTTTAAATATAAAATCAGTTTAAAGAAAAGACAAAATAAAATAAAAACGGTAAATTAGTCATTTCATACGGGTAAGGGACCAGCCATGATAGAAAATAAAACCACATGGACTTTCCATGAGATAAAAAATATTGAGGGACCAAACTTGATATCCTGTGAAACCACAAGGACCATTTATGAAGTTTTGTCTTCTTTTTATAATAAAGGGTTTCAAGTTTTAAGAAAATATGTTGTGTGGGGTTGCATTCTTCAGGATTAACCCTTTTAGTTAATATTATGTATTTTTAATATTACGAATCTAAAGTAGACAAAAAGATTAAACTAGCATAATTTTATAGGGTTTTTTCTCAAAACAACATAAATTTAGCCCTATGCTTAAAAATAATCAAGGAGCTAGGTGACATTGCGTACTCCTCCCTCTACTTATGTACTACTCCCAAACCGTCCCCTCACCTGTGTTTTGCCCCTTGTGGGCTGCGAAGTCCTCACTTGGGCTGCATTTCGGTGGTGGGACTGACCCATCAGCCCAGTTATATAAACCTAAAAAAACCTCATTTTTTATTTCCGTAGATGAAAAACACTTTCTAATGGCTTCAGAGAAATTTTCGACTTGGAAATCTAAAAGTATCTCACATGTTATGTTGTTTTTATGTATTAGTTGTCCCTAGCTAAAAATTTAATGTTTTAAGCCTTAGATTAGCACACGTACAAGTTTTTATGCCTATTGTACAAGCCTTTAATGCAAAAAATCGTAGGGTTTATGAACTGGAGAGCATTTAGCAAGAGGCATCACCCACGTTTTCCTCTAGAGGATTTCGCAGGTGGCTTATGGTACATGCGTTTTCCTCTTGAAAAAAACGCAGGTGATATCACCTGCTAAATCGTCTATTTTTTTTTTTTTTTTGAAAAACCTATGAACCACCAAGAACCCTAACCCTAAAACCATGAGGATTTTGTAGGCTTGGAGGAGGATTTCGCAGGTGATGATGAGCATTACGCAGGTGACGAGGGAAAAAAATGAGGCTTCAATTTTTTTTATAATGGACAAAAGAGCATTACACAGGTGAAGGGGCAAAACGCAGGTAACACTAGCTACCTGCTAACTCCTTGGCTATTTTGAGGCATGATGCTAAATTTGTGTTGTTTTGAGAAAAACCGTTCTAAGATTAGGCTAGTTTAGTCATTTTCTCTCAAAATTATCTGTGGTTATAGTTATATTAGGAAAGGGGAATATGGATTAATTTTAAGTGCATAGATTGTTCTTTTATGCAAAAAAATCACTGGTTATAATTATAACTTATAACATATGAGGCGAGGGGAAGGTGGATTAATTCTAAAAAAATGCCACCAAACTATAAAAACGTCCGGAGATTTAAAATAAATATCATGTATAAATTCAATGAGAAACGACTATGCATATTTTGATAAATTTAAAATTTTGAAGTTCTTTTTTTCATTAAAAGTAACACCAGTTTGAAGGCATTTTTTGAAATAATATTGATTTTTACTGAAATTTAATTTAGAATTCATGTTCTAAAGGTGTACCATGACCTCATGGCTTATATAACATAAGTACGAAAAGAAAATGTTAATGTTATTGAAATAATAACGAATTTTTAGTTTTTGAGCGTATTCATCATACAACTTTTGAGAACTCATGTACTACTATAAATCAAATTTGAAGGTTTTCAGATTCTAACCCAAGCGGTGGTGATTTGTTGATGTATTAGTGGTGTTGTTCGGTTATTGTTGGCGGCGACGGTGATGAATTCGGGAGAAGAGAGGACGGACATTTGAAAGAAGGAGAAAAAAGACGATACAATGAGAAACTTTCATGAGATAGGTGTCGATGTTTTGTTAAGGAAAAAAGGAAGCAAACACAATTCAGATGAACAAGGGGCGCCTATTTTCTATTTAGATATATTTTATCGTCAAGCCACTTAGATTTCGGTTGAGCCATTCAAAGAAACAAAAATTACAAACCAAACTCTATGAATCTGACCAATTCAAAGACCAACCTCTTAATAGAACCATTAAAAGGTAAACAAACAACCCCTAAACTATGTTATAAACAAATGACGCGATCTTGACATAAGAGCATCTCCAATGGTAAATATATACTATAACTTAAAAATATTATCACCTCATCATTTTATTAAATTTGACCTCCAATTAAATGATATCACGAGAGGTAACCTCTTTTCTAACTATTTTTTAGAGTAAATTACACGGATGGTCCCTGTGGTTTGGGTAATTTGCGCGTTTGGTCCCTAACTTTTTTTTCTAACTCGGACAGTCCCTATTATTTATTTATGTTGCACGTTTGGTCTCTGATTGACATAAAAAGACTATTATGCCCTCAATAATTTATTTTTGACTTATTTTTATATAATTTATTTATTAATTAATTAATTATTATATAAATCCTATCCTAATAAATAAGTAACTCAAAGCCACATGTCATCTCCTCATTGAATTTGCCACATGTCATTTTAATAGAATTTTGGATTTATTAAAAAAAATAAAGATAATCAATGTAAAAATAAAGATAATCAATGCAGTGTAACTGATAATTTATTTAAGTTATGGTTATGTCATTGAGTGGTATTGAAGACCATCTCCTTTGATGATCGGCCGCGTATGATTCATTGACTCAAAGTCGGTCACATATGATAAAAAATCAACGTGTAATGAAAGGGATTATAAATTAAGCACTGCAAGTGAAAAGAAAGTTGTTTACGGAGGTGAGAAAGTATGAATATTTCGATTTTATCTTATTAGAAAATTGTATTGTGAAAAAACTGACCAAATCTGAGAATAGATTAATCAATTTTTATTACGCTCAGTCGCTCAAGACATTTCATTTAGCAAATATGCTGAATTTCTGGACCAAGGAGAGAATTGATGCCTCTCTCAATATATTAAGGTCAGTTCAATTGCTAAAGGTTTTTTGCTGATTAAAAAACTTTTAATGAAATAAATTGTGTATTATCACACTACTAGAAAACAGGGGGGTTAGCCACGGACATTTGCGTGGCAGTTGTGTGGCAAAAGCCGAATAGCCACGCAATAGCCACGAAAACTGACCTGTGGAAAAACCATTTGTGTCTAATTTGTAGTGACGCTTTAGCCACGCAAATTTGCCACGCAACTACAACGCACAGTTTACCACGCATTAGCCACGCCATTTTAACACTCAATAGCCACGTGCATTATCCACGCCATAACCACGTACGTTTAGCCACGCAATAATCCGGAGAATTTTGTATCGCAATTTCCACACAAAATTAGCCACGCAAAAACAACACAAATTTAGCCACGCAATATCAACCCAAATTTAGCCACGCAATAGATACCCAAATTTAGGCACGCAAAAACAACACAAATTTAGCCACGCAATAAACACGGAGGTTTTAACACGCAATAGCCACGCAAAGCATTAGCCACGCAATAACCACAAACATTTTCTTTGACTTTTAACCACGGAATAGCCACACATTATTTACGCATTACGTTATTTTTTTAAAAACCAGAATTTTATTTTTAATTCCGGTTTTTTTTGTCATTAACCACATTTGACAAAAGACACACATTATATATATATATATATATATATATATATATATATATATATATATATATATATATAAACAACGAAACTAATTAAAACAAAACTAATCAAACATTACGATAAATTTTCTTTAATATTCTAAAATAGTCAAATAAGAAAGACCACGAGCCACGTCCAATTGTTTCAAAAACATTCTAAAACGTCTACTTGTTTCAAAAACATACAACTAAGAAGGACCCGGACCACGTTGACTCATTTGTCGCATCTTGTCTTCCATTTTTTTTTAAACTCACCTTGCGACCGTTTTAGTCTTTGTTCAATTTGTTGTTCGATTCGTTGTTCCATTTGTTGTTCCATTTGTTGTTGTTGTTCCATTTGTTGTTGTTGTTGGGAAGAAAAAGTGTCCTCTTAACCTACTTGTGACAATCCATCGTGCCCTGAGACTGTCATGCATCTGACTCCAACCAGGAAATTTGCACCGGAATGTGGTACAGGTAAGTAGTTAATTCATGAACAGTGAAAAGGGTAAATTCAAGTAGAAAGAATGTATTACATACCAAAAGAAATTAATTGAAACCCTAGTGTCTTCCACCAACTTGCTGAAAAATCTTTCCCAAGTCCATGGTATGGAAGATTGTTAAACTGCTTTTCAGTAATCTTTTTGGCCTGCAATCCACAAGAAGAATTAGTAGAAAAATAAATCAATTGAGCATCTTGAACAAGTTTTATCAGAGTAAAAATCTTACACGAGAACCCCGAACAACATCTATGGGCAAGTTAAGCCCCCAATATACACCACAAGCTTGGATGCAACCCATCAGGAGAAATGCTTCTCTAGACATATCATTCTCCTCTTTTAAGTTGGTGCAATTATCATAATAAAACTCAACATATTTAATAATTATAAAACTCAACATTATAAAACTCAACATTATAAAAAACAACATTATAAACATACACACTTACAGGACACATGCTTCACAAAGTTCAGCTTCACTCGTGGAAGTTTAGAAAATCCAGGCCAAATAGTCTCATTTGGTGTAGTATTTTGAAAATCTGCAATCATTCAAATCACTAAATAACATCAAGACTAACATAATAATAAATAAAGATCCGTTTTACTATTGTATAAATATAAAACACAAACTGTATATGGTCAACTTGCCTTGTCAAGCTGGTCAAACTCTGTTTTTCCATGGAATAAGGGTTGCTTAGGTAACAATTCAGCCATGATACAACCCAAATGACCACATGTTAATTGCTGTGGAAATTTCGTTTGCTCCCAAAAGAAGTTTTGTTAAATGGCATAAATAAATACATGCATATATTAATATGAAAGAATTACGTGTGGTTTTGTTATTCTATTAGAAAGTCTATTGAAGTAAGAATAAATATAACCTGGAGAGCCAATTTCGAGATCAAAAACCAACACAGAGGATAGAGCAACTCACACAATATGGGCTTGATAAGCCTTTCCGAGTCCAATTCTCAACCATAAAATCAGCTTCATATGGCTAATTCATGGAGTTATCATACTTCTTTGAAAACCTCAAGATCTGAATGTCGGAGTGTTGGTAATCGGATGCTGCACAAACTATTGATCCTGCAAAAAATTCAAAACAAAATAATAACTTACCATCCCCAGGTTGATTCGAGTAAATCCAGATCGATGCCTATCCTGCAATAAAATGAAAACCAATTAAAGAATTACGATCACCTGGTAGCTTTGATCCGATCCAGATCGATTACGAGCGAGATGTTTTGTGCTCGATTTGGAATACGGGAAGCGATGGCGAGTGGTGGTGCCTGGATCGAGTAGATCCTGCAAAAAAATGAAAACCGAATCAATACTTACCATCCCCAGGTTGCTTCGAGTTCGTCCAGATCGATGGCGAGCGAGAGGCCCCCAGGTTGCTTCGAGTTCGTCCAGATCGATGGCGAGCGAGAGGATTGGTTCCCGATTTGGAAGTCGGGAAGCGATGGCGAGTGGTGGTGGCTAAATCGGATTGTGGCGGAGTGGTGGTGCCGGGATCGTCAAGGTGATGGCTACCTCGGATGGTGCTTGTGGGGAGCGGCCGGATCGATGGCGACCGAGAGACTTGGTTCTCGATTTGGATGACCGGAAGCGATGGCGAGTGGTGGTGCCTGGATCGGAACCGATGGTGGCTGCCGGAACCGATGGTGGCTTAGAGGATGCCGGCAATCACTTTTGGGAGCTTAGGGTTTCACGAAGAAAAGCGTGTGAAAGAAAATGAGTTGTTTTTTTTCGAAGTGAAGAATCACGGAGCTAAGGGAGGTGCTTACCTTCGGCCGGCGGCTGGAATTGGCCGGTCAAAATCACCGACCGGCGATGGCGTCGTTGGAGGGCGGCAGTCGACAGGGAGCAGCATCGACTTCAGGTTTTTTAGAAGGGAATACGATCGATGGCTGTTGGTGGAGCGGGATGCAGGTCATTTAAGTTGAAGTGGTGGTTAAGGCGTGGCTAATTAGACACGCGATAGCCACGCCCAAGGGTATTTTACTTAATGCATAACGTACAACAACTTAAAACGTGGCTAGTAACCGGTTTTTTTTATTTAAAAGAAATGGAAAACAATTATTAAAATATACCGTGTTAATTGCATGGCTAATTAGACACGCGATAGACACGCCCAAGGGTATTTTACTTAATGCATAACATACAATAACGTAAAGCGTGGCTAGTAACCGGTTTTTTTTATTTAAAAGAAATGGAAAACAATTATTAAAATATACCGTGTTAATTGCGTGGCTAATTAAGTTGTGTGGTAAATGCGTGGCTAATTAGCCACGCAATAGCCACAAAGATTTTTGTAATTTTCATTTTTGGAAGAGTAAACATTATTTTTTTGGGTTCATTTTTTGCACATCATTATTATACTTTATTATCTTTATATTTTCCAATTTATACGTAAATTTGACTTACACACAAACGTGTACACCTTCCAAACCCGTTATTCATTTCAAACGTTATCCTTTCAAGGTGTATAAGCACTTGTAATTTTAACACACTAACACATTGATGCGCATACATTCATACTAATACTTTACACACACATACACATACATACACACGCACACATGTATACATATACTTTACACACACATACATACTTATACACATAAACTCACACATTGTATGAGCATGAGTATTGATTAGAGGGATAGAAAGAGTTTATGTGTGTGTGCGCGCATAAGTGTGCATGAGTATGAGTGTATATGAGAATGAGTGCATATGAGTGTGTGTGTGTCCATCAATGTGTTGGTGTATTAAAACTACATACGTTTATACACCTTCAAATGATAAAACTTGAAATGAGTAACGGGTTTGGAAAGTGTACACGCTTGTGTGTAACTCGAATTTACGTATAAACCGAGAAATATAAAGATAATAAAGTATAATAAGGATGTGAAAAAAATGAACCCAAAAAAATAATGTTTACTCTTCCAAAAACGAAAAATACAAAAATCTTTGTGTTTATTGCGTGGCTAATTAGCCACGCATTTACCACACAACCAGACAATGCGTGTTTAATGCGTGGCTAATTAGCCACGCAATAAACACGACTGTATTTGTATTTTCCGTTTTTTGAAGACCAAAAATTATTTTTTTGGGTTCATTTTTTATACATCATTATTATACTTTATTATCTTTATATTTCTCCATTTATACGTAAATTCAACTTACACACAAGCATGTACACCTTCCAAACTCGTTGTTCATTTCAAACGTTGTCTTTTTCAAGGTGTATAAGAACTTGTGATTTTAACATACCAACACATTGATGTGCATACATTCATATTCATAGACACACACACACACACACGTAATATTAATAATATTAACAGTAATAATAAAAATATAAGACTAATAATAATAATAATAACAACAATAATAATAATAGTAGTAACAATAATAATAATAATAATTATACGAAAGAGATATATTGAACGAAAACGAAAAAAATAATAATATTAATAATATTACCAATAAAACGAAAACGGATGACGCTTATAGCCCAAAACGATATAATTAATAAAACGAAAACGTAAACGAAAATAATAATAATAACAACAATAATTATTATTTGAAAGGGTTATATTGAAATAGAGGGAAACAATAAACGGATGAGGCTTATAGCCGAAGTGGTAGTTGATGTCCCCCCCACAGAGGAGACCCGGGTTCGAATCCTAGCTCCTAATTTTTTCGATTTTATCTTGTCGTGGTAGATGCGTGGCTATTTAGCCACGCAATAACCACCAGCCCTTTTCCTGATACTTTAAACCATTGTTCGTGGCAGTTACGTGGCTATTTAGCCACGCCATAGCCACGAATTTCTGATGCGTTGAGTTTCCGTCATAATTGCGTGTCTAAATTTAGGGTCACGGGTTGTGTAACCGATTCGTTGTAATTGCGTGGCTATTTAGACACGCAAAATTTGTGTGGCTATTTTTCGTGGCTAAATACCCCTTTTTCTAGTAGTGTCACAAAGGATGTTCACGACACCTCCTTTTTGTTTCTCTAACCTTTAATAATTCTTTTTTAGTTTTGTTTGGTTTTGAAGGAAACGTCTGCTTCGTCCTTTTGACTCTCAAGAGAAATGGAAGGCTCCATTTATGTTCACTTACGGTTTGCATAAGCTTGTCTACTTTAAGTCTGGTGGTAATGCTTAAGATGAGATTAGGTTTCCATAAAAAAGGGAGAGATAAGAGGAAACCGTTTTTAATCAAATCCTCAAATTAAGTTGTAACGGAAATTGTTTTTTTTTTTTTGTAATAAATTCAAAATTTTATTAAAATGACATGTAGCCAAATGAATATGATATTAACAACTAATGTTTTATTGAAATTGAAAGATGTCTTTCAAAATTTGTGATTTATGATAAATCTTTAAAATTTATCAACGATAATGTTATTTGCATAATTGAAGTAGCTACATATTCATAAATTTTGTCATATCTTATGAAATTTGTTTTTTTTTTTTTAAATTAATGTTTAGATTTTGTTAATTAACCGTTTGTTTATATTATGCCGTGTAATACACGGGTCTCAACTAGTTTAAATTATAAATGAAGCCAAACCCTACCCTTCCCGTTCCCCTTCTCCATTCGCTTCCGGTTTCCACGTATGTCGCTACCCACTTTGCCGCCATCGGTGTCTGCCATATCCATCAAGGGTTGCAAACAATCCGGTGAAAACTTCCGGGCAAACATGTAAGGCTTCACAAAAATCGACCGCCTAAGACTGTAAATCAGCCCGGATGACAGTTCAGACGGAATATAAGTATGTGGGTGTCCATTTACAATATCAGTCCAATTGACATTAGTCAATGTATAACCTGTACATCCTTTTGGATCCGCCATCGACAAAAATGTGGGAAAATAATGTTCTTCAGGGTAACAAGCTCGAAGTCTCAAACATGGCAGCCTAAACTTCTTCCATAAACGCCGATCTTGAATCACCATCAGAGCGTGCCTCCTTGTATGTGTAAACAATTTTGAACCCACTGTGAAATCATTAAATGTTACCTCGGGAAGCATTATCTTTTTTCCCTCTTGCATTATACCTTTCCCAAAGATTGGAGGTCGGAGTTGGTGAGGAAGAAGAACGCTATTTTAGGTTTGGAATTAGTGGATCCGAGTCGGGATTTGGGTTTATGGGTTGGGTTGCGTCGGGTTCGGCGGCAGCGGCTCGACGGAATAGCGAAAGATCCTCGAGTTCGTCGGGGAAGGAAATGGGCGGCGGTGGCGAAGGGAATAAAAAAGGTTGGAAGATACAGTAACAGAAGGAGCAATGTGGGAATCCATGGAGATGGTGATGACGATGGAATCATGATGACTTGGTGGGAGATTTATTAGTGTTCGATGATGAAAATGTGTGTGGGGTTTCATTGAATTTGAGGGTTTTGAAAGAAGTGAATGAAATGTGGTGTTTGAGCACGCTACCACTCTGCCGAGCATTATAAAAAATAAACAATATAAAAAAATTGTTTTTAAAATAAACAGAAAAATAAAAATAAAAATAACTAAGTAAGGGTAAAATTGTCTTTTTATGTCAGTCAGGGACCAAACGAGCAACAAAATAAATAATAGGGACCGTCCGAGTTAAGAAAAAAAAAAGTTAGGGACCAAACACGCAAATTAAGCCAAACCACAGGACCATCCGTGTAATTTACTCTATTTTTTATGAACTTAACTAATTTTTTCTCATTTATCTATAGGGTATTGGTAAAATAACCCCCTCATAATTATCCTTGGATGTCTCATCAATTGGGGTTATCTTTTTAATAACATATATATATATATATATATATATATATATATATATATATATATATATATATATATATATATATATATATATATATATATATATATATATATATATATATATATATATATATATATATATATATATATATATATATATATATATATATATATATATATGCGTGTTATTTGGTCGATTAAATCGGGTTTCGGTTTAAGTCGGTTTTTTTAATTTTTCTAAATTAATCGTAACCAAACTAAATAAGGTTCGGTTAAATCGGTTTCAGTTTATTTGGTTTGGTTAAATCGATTTCGGTTTAATTTAACCAAAACTAAAAATGTTCGGTTAAATCGATTTCTGTTTAATTTGTTCCGATTTATTCGGTTTGGTTAAGCGGTTTCGGTTTAATTTAACTAAACCAAATAATGTTTGGTTAAATCGGTTTAGGTTTAATCGGTTTCGGTTTATTCGGTTTGGTTAATCGGTTTCGGTTTATTCGATTTGGTTAATCGGTTTCGGTTTATTCGATTTGGTTAATCGGTTTCAAAATTTTGGCAATCATACATGAATCATTTCCGCTTTAATCGTAACACTGAAAGAATTGTATTAGATGATTGATGATTATTTAAGCAATTTAATATTTTATTTTATTATTTTCATTTATGCAAACGAACAAAACATATAAAAGTGTATTCAAACAAAACGTTAAAAATTAGAAAATTAGTACGTAAAAAATTAAAAAAATAGTAAATTACAACGTTAAATAATACAAACGAACAAAAAGTAAAAAAAAACATTTTAGAAAATATATTTGAACTAAACGTCAAAAAGTTAGAAAATTATTTAAATTATAAATACCAAAATAAATAAATAAATTAAATAAAAATTATATATATATATATATATATATATATATATATATATATATATATATATATATATATATATATATATATATATATATATATATATATATATATATATATATATATATATATATATATATATATATATATATATATATATATATATATAAACCCCAATTGATGTGACATTCTAGGATAATTATGAGGGGTTTTTTTTAAGATGACCCATATCTATAATGTTCTATAAAATCTCCATCGTTTATTCGACACATCATAATTTAATACAAAATATTTAGTTAATATTATCATTAGATATTAATATTTTAATAAATATTATCTCTGGACATTAATATTTAAACAATTAAATGTAATACAATATATTATTTTAAAACTAATTAAAATATAAATAAGGGGATAAAATGAAATTTTTTTAAAGAGAAAAAAGTTAGATGTCCAAAACATGATACTATATTGAACACCCAGAGAGGATTCTGGTGAGGCTTGGTGACCGTTCGCGTATTTAGGGCAGGTAATATCAGTAAATGCTTTTGAAATTGTTGAATCCCTTATTTGGTGAATATTTTAAAAACATAGCTATTTGGTAAAAAAAATTAAAAAAAACCCCATTTTGGTTAAAAAAAAAAACTCAGATAAAGAGGGAGGTGGTCAGTTATACTGAGGTCACGAGAGGTGTTTGTCAGATGATATAAACAACTACAATAGTGATATTTTTTTTAAAACATCAAACATGAGATTTTGAGTCGTTTGACAAAATGGTTGTTGGAGTCGAATCTGTTTGATATGACAATCGTTAGACCATAAATTTGATCAATTCTTACGCGGCCTACATTCATTGGTCCTTCGTCATCCGATCAGTTTCGATTCTTCCTAGCCGCCCTTATAGAGAGTCGATCGAGGAGCTTCACAAATTTAATACGTGTTTTAGTAGAGAGAGAGAGTGTGTGTGTGTGTGTGTTTGTTTGTGTGTGTTAGGGGGAAAGAGAGATTAAATCTTTCCTTAATAATAAAAATAGAAATTAAAAAAATTATTTGAAGGATAGATTAGTCATTTCATTTTTTACATAAACCAAATCCAAAAAAAAATCAAATTTGAAGGGACAAAATATACACACATAAAATCTTGTTTTGAAGTTGAAAACTTTAAACTTTAAAGACTTATCGAAGAAAATAACAAACCATCAAGACCAAATCTACGATGTACTCTTATCTTTATAATTATTATCTACATATAATTTATTAACTCCAACAGTAACAATTAAAGTAAACTTCATATTTAGTCCTTGTGCTCATATGAAATTACAAGTTTGATTCTTAGTTTTTAATTTATAATCTTTTGGTTCTTAAAAACATATTATTATTTTTCATCTGTAAACCGTTAATCAGTAGTTGAATTAATTTAAATAACTATTTTTCCCTCTATTCTCCATGCATCCATTGTTTTACAATTTAAATTCCCCTCTATGTAATCTATAAATTTCCATCTCTTTCTACTTTTCAAATTAGCGTCTCATCCTTCCTCCCGGTCTAACTATACGTAATAAATTTCGAGAGGTTGGCCAAATTTTTCATAAAAGACAAATCCTGATCATTTATTAAAAAAAATGAAAAACCCAACCGCCATATTATTTTGGATAGCACACGTTGCTTTGGGTTGTCTCCACTCTTTAATCAGATATATATATTCATAAAATGGCATTTAATGTTAGTAAAAAATAATCAATATACATCAAAATTTAAGATATTTTTCTCTACAAATGACATATTGTTAAAAATGGATATGGGGAACAAAGTTGGAGCTTCTCTTTAATTAACTAAAACCATTTTCTTTAAATATATCACTCTCACACCTTGCTTTATTCCCTATCCGAATATCCGATGATTAAGAAGGTTGAAGAAGCCAACTTCCCCATCTGACTCAAACACTCTAAAACACTCTAAAGTGCTCTGATTGAATTTTAGCAATTTTGATTTTTCTGGTTGGATTTTAGCATGGCTGGTGATACACCAGGCATGATTCAGGATACCAATTCAGTCTTTACTAGTAACATTGGTGGTAGAGTAGAGCAAAAAGAACATGATAACAAGTTTGTGAAGTTTTCTGCTCAATCGACTCAAAATTCCAATTTTTATTTCAAATCTTATAATGAAATTAAAGAAAACAAACAATCAAAACAAAGGAATCACTATCATACTTCTGAAAAAACCACATTATTCGATGAATCTGCTGTTATAGTAGATCAACAGAGAATGGAGAGTCTAATGCAGAAAAGAACTGTTCTTGATAGTGTGTTTTCTTCCAAGCACGAATCTACTTCTCAGAAGTTACAAACCAATGTGGTCATCAGATCTTTAAACATCCCAGATTTGATCTCCACTGGATTAATTCAACCATCGGCTCTAGGGGCTTTGGAGAACGACACAATGCAAGGTCAAAACCAAAATGAGGACATCATCTTCGAGGATGATGTGATGAAGAATGACATGGTGGAGAACGAAAACGAGACTTTGCATGATCACGGCTTGGAAGATGATATGGGGAAGGAAGATAACGTGGATGAAGTTGGACACGTAAATGATGAAGGAGAGCTTCCCGGTAATAAAATATGTTCCTCCGATAAAGCTACCTGCAACAATGGTAAAACAGGAAATCATCAGCTTGACTCTTCAGTATATGGAGTTCACACCCAAGAAGATGAAGTTAGAAAAGATGATGGTGAACAGAATTTTTCCGATGAAGGACCACACAAGAGAAACTCTCCGGTCAAAACATCTTCCGGCGATGAGGCTCCTATGAGTGGAGCTCAAACGTTTGTGTCTCCTAAAAGAACCGATCACTTGAAAGCTAAATGGGGCGTCCGAGCAGATGGACTCCACCAACTCCCAGGTTTCCATATGACGCACATCGCTTCGTGGAATACTAGAGGTCTATGTAACCTTTCTCATCAGAAAGCTTTGAGAGATCTTATTCTAGATCAAAATCTTCAGATTTGTGCTTCCCTTGAGACTCGTGCATCCTTCTCTAAGCTTCCTCATATCTGTAGCCGTGCTTTTGGCCCCCGGTCTTGGTCGTCTTACAGCCTTTTTTGCAATCGTGGAACTAGAATTGTGGTTGCATGGGACCCGCTGGCTGTGGATATGATGCTTCTTGACTTAAATGATCAGGTTATGCATTTCAGCGTTAAAATTCGTGCCTCTAATAAATCCTTCTTTTGCTCTTTCGTCTATGCTCATAACAATCACATTATGCGTCGCTCTCTTTGGGAGTCTCTTGCTGCCAATAAGAATGTGGTTAAAGATGCCCCTTGGATCATCTTGGGTGATTTCAATGTTGCTCTTGACATGAAAGATAGCACCTCCGGGACGTCTTGTATCTCTCGTGCTATGGAAGACTTCAGGGACTGTGTCAATCAAATGGAGATGGAGGACCTTAATTATAAAGGTCTATTTTACACTTGGACCAAGTCTCCTAATGGATCCAGTGGCATTCTCAAAAAGATTGACCGTGTCATGGGTAATCCGCACTTCGTTGCTTCTTTCGCTTCTGCTTCTGTCACTTTTCTCCCTTACAGATCGTCCGACCATACCCCTGCTGTGCTATCTCTCCCCCAACGTCTCCCTTATAAGCCTAAACCTTTTAAATTCCCTAATTTCCTGACTTATAAAACCGAATTCAAGCAAGCTGTTGCTGCTTCTTGGGACCCCAATATCCCTGGCCATCAGATGTATAAGGTTTTCCAAAATCTTAAAAATCTCAAAAAACCCATGCGTCAGCTTCTTCGCAGCCAGGGCAATCTCTTCTCTAAGGTTATCTCCCTTCGTACTGAGCTTGACAGAATTCAAATTGCTCTGGATCGGGACCCTTTTAATAGGGATCTTCGTGAAGAACAATGCAGGTATCTTCAGGCTTATAATGAGGCTAGCCTCGATGAAGAGAGGTTCCTAAAACAGAAGGCTAAGGTTGACTGGCTTCGTGAGGGCGATAAAAACTCTGCTTTTTTCACAAATCGGTTAAAAGCATTAAGTCTCGTAATCGTATCGATTCTATCCAGGATGCTCAGGGCAACTGGATATCTGGGAATGCCCTCCCTAATCTTTTTGTCTCCCACTTTCAAACTTTCTTGGGATCTGCCCACCCCTCCCTTCCTATTTGTAACCCTTGTTCCCTCTTTGCTAATAAGCTCTCCCATATCCAGTCAGCCACCATGCTTGTTCCTGTTACGGATGAGGAGGTCAAGTGTGTCTTGTTTTCAGATGGGCGATGATAAAGCCCCTGGCCCTGATGGTTTCACGGCTAAGTTCTTCAAGTCTGCTTGGGATATTGTGGGTCCTGATTTCAGTTTGGCGGTTAAGGAGTTCTTCTACTCTGGAAAACTTCTTAAGTCTTTCAACAACACTGTCCTTGCTCTTATCCCTAAGGTTGACTCCCCTTCTAAAGTCACTGATTTCCGCCCAATAGCATGCTGTAATGTTATTTACAAATGTATCAGCAAGATTATTGCGGATCGTATCAAGAACCATCTCTCCTCCCTGGTTGATGAAAACCAGTCTGTTTTCATCCCTGGTCGGCTCATCACTGACAACATTCTTCTTGTCCATGAGCTTATGCGTGATTATCATTGTCATCGTGGTCCTCTGAGGTGTGCTTTCAAAGTTGATATTCAAAAAGCATATGATACGGTGGACTGGTTCTTTCTTCGAACAATCTTGTTTGGATTTGGGTTCCCCAACCGTATGATTGACTGGATAATGACTTGTGTTTCTACTCCTGCTTACTCTGTGAGTATCAATGGTAATACTCACGGTTTTTTCGATGGCAAAAGGGGCCTCCGTCAGGGTGACCCCCTCTCTCCCTATCTCTTCACTCTAGTCATGGAGGTGCTCAACCTTATGATCAAGAGAAACATCTCGGTCTCCAATTCTTTTAAATTCCACAGGCAATGTGATGAGCAAAGTATCACCCATCTCTGTTTTGCCGATGATCTTCTTCTCTTCTGTCATGGCGATAGCTCTTCGGTTAGTATCATCTTTGACTCTCTTGCTGAATTCTCTGGGGTCTCTGGTCTCTATCCTAATGAAGCGAAAAGCAAGGCCTTCTACTGAAATGTTGGTGAAAGGACCAGGGCGGCCATTGATCGTATTGTTAGGTTTCCTGAAGGATCTTTCCCTGTCAGATACCTTGGGGTCCCTCTTATCACCACACGTCTCGCCCATAAGGATTGTAAAGGGCTTGTTGATAAAATCAAATGCAGAATTAATAACTGGAAAAACAAGTCTCTTTCCTTTGCTGGGCGTCTCCAGCTCATCCTCTCTGTTCTTTCTTCTATGCAAATCTATTGGGCTTCTGTTTTTATTCTTCCCAAATCTATCTCTAACGAGATTGAGAAGCTGATGAGGGGTTTCCTCTGGTGCCATGGTAAGTTGAAACGTGGAAAAGCCAAAGTCTCCTGGAAGACTGTGTGTCTCCCTAAGGCTCATGGTGGCCTTGGTATTCGTAACCTGGCGGTATGGAATGTTGCCCTTATGTCTTCCCATGCTTGGAGAATCCTTTCTAAGAAAGAGTTTTTATGGGTCAAGTGGATCCACTCGTACCGTCTTTGTGGCCGTAACTTCTGGGATGCACCCAGAAAATATGGTTCGGGGTATGCCTGGCGAAACATCCTTGACATGCGGGGTAAGATACGGGAGTATATAGTCTCCCAAGTGGGTGATGGCTGCACTACGTCGGCTTGGTTCGATAATTGGCATCCTGCTGGTCCTCTTTCTCACTTCTTTTCTGCCCGTAACATCCATGCTGCGGGTTTCAATCCTGATTCTAAGGTTTCTGACCTTGTCCGTAACGGATGTTGGGATTGCCCCCAACACTGGAGGGACTCCCATACTAATCTGTTTTCTCATAACCCGCCTTCCCTCTCGCCGTCTATTCCTGATAAACTGCTATGGAGATCGTCCGACGGTCATCTTTCTCCTTTTTCTGTTCGTTCTGTTTGGCACTCTATCCGCCCCTATAATCAGCCTATCGATTGGTATCATCTTGTTTGGTTTTCTCAGAATATTCCTAGACATGCTTTCATTCTCTGGGTTGCTCTTAAAAATCGTCTCAATACTCATGAGAAAATTAAAACTTGGGACCATAACTCCAATCTCATCTGTGCATTCTGTGGTGATTGTTCTGATTCCATTCCCCATCTCTTCTTTGAATGTTCTTACCCTTCTATGGTTTGGCATGACCTTCAGCATGTCATGAATCTCTCATTCCCTACTGATAGCTGGTCTGATATTATTAATCTTCTGAACCCCAAATCTAAGAGTAAGACCATTTGGTCCATCATTCGAAGAATTGTGTTTGCTGCTGCTATTTACCACATTTGGAAGGAAAGAAATAATCGGATTTTCAAAAATAAAAAATTAACTTATCATGCAGTAAGGAATAATGTTATAGATGATGTTAGATGTAGACTGGTGAGTCTATCTATGAAACCTTCTGCTAATGTTAATTTGGCTAAAAGGATCTGGTACATTCCTTAATGCTAATGTTCTATGCACTATGGTCCTTTTTTCTCTCCTTTCTCCTCTTTTCTGCTTTTTCTGTATGCTTGTTTGGTTTGTTTTTTTGCAGGTTGTTTGGTTCTGTTCTTGTTTTGTTTCCTGGTTCCAAAGTTAATATTTTCTAGTTTATTTTAATAATAATTAGTTGTGTTGGATTGGCTGGTTACTAAAGTTGTAAAAGTTAAATTGATTGAGTTGTGCATGTGAGAAAATATGAATTAAATTTTTAATAGAAGGCTGTGTTGAATTACGTTGATTAGTATAGTCTAATATGTGAGTTTACCCTTTTGTTTTTCAGTTATAAGTATTTGTTCGTATTCAAGGGTTTGTTATGGAATGGGTGATTTACACAAGAGATCGAATTGTGTTTACTTCTTCCCGAGAGCAATGCTTCATGAAGACTTTCATGAGCACGTTTTGTCTCAACGTTAAATATCCGTAAATAACATTATATGAGATGATATCTTATGACAGGAAGATATATGTAGCATGGGTGATATCATATGATAGAATTTACCGTTCTTGTAGGTTTACTATTGGAAAAGTCTTTTCTTTTCAGAATTTAAACAATTATGTATTTGTTTGTTTGTTCTATGCACACCTGCTGTCAAGCGCAAGCCTTTTTTTATAACCGTTATTGCACTCAAGTTTGATTTTCAGCTTTAATTTTAACCATTCTTGTGTATTTGTTTCTCTCTGTGATAGTACGTAGTTGCAGTGAAAACAGCTAAAAGCAAATCAACCAACAGGAAATGGGCTACACACCCAACAAACTACACATATCATATCCCTCAACAAGGTAAAACAACAAAAACGAAACATGAAGTCGTGACATGAGTTTTGTGAAATTTATAATGGAAAATAGATAATGAAATATTGATTTTGTTTATATTTAGTCTACTTTTTTTTTTTTGTACATTACTGATCATCGAACTTGCTGAAAGTATTCATATTATACTATTACGATCAGTTATTGTAGGTTGTAATTGTATAATGTAAACACCTTCAACAATTTTGATGGTCAACGATGTAAAAGAAAAGAGATTAAATGTAAATAAAATTAATAGATCGTTATCCTCTTAAGTCATTTTCAATATTTTATCTTTTTAATATTTTCAATTTTAAGAGTGATTTTTCAAAATTTTTTTTTTTGGATTCCCTCTGTTAATTTTTTCATTATTTCTATTTCATTTTTTATTGTTGATTGTAGAATCATTTTTCGTTTGAGTTTCATTTGATTCATATATTTCTCTCTATAAATAATGGGATATTCTTTATGTTTAGAAGTTATTTTATTACTCATTTTACAAAGAAAAATACTATTTCTTTTCATTCCAAACACTTCAATATAAATGATGTATGTTAATATTAATAAAAAGGAATATCCAAATTCTAATATATTATATAAAAACTATATAAATGACAAAGGTGAGTGTCCAGTACGGATTCAGGACAAAGACAGAATATCCAAATTCTTTGTCTTGATCAGCATTGGACACCCAACTTTTTATTTGTATAGTTTTGAATTTTGATATAGTATGTTAAAACTTGGATATCCCTTGTATTAATATTGACGTACATCATCTATGTTGACGTGTTTGAAATGAAATTATTTTGGAGTGTACATATAAAATTACAATTTAAAAGAAAATAAAAATAAGGGAACAGAAAAACATTTTTTCTTTGTAAAACGAGTAATAAAAGAACTTTTAAAAGTAAAAAAATCCATTATTTATATGGAGAGAATTTATACCTTGAGAAATATATGAATCAAGTGAAACTCAAACAAAAAATGATTCTCTAATTATCAATCAGAAATGAAATAGAAATAATGAAAAAGTATTAAAAAAGAATCCGAAGGAATCAAAAACAAAAAGGTGCAAAATCAGCCCCTAGAATTTTGAAAATATTAAAAAGGAAAAATATTGTAAAACGACTTAAAATGGTAATGATATATTGATTTTGTTCATATTTAGTTAATTTCATTTTTTGTACATCGTTGATCATCGCAATTGTTTACAATGTTTACATTATATCATTAAGATCTGCAATAACCGGTTGTAATTCTATAATGTGAATACTTTTAATACGTTTGATGGTCAATGATATAAAAAATTGACTAAATGTGAACAAAATCAATATATTGTTATCTTCCTAAGTCATTCTTCCAATTATAACGAATAACATTATATTACAAGGGATTGCACAAATAACAAACAACCATAGGTGGAAATGAAAATTATGTTGATGTGTAACCGCTTAACTACTATTTTCATCCTAAAATTAATAAAACACTCCTATTTCAACGCATTTTCAAATGCAACAATAAAATTTTAAAAGCAAAATTTCACCTTGTCGTTACTATTTCCAACATGAGGAACTTTGTTCCTATCACATTTGAGATGGGCAAATAACAATACAACTCATGGTCTACCCTATCTTAAATATATTGTCGTGCATACCAAGTCCTTGACCATATCATCACCCACTGCCTTCTACCGATCCTGTCATCATCATCACTACTGCCACTGCTATTGACAAAGAATTATGTTCATGACCTGACAACACTGCATTACAATTGTTATGAAATAGGCAAACAAATAAACTCAAACTCTTAAATTCACATACAACCCAAAGGATCTATGTTTTCTCTATTGAGCCTATGACTAAGAACATCAAAAGGAAAGCCTAATTGTCCCTAGGTAAAATCGAAAATTATAAAAGATTTTTAGGATTACATACCTTATTGTTATTATAGCAAATAACAATTATTCCTCTTCTTGTAGCTTTCTTTGGAAGCAAGCACCACAAGTGTCGTGCCTCTAATGGTTCACACCCAAAAGTCCAAATGTCAAGGTTAATTATTTTCTTATTTATTTTCCTAATTATCTTATTAAGAAAAGCTCGCTATAAAACCTTAGAGAATGATTGTAGATTCTGCTTGAGAAAGAAGAGAAAAATCCAAAGGAATGTCAACTCTGAATTGGCGCAAATTATGAGGCTCTAGCAGGGGGTATTTATAGCCTCAATGGTGATTAAGGATAAACATTATTTGAATTTAAACCGGATAAACCCTTTATCTTTAAATTCAAATCTCTTTTAGCTGCCATTTATAACTATTACTCCATCCGTCCCAAAATTATTGTCCACATTTGACTTTTTTAGTCTTTCATCTTCAACTTTGTCGTTAAATAATTCTGTTTGTATTATATTATTTTTGATGAAAATTATACCAATATAAAAATATTTTAAAAAATTATCCGTTTATATATTTTTTGTCAAATACTATATAACAAAAACATAGATATTCGTGGTCAAAGTTAAAGTAAAAAGACTTTGACTTTTCAAAGTGGACAATAATTTCGGGACGGAGGGAGTATATATATATATATATATATATATATATATATATATATATATATATATATATATATATATATATATATATATATATATATATATATATATATATATATATATTCAAAAATTTAATGATATTAATCCTTAATTTTCATCCGAACAGTAATCCCCATAATTATCTATTGTTCAACTATTAAACAATTATAATTTAGCCCCTGTACTTTTAATTAATTTTAAATTAATTCCAATTAATTCCAATTAATTCAAATTAAATCTAATTAATTCCAAACTAGTTTCTAATTAGTTTATCATCACATAATAAATTAATAAACTATTTATCTCTATCTCTTTATTAACCTTAATACTATGCACTTAGCAACGTTGTCCATAGGAGATATCAGCGCTAAGTTTGGGCATACTCTTTCATTTGTTGACGTTTGACCTTTGACCTTTAACTGTTGACTTTTGACAAGTTTGACTTTTGGTTAAACTTAAGGAGATTCAGGGTGCCATTTTTAGGAGTTTAACCTGTATGGGGTTTAGGATTTTATATGTTGCATTTATCCTTATTAGGAGGTTTGTGTTGTCGAAACCCGAGGACACGCTCGTGGAGTGCTTTTAGCTTGGCGGATCAAGTGAGTTTTCTCACTATACCATGAGTGATGTTACATGTATAGGTAGCTTTACTTCATGATGTGTAGCGATGTATGCTTAGGGCTAGCGTGCCCTACCTATATGATTGTATAATCGAGTTTAGGGACCCGCTGGATCAATCTGAATGCTTAGGCTTCTGTGATTGGTATGTATGCTTGATATTTATATTAATAAAGGTGGTTGACATGTAGATGACGGATGGGGTGAGGACGGGAGCTCGGACGGATCGGGGTGAACCCGCGAGTCCACGCATTGTGCTGACAACGGGCAGGCCCGGCCCAATAGGGGGGGACAACCTGGGCAAACGACGTAGGCCTCACGATGATGCAGGCCCCAAAATTAATTCTGTTAGTTTTATATTTAATCTTGTTCTGAAAAATAGTATGCAAATTCTTGTTAGACGAGTTGGTAAAGGCGCTTTGTTTAAATTTATGCATCCGTGTTCGAATCCCTCTGTGTTTAGTTTTCAAAATAACAACCCAAAAGTATTTTAGTTATTTTTCCGGAAATATACTAACAAAACAAATATAATAATTCATATTGTGTATAGAGTTGCCCCTCGGGATTAAACAATTTGATCCTTTTAGAAACACTTTCTAGATTTTTACGTAAAAAATTAAAAAAAAAAAGAATTAAAAAGTCTTCATAAAAGATTGTTGTATCATGTATGTTGATCTAGTAATATAATAATTCCATTTTAAGGCCTTGTGAATATTCCATTTCAAGCCCTTGTGAATTTTTTTTATACGTAAATGTTTCATATTTTGTAAAAGTTGACTAAAATATAAAAAATTTTATACATAAAAAATAAACGTGTATCCGAAACCGGTGTCCGTACTTGCTTTATACTCCAAAACCTGGGTTTAAGTTCATTTAAAAAAAATTTCTTTTAGCTTTAACTCAAACAACAAAGCTATATGTTATCTTTATAATAATTTCAATTTTTATTATACTTGATCAATTAAATTTATACAGAAAATAACATCATTTAGGCATTTGAGTTCCATACAATTTTTTCAGGTCTTTTTATAATGAAAAACCAAACCACACTTATAAATTCCATTTCTTCTAAAACCCAAAAATCAAACTTTTAGTTTCTAAAAACAATTAGATTTTAACTTTTTGACAAGTAAACCAAAGTCAACCGCTTTGAAATTCCACATTACTCTATAAATCCAGCATCTTGTGATAAAAAACATATTGTAAGCATATTATTAAAAACCCCCGTTACCTATTAAAAGCCTCAAAATGTTTTTTTGTGTAAAAGAGTGTTTCACTCGAGAAATTCATCTTTTGTTTCTAAAGACAACCTAATCAACGATTTTAAATCCGTTAACATTGATTTCTGGTTAAAAACAACACATTAAACAAAAAATGGTGGAAGGTTTTCAATATTCTATAAAATAAAAGGATTTATTTAATAAGATTTCCAAAATAGGTTGTGCTTTTCTAACATTATCTCATATATATGAAAGTCACATAAGCTACCAATAACCTAATGAGGCCCTTTTTTTAATTTTGCCCAGAGCCTCAAATATGTTTGGACCGGCCCTGACAACGGGGTGCACGAGATAAGCCTGCGAATCCTAGTCGAAACGGATCGGAATGAGCCCGAAAGCCAGGTTGTTCGACGTGTCCGAAGACCTTTATGCCTATTAATTGATTGTGATGGACCGTGTGATATTTTGGAATCTCACTATGCTTTGTATTTACTTTTTTACCGTAAATGTTTTTCGGATTCTTACTAGACTGTGCTTTGAAACACGACACGACAAAACTTCCGTTGATTAACGTTTTGTGTTAGATTTAATATTATGGATTTAAATGTTTTAAATACCGAACTTAACACGAATGGTTTTATTTACAACATGTTTTATATATTCAAACAGTTTTAAAAATTAAAAATTAAAAATTTAAAACGTTACATCTATCAAACACACATAAGAAAAAAAAAATAGAATCATCTTATGCCATCGGTTGAGTCACTTTCTTAATTCACCACTGTTTTCAACTCAAATACTCCGTAAAACAAGTAGAAAAGACCCTCATAATCAAATTGGCAGCAATTCCACAAATAGAAACATGTAAGAGGCTCTCAAAACAAGATAATTTAATAACCTTGGAAAGTCCCTTTTAACACTTTCTATACTCACCAACATAAACCGTTACACACATTCTATAGTTGGTTAGGTTCTTTTTCAAACATAACCAATTCAAAGACACACAAAAAGCACAACCATCAACATGCAATCTGACCCCTCTCGACCATCTCGCTACTTATTCATCAAACCTTAAAAAGGAAAACGCAACTTTTAGGATAGAAAAATAGTAACTAGCATTTGTAGGTTTATAGCAAAAATGTAGAATTTGAGTTTATCTTATTTTCTTTCAAAATATTTTTCTCAAAGGGCATCCATCAAAACTTCCTCAGAAAGAATATTCCGGAAAGATTTATAGAGAAAGTACCTCTTAATTAATTTAAAACCAAAAACGACGAAATACTTTCTATTTTGGGAAAAGAAGCAGAAATTGATCAGAGAGTCAACTGCTTATCTCATCGTCCTCTTTGGGCATCAAGCTGCCAACCGCACATCCTGATTTTAATCTGCAACTCCGTCACCGCCGTTAAAAACCTCAAGTTCTGCGCCGGCGTTAATATCTCCACCACCCTCTCGGCCGTTCTCGTCCTCAACATATCCGCGTTCGCCACAACCACCTCCATCTGCCCTCTCAATGTCTCAATCACCGATTCCATTGCATCATACTCCCCATCCCTCAGCGGAATCTCTCCTCTCTTTGCAACTGCTACAATCGGCGAAGCCGCTACGCTTTCCTGAATCCTCGCCAACTCATTATCCAATTCCCTCTCCTCCACCGTCGTCTCCGCCTTCAGCCTCTCCATATTCTCCACCTGCTCCTGATTCATATCCCCCACTGAACTACCGACAATGCGAAACGCTAATCCAGGCTTGAATCCAGCAATCCAGAGGAAAGTCCTCTCGAAAGACGAAAACCACGGCGGCGAGAAAACTAACGACACGTCATAATTCGCAATTCGAGATTTCTCCTCGAAGTATTCCTGGTAATGCGCCAGAACACGAGTGATCAAGTCACGGAGATCTTCATCTTCAGAGCCATCACAAGTTCTCAAAGCCGATCGAAGCTCTTCCAGGTAATGTTCCTGACGAACTAACCATCCTTGGAAGAAATTCTGGAACTCACTTACATTAGTGTTGACTGTGTCAAGAAGTAGAGAAGAAGATTTCTGAATAATTGTTGTATTCATTCATAATGGAATGTTACATTAAATACACAGGGGTACCCTTTACAGACATAAAGAGCAGGCTACAAACAATAAGTGGGAAACACAGGAAAGTAAAAGTTGGAACAATGTTTTTAGAAATTATTAGGCTGTCTCATCTTTTGTAAAAGGTTTCTTTTAACACTCCCCCTCACGTTGAATGGTGGGATTCCCAAAATTCAACTTGACCAAACAATTGTTGAGAATTTTTTCATTTACGGCTTTCGTCAGAATGTCGGCTACCTGATCTTCTGATCGAACGAACGGTAGTTCAATGATTCGAGTTTCTAGTTTTTCTTTTATGAAATGTCTATCCACTTCCACATGTTTTGTTCGGTCATGTTGTACAGGGTTTTCTGATATCTGAATAGCAGCTTTATTATCACACATAATTTTAATTGTTTCTTTACGAAAGAGACCAACTTCGGTGAGAAGTTTTCGTATCCATAGAGCTTCTGCGACTCCTCGTGATATTCCTCTGAACTCTGCTTCAGCACTAGAAAGAGATACCACCTTTTGTTTCTTACTTCTCCATGTGACTAAATTTCCGCCAACTAAGGTGAAGTATCCTGAAGTTGATCTTCGATTTCCTTTGTCTCCTGCCCAATCTGCGTCAGTATAGATCTGGGTTTTTAGATGCCCGTTTGCCTTAAACAACACTCCATGCCCTACTGTTCCTTTGAGATATCTGATAATTCTCCATACTGCCTCCATATGAGACACTTGGGGTTGATGCATGAATTGGCTAACTACCCCCACAGCATATGATATATCAGGACGAGTATGTGAGAGATATATCAATTTTCCTACAATTCGTTGATATTTTTCCTTGTCTGCTGATTTCGCCTTGTTTTCTATACATAGCTTTTGATTTATCATCATGGGAGTATCTGCCGGTTTGCAATCAATCATTCCAGTTTCTGCTAATAGATCTAAAACATATTTCTTCTGACAAATAAAGATCCCTTGTTTTGACCTTAAAACTTCAATTCCGAGAAAGTATTTGAGCCTCCCTAGGTCTTTCATTTCGAACTCTTGAAACAAATTCTTCCTTAGTTTTGTTATTTCTTCCTCATCGTTGCCTGTAATTATCATGTCATCAACATATATAATTAAACAGGTTATAAGGTTATTTCTTCGTTTAAGAAACAAAGTATGATCAGAGTTACTTTGTTTGAAACCATATTTTCTCATAGCTAAAGTGAATCTCCCAAACCAAGCTCTCGGGGATTGTTTTAATCCGTAGAGAGATTTTTTAAGGCGACAAACTTCTCCTGGTTTAAAGTTCTTCGTGAAACCAAGGGGGGCTTCCATATACACTTCTTCTTTTAGTTCTCCATGTAAAAAGGCGTTTTTTACGTCAAACTGGTGTAATGGCCATTCTTCATTTGCAGCAATGGAAAAAAGGACCCTAATTGTATCAATTTTTGCAACCGGAGAGAAAGTTTCAGCATAGTCGATACCATAGGTTTGAGTGTAACCTTTGGCTACCAATCGTGCTTTATATCTTTCAACAGTACCATCGGGCTTATGTTTTACTGTAAAGACCCATCGACATCCTACCGGTCTCTTTCCAACTGGAATAACACATTTTTCCCAAGTGTCATTTTTTAATAGGGCTTTCATTTCATTTTCCATTGCGTCTTTCCAATTCTTCATCTTCAAGGCTTGATCTATGCTAGTTGGGGTTTCTTCAGAGTATAGTGCAGTATTGAAAGCCCTAGCTTCTTGAGTCAAGTTACCCTTGGCCATATTTGCCATAGGATATCTAGAACCTCGAGATTCTCTTTCTGGAGAATATCTTTTTGGTGGGATCCCTCTGTTAGTTCTTGGTGGTAACATATATCTTCCTGTTGGTTGTTCCTGTATTAGTTCTTCTTGTTCTCGGATGTCAAGTTGTTCTTCTTGTTCTGTGGCAGTTTCATGATCAGAAGTAACAGGATCAACATGTTCAGGAGAATCATGAGTATGAGGAGACTGAGTGTTACATACCTCGGATGTCAGGTTGGGAGACTGATCTGGGATGGCACTAGAGTTAGGATTTGTATATTGTGTGGACATGTTGTGGGATTTTTCTTGAGCAGTTTCGTTGGGTGACTCTTGAGTGCTGTGGATATTTTCTTCTGATGTTGCCTGAACATACTCTAACCAACTTAGTGTGTCTGAACACTCTATCTCCCCCTGACCACTAGGTTGGGAGGCATAGTAGTATTCTGTTTCAAGAAAATCACAGTTCATAGTGGTGAACATGTGATGAGTCTTGGGATTATAACATCTGTATCCCTTTTGATTCACTCCATATCCAACAAATACACATTTTTCAGCACATGGGTCGAGCTTATTTCGCTGAGACTTAGGTATATGAACAAAGGTAGTGCACCCAAAGATCTTTGGTTCTAGCATAAGAAATGAGGGAATTTTGACAACTTCTGAAAGGGTTTGTAGTGGAGTTTTAAATTTGAGAATATTTGTTGGAAGTCGGTTTATAAGGTACGTAGCTGTGGCAAGAGCTTCAGGCCAAAAGGTTTTTGGAACTTTTGATTCGATTAAAAGAGCTCTAGTTATTTCTAACAAAAAACGGTTTTTTCTTTCAGCTACACCATTTTGTTCTGGGGTATGTGGGCAGGTAGTTTGATGGATTATTCCTTTTGATTGAAAAAATTGTTTCATAGAGGTGTTAACGAATTCACCTCCATTGTCAGACCGAAAAATTTGAATATTTTTTTGAAATTGGGTTTGAATCATGGTATGAAACATAATGAATTTGTCAAGAACTTCAGATTTATTTTTTAAGAAATAAATCCATGTCATACGAGTGCAGTCATCAATAAACAACACAAAGAAACGAAGATTTTGTCCTCCAATGATTGGCGAGGGACCCCATACATCGGAATGAATTAGTGAGAAAGGGACATCAACCCTGGTTTTATTTGGTTTGAATGTTTGTCTATGGCTTTTGGCTAACACACATGTTTCACACAGCGATAAATTTTTTGAAGGAAACAGATTAGGGAATAGAGTATGTAAATAACCGGTAGATGGATGACCCAATCTTCTGTGCCATAACCATGCTTCTCTTTCTGTGGTTCCATGAGCCATCATCACAGTACCATTTTGAGTCACCTCGTCCACATAATACAATCCTTGTTTCTCAGTGCCACGCCCAATAATCGCCCCCGTCCTGATATCCTGTAAGATACAAAAAGTGGGGTGCATTAGAACTGAGCAATTTAGTTCTTTTGTAACATGACTTATTGATAACAGGTTTTGTGATAGAGATGGGACATAGAGACAATTAGAGAGTTTTATCATAGGAGAAAATTCAATTGTTCCTCCTTGTTTAACCTCCATTTTTTCACCATTTGCAGTTTGTATCTGTGCTTTCCGAGGCTTGGATAGCGAAATAAGATCTGATATTTCATAAGTCATGGTGTCGGTGGCCCCGCTGTCAAGTATCCAGGTTTTATCTCGTAAATTATCACCAGAAAAAATTATATTTGCATTTCCTCCATTTTGTGGATCATTTCTGCAATTTTTTAAATTTTTATTTATATAGGAAATAAAGGAATAAACTTCAGGGTTAATTTCTGCCATTTCTTCTTTCTCGGGGTCAAAATCGTTTTTTATTGATTTAGGGTTAAAATTGGAGAACCCCTTATTCCCTTTGTCTGTATCAAGTTTTTCTCCTTTTTCTCCCGATGGAAAAATGCAGGTCGGACCACCCGATGGAAAAATGCAGCCGCCGATCCTTGAGCTCCCATCGCCGATCCTGGACCTCCCATCGTCGGAGATGCCGTTCTCGGAGCTACTGGGGCCGGAGGCTATACCGTTCACGGCGGGAGAGTTTGCGCAGCGGAGGAGTTTGTACCGCGGAGGAGGTCGCCGGAGATGACATGGATATCCCGATGGAATACCTTCGACTCCTTCATAGCTCCCGTCGCCATTGATGGGGGTGTTGCTGTTACCTGCAACATCAAAAAAATCGGACCTCTCTTCTCTCGATTCCACATCTGCGCCTCCAGCCCCATCGCCGGCGTTTTTTTCGTTCGTGGTTTTGTCTCCTGCCGATCCCGCATCTTCGCCTCCAGCGCCATCGCCGGATCTGTTTTCATTGTTACCGGTTTTGAAGCTTCCACCACGGTTGAAGCTGGGTTTGTTTCCATCGTCGCCGGCTTGGTTTCCGCCGCCGTTTAGAGCGGCGTTTCTGTTGTTCACGGCGGCGAAGTTTGCTCGGTTGAAACCTTCCGATTGGAGTGGCTGCGATGTGGGTCGGAGCTGATGGTTGCGATGTGAGTCGGAGATGTGGGTCGAGAGTGTGGGTAGGTTGGTGGTGCTGCTGTTGCCCGCGGCGGCTCTCTCCCCTCCATTTTCTCCGGTGAGGACTTCACACTGCCACGGTACAGACCCGGTAAGTAATCTCATTGCTATGCTTTGAGGTATTTTTGGGTTTCGTAAATGGAAATTTTTGATCCGATTTGCTAGTTGTATAGCCAAATCTGTATTTGGATTATTGTTATTTCATAGTCAGATGATGTGTTGATTTAGAATCTCAACACTGCTCTGATACCATGTCAAGAAGTAGAGAAGAAGATTTCTGAATAATTGTTGTATTCATTCATAATGGAATGTTACATTAAATACACAGGGGTACCCTTTACAGACATAAAGAGCAGGCTACAAACAATAAGTGGGAAACACAGGAAAGTAAAAGTTGGAACAATGTTTTTAGAAATTATTAGGCTGTCTCATCTTTTGTAAAAGGTTTCTTTTAACAGACTGTTCTTCGAGATTTGGCCGACATATTAATTGAGTGAATATCTCAGAAATCACCGGGAAATTTTGATTGAGCGACGAAAATTTATAGGGTGGCGGTGAAAGAGATTTTTTTGGTGATATTCCTGATTGTTCTAGAACTTGTGCGAGTACAAGTGGAAGATTAGGCAAAAGGTACAGATGGAAAAAACCCTGGTTAGAGGGAAATCAACGACGAATGACACGTAAGCGGCTCATCAACCGCCACCCCCTTTTTTAATCGGACTCTGCGTCTCAGACTATCTTCGTTTACGGAGAAATTAAAATATAATTTAGTTTCATTATTGATGATAAAATAAACTATTTTGACAAAGTTTTGGTCTTCTTGAGGGAGCCGTGTATATAATGTATATCCAAAAGTGCGAGTGCCAACAGCAAAAAAATAATTATTTTAGTATGTGCGGCACCTCGATTACACTTCTCGATGACTCGATCTGTAACATGTTAGCTAAAAATGTATACTCAGCATACGATGATGATGATGATCTTATAGCAAATATATTATTATCTTTGCACAAGCCAGACAGTTTATCTAATATTTGGCATTCATCATAAACGAGCAGACCTTGAAAACAAGGAAAGCCTGAAAATACTGCTACGTTTTGATACCCACTGTTATATTTCGGAAAGGTATCAAATTCCATAAACATGTGAATAGCCAATCAACCAAAATAGATAACCAACTAGAATGTGTGACTATGATAGATATATTTAAGAGAGAATAAATATACCAATACGATCCGCCATAGAAGGCATAAGAATTAACATGCGCGATACAAACATTCAATGTGATTCTACTATTAGGAGATGACATACACCCACACAAGAGATAAGAGTCACTTGTATTATTGGTCAACAACCAAACATTATTGGTCAACAACCAAACAGGGTTACAAATCACTTGCAAATGATCAAAATATAAAACAACCTTGATCTTCAACAAAAATCATTTAAATGAAAGGAGGCCACAAACTACATCAAACCACCCTCCTCCTCACGAATGACAAATATCAGAACAATACTCTTACGAATCGGTTGTATAAGAAACATCATTTGTAAACTCTAAATTACTAAGGTAAAGGATCATATTGATATCTTTAATCATATTATCTTGGATTTACAAGGTATCGAAGTTAAGATTGATGAAGAAGATCAAGCTCTTATTCTAGTAATGTTCACTGCCAAATTCATGTGAGAATTTTGTTGACAACGTGATGTATGGTAGAACAATGATTATTGTTAATGACATGGAGGATTGTTTGTTGTCCAAATAACTAAACAAATGGTTTCTTTTGGAAAAGAAGGGTCTGGTTCAGGTTTGTTTGCAGGTTGGGGAAGAAGAACAAAGAGAGAGAGAGATGGTGGAAACAATGGAAAGTCACATTCCAAATCTAAAGCTTTCGCTAAGATTGAATGTTACAACTTCAAAGAAAATGGCACTACAGAAGAGATTATCTACAGCGAACGAAGGGAAATTTCAAAAGCGAATCAAACAATAATGGTAATTTTGATGTTGGTCATGACAATTCTGATGAAGGGGATAGACGTGAAGTTTTACACGAGTAGTTCTCCAAATATATGGATCTTGGACACGGGTGCATCTCACCATATGACCCGTAATCATGATTTGTTCGTATCTTTCAAAGAATGGAATGACACATTAAAGTTGGGTGATGGTGGGATGCATTGTATCAAAGATAGTGGAACGATGCAAATCAAAATGCATTATGGTATGGTCAGAAAACCGAATTACTAGTATGTTCCTGATCGTTGGAAGAACATGATTTCTCTTGGAACTTTAGTGAAGTAAAGACTAAAATATTTCAATAAAGACAATTAGCTTAAGGTCTTTAAAGGTGCTCTTGTAGATATGAAGAAAAAGCTACAAATGAAATTTATTTCTAGAAGGAAGTTAGGTCAAAGGAACCATGGGTGTATCCCAATCATTAGAGCGGACTAATAATAAAACATATTTATGGCATTGTCGTCAATTGGGGAACATGAGTGAGAATGGTGTGTCTATTTTGAACAAACAAGGGTTGTTTGGTGGAGAGATAGCTGGAAAAGTAAAATCATCTAGAACTAGTCTCAATGGAAAGCAACACAGGGTGAAATTCAGTTTTTGGTTAATATACAAGGAAGGAAATCCTCAAATATGTTCATTCATATTTATGGGGTCATTCTACAGTGAAATCACATGGTGGATGCCCGTACTTTGTGACTTTCATTGATGAATATTGTATCAAGGTATAATAGTATTTTCTGAAGACAATAGATGAAGTGTTTGGGAATTTCATGGAGTAAAAGACCATGGTTGAAAATTAACAGGAAAACAGGTCAAGACACTCGGAACAAATTATGGGTTAGAATTTCGCAATTCACTATTTAATGACTTTTGCAAAACGGAAGGTACAGTGAGGCAATGCAGTGCACGACACACACCACAGCAAAACAGGGTTGCAGAATGAATAAACTAAACCCTGACGCAACATGCAAGATGTATGTGTTTATTTATTTGTTGGTTTATCGAAGCAATTTTGGGAAAAGCAATCAATATTGCTTTTTATCGGATGAAAAATCTCCACAAATTGTAATTAACAAGAAGACACATCAAGAATTATGGTCCAACAAACCCTCTGGTTATTCTAGTTTATGCATATGTGATTGCTTTACTTATGCTCATGTTAATGATGATAAATATGTTGGATTAGGTGTCTAAGTCATGACTAATAATTAGTATTTACCTAATTAATAGTAGCACAGTCCATTTGGGTTGCCCTCATGGCTGGAGGTTTGTTGGAAAGTTAAGTAGAGAGAAAGGGTTGATTTATTATATGACTAATAAATCAAGATATTGTTTGTTAATATATTATGAAGATGATATATTAATTAGAAATAATATTATTTGATTAATAATTATTCAGAAATTAATTGGATTAATTTCTGTGGCATTAATTAGATTAATCAGGAGGTCAGGGATTAAAGTCGTACAAATTCAATAGTTGAATTGCGGCGCGCGGCGCGCAAATGACTTGGCCCCGGCGCGCGTACAGATAATCCGGAAAATGGGCTGCGGCTAGGGTTTCTAGCTTTGCCACTTGGTTCCCTATAAATAGGGAACCCTAGGCCTCATTATCAGTTGCTCATTCTATTATTTCTCTCTGGAATCTCGATCCATAATCCTCTCGGCTTGGGTGTGATCTCATTTGAGGCAGGATATTTTTGCTGCTCAGCTTCCAGAAAATTCTAAAAGGTTGGTTTTTCTAATTTTATTCTTTTAGTTAATTTTCTTATGACCTTTAGGTTTTTGTTATATGTTCAATTAGAAGAAAACATAGATCCTTATAGGTTGCATGTGAACTTAGATTATTTAGTTCATGGTTTGCAGAAAACCTTTCAGTGGTATCAGAGCCTGTTTTGTTTTCTTGTTGAATTGCTATAACTGTTTTAGGGTTTAAAGCCTATAAACCCTAATTATATTGTGGATCGATTTCTAGGATTAGGGTTTTGGAAAACCTAATCCCCCCCCCCCTTGCTAATTTCGAAAATTTCAATTAGGGTTTTAGGAGGTTTTCTATTTTTGGTAACTTTATTTGTTAATTAAATGGATAACCTTAAACCCTATTATTTGAAATCGTTTTTTTAGGGGGTTTAGGATAGGTTTTAATTAATTTGATTAATTTGGATAAACCTGTCTTCATTTGAATTAATTTAATTAATTGTTAATTAAAAGATAATTCAAAAGGGATTTAATTAATTTTAAATTGTCAAAAATTAATAGAAAAATCCAGAAAAATATTTTAAAATGTTTAAAATATTTATATTTAATTAATTTAATTAATTAATAATTAAAATAGATTAAATCGAATTTAAGGTTTAATTTAATTCAAAATTTAATTGTTAAATTTGGTAAAATTAAAAGATAAACCTTGAATATTTTAAAGGGTTTTAAAATACATCTTATATATGTTATTAATTGTTAATACTATATGTATAAGATAAAATTGGTCAGTCAATTCAATAGTAGGCCTCATTCACGAAGCTGGTCTATAAAGTGGGTATAAGGAGGCTGCCTATAAAATGGCAGTCTAATGGGTGAACACTCTCGCCCACCGCTTGCCTGATCAGTGGAGGGTCGTTAGCCGAACAGTTTTGATAGGACCACTTAATCATTAAAAGTATAATGATCAAAGTACTAGAACCTTTACACAAAATCCCAATCTAGTTACTTTAGAAAAAATGTGAATTTGATGCTACCCCATGAAATTGCACATTGCACTTTATGAAACGTTGGTGGAGCGTGTGTGGTTTACCGGCACACCAATGGGGGTTCATAAAGAGTGGCAATGGGTGTCTCGGGTTTTATCATTGTTGATGGAGCGTGTGTGGTTTACCGGCACATCAATTTGAGATGATAATGGACCCCGAGAGTACCAAGCTAATTTGCATGGTTATTCACACCCGGTTTGTGATCCTCGGCATCCCAGTCACAAACGGTGGGGCATATCCGAGATTAAACATGCTATTGAACAGTTCAATAAATCTCAAAAGAAACTAGGAATTCCATTTATAATAAGATTATATTTTCCGCGGTGGAATTGGCTGAATCGTCATTCGCCTACCTTTATAAAATTTGCAAATAGATTACGGCATCCCTCTTCTAGTTTGTAAATTGTTATAGTTGGATCCTAGCCTTATTTTATATTGGGTTATTATAAGGACCGACATGTATCTAAATAAAACTTACATTCTTTTATAGATGTCTTCTGCTGATCAATCCGCTCCCCACTTAAACTCCAGTGTTCCCTCTATCCTCTCACTGTGTTCCAAGGTTCAACTGAATGGGACAAACTACAATGACTGGATTAGAAATATCAAAATGGCTCTGAGATACGAGAACAAAGAGTATGTCCTTGAGACCGAGCTTGTCGATATTGAACCTGAAACTGCTACTCTCGAGGAGATTGCCTTGTACCAAAAACATTCTGATGATGCAACCAAAGTGGCCTGCATCATGATCGCCACAATGAACCCCGAATTGCAAAGGATATACGAAGACTACTGGCCCTTTGAGATGCACAAGGAGCTTGCGGAAAAGTTCCGCAAGCAAGAGCGCATCGAGAGGTGCGAGGTGGTCAAGGACTTCACGAACAGCAAACCTAAAGATGGAGAGTCCATCTGCACTCATGTGCAAAGAATGCAAGGTTACGTGGAGCGGCTTAGAAAGCTTGTGATGCCTGTACCGGAGCAGTTGGCCGTTGACATAGTGCTTAACTCCTTACCGAGTTCTTATGACCAGTTCAGGCTGGCTTATCATTTGAACAACAATCAGGCTAATATGACTGAGTTGCATCGTATGCTTCGAGTAGCTGAGGACGGGATGAAGGGTAAAAGTGTACCCTCGGTTAATCAGCCCGTCCTAGCCATTGGAAGTGGCAAAGGAAAGAAAAGGAAGGGCCCTCCTAAGCAAAATTGGAGGGAAAAGGTTCAGGTCGGGTCATCCAACAATGGCTCGAGAACCAAGACTTCCCACATTCCTTGTGTGGCCAACCCCGATGAAGCCAACTGTTTCTACTGCAAAAAGAAGGGCCATTGGAAGAGAAGCTGCCCCAAATACTTGCAGGATGTCAAGGATGGGAAAGTAAAGCCATCGACAGCAGGTATATACACTATCTCTAAAAACTCACCATCTTCTAATTCTTAGGTTCTTGATACAGGATGTGGTTTTCACATTTGTTCTGATCTGCAGGGCCTAAAGGAAAGCAGGGAGGTGGAGCACGGTAGACTGAACTTGATCATGGGCAATAGGAGATCGTCCCCTGTTACCAAGATCAGCGTTTACAGTTTAGTGCTTAGTAGTGATGTTAGTATAGAGTTATTTAATTGTTGCTATTCGCCAGAAATGGCAAGGAACATTATTTCATTTCACGCATTTTTCAGACAAGGATTTCAATTTTCTTTTGATAATAAAATTGGCTCGATTTCTGTTTTCAAAAATGGTATTTTGATTTTTACTGCTTATCCTTGTGATGGTGTGTATGAAACTGTTGAATGTGTTGACAATTTAGGACATAGTGTAAATTATATTGATTCTACTAGTGGTGTAGAAAAGGCATGTCTGTGGCATAGTCGGCTCGGGCACATCAGCAAGAAACGCATCGCCCAACTCCAAAAGGATGGAGTGTTGGAATCATTCGACCTCAGGTCGGATGATGTATGTGAATCTTGTCTGTTGGGCAAGATGACTAAGTCACCTTTCAAAGGATCTTTTGAAAGAGGTGAGGGTCTGCTGGATATCATTCACACGGATGTGTGTGGTCCATTCAGATCAACCACAAAGGATGGCACGCGGTTCTACGTGACCTTTACCGACGATTTTAGTAGATACGGTTATATCTACTTGATCAAGCACAAGTCGGACACCTTTAAAAAGTTCAAAGAGTTTAAGAACGAGGTAGAGAATCAATTAGGCAGGAAGATAAAGATGCTCATGTCTGACAGAGGCGGAGAGTATCTAAGTATCGAGTTCCTAGACTATCTAAAGGAATGCGGAATAGTTTCGCAGTTGACACCTCCCAGGACACCACAGTTGAACGGTGTTGCAGAGAGACGCAACCGGACCCTGTTGGACATGGTTCGTTCCATGATGAGTCGAGCTTCACTTCCCATTCACTTCTGGGGGTATGCCTTAGAGACTGCCGCCCATATCCTCAATCTTGTCCCTACTAAAAAGGTTGCTAAAACACCTCATGAAATGTGGACGGGGAAAGTTCCCTCGTTGGCACATATCAAAGTCTGGGGTTGTGAGGCTTTCGTTAGACGAGAGACTCAAGACAAACTCGCAGAAAGAAGCGAAAGGTGTTTCTTCCTTGGTTATCCTAAACAGTCCTTTGGATATCTATTCTACAGACCGAGCGAGGATGTGGTTTTTGTAGCTAGACGAGCGGTCTTTCGAGAGAGAGAGCTCATATTCAAAGAGGACAGTGGGAGTACCATTGATCTGGAAGAAATTCAAGAGTCATCAGATGACGCAACCTTAGGAGAAACTAGCAACCAACATGAGGAAGAAGTTCCTGTTGGTCCGACAGATATATCCTTACCTCTTAGGCGTTCTGGCAGGGTTAGCATGCCACCCGAGTTTTATGGGTTCCATATAACTTCGGATGGGGACACGTTTGTCAGTGATAGGACACTGATAAATTTGGATGAACCAGCTAACTACCAGGAAGCAGTGGCGGGCCCTGAGTCTGCCAAGTGGAAAGAGGCCATGGATAGCGAGATCAAGTCCATGTATGACAATCAAGTTTGGAACTTGGTTGACAACGTACCGGGTCGAAAGACAGTCGGGTGCAAATGGATCTTCAAGAAGAAGACCGACATGGACGGAAAGGTACACACTTTCAAGGCAAGACTGGTTGCGAAGGGCTTTACTCAAACCCCAGGGGTTGACTATGACGAGACCTTCTCACCAGTAGCCAAGATAAAGTCTATTAGGATTATGCTGGCCATAGCTGCATTTCATGACTATGAAATTTGGCAGATGGACGTCAAAACCGCTTTCCTTAATAGGAAGTTGACTGAGGATGTTTACATGAATCAGCCAGAGGGTTTTGTCGATGCAAAGTATCCCAATAAGGTGTGTAAGCTTGAGAGATCAATCTACGGATTGAAGCAAGCTTCTCGCAGCTGGAATCTTTGTTTCCATGAGAAAGTCAAAGAGTTTGGTTTCTCTAGGATCGAGGATGAGTCCTGCGTATATGTCAAGGCTAGTGGGAGTATAGTCACCTTTCTGGTGCTGTATATCGATGACATACTGCTCATGGGAAACGATATTCCAACCTTGCAAGATGTCAAGGCTTGGCTTGGGAAATGTTTCGCCATGAAGGACCTAGGAGAGGCTGCCTATATTCTCGGGATAAGAATATTAAGAGATAGGAAGAAGAGACTAATTGGACTTAGTCAGGGTACATACTTGGAAAATGTACTGAAAAGGTTTAGTATGGAAAATTCCAAGAAGGGAGAGCTGCCTATCCAAAGTAATGCAAAATTGAGTAAGACTCAAAGTCCGAGTACAGACGAAGAAATAGCTGAAATGAGTCGGGTACCTTACGCTTCGGCTGTAGGATCGATCATGTACGTTATGACGTGTACTCGTCCTGACGTGGCCTTTGCTTTAAGCATGGTCAGTCGGTACCAGGGTAACCCTGGGAGGGCGCATTGGATAGCTGTAAAGAATATACTCAAGTATCTGCGAAGAACAAAGGACATGGTGTTAGTCCTTGGAGGCAGTGATACATTGAGAGTTGAAGGATATACGGATGCTAGTTTTTAGACGGATAGAGACAGTGGTCGGTCTCAGTCTGGCTGGGTATTCCTTCTGAACGGAGGAGCGGTAACTTGGAAAAGTTCCAAGCAAGATATGGTGGCTGATTCTACATGTGAATCAGAGTATATAGCAGCAAGTGAAGCGTCAAAGGAAGCGGCTTGGCTGAAGAACTTCATCGGTGACCTTGGAGTAGTCCTGAGTATTCAGGAGCCCGTGGAACTGTTCTGCGATAACGAAGGTGCGGTCGCCTTGACAAAGGAACCGCGAGACCATGGAAAGTCCAGACATATCGACAGAAAGTACCACTACATAGGCATAAAGTAGAAGAAGGTCACCTCGTGGTAAAGAGGGTATCATCGGAAGATAATCCTGCAGATCCCTTGACAAAGGCTCTGAGTAGGATTAAGCATAATCAGCATGCTAGGAGCATTGGATTAAAAGATGATATAAGTTTTTGTAATTAGATAGGTTTTGAAACTTGTAACAATGTTATTGTATTTGACTTTTGTGATTTAATAATGGAGATTTATTAATGAGTAATGGTTTACTAATTTTGTCAATACTTTACCATTGTATTTCATTTTGCATGTTTTACTTCCTGAATAATTGGATTATTCAAATATCCACAGTCGATTACACTTTTGGGAGTAAGTGTGAAGTAAGACTGTCATGAATTGGTAATAGATTGTCTAAGGAGTTAGACATTGCAATTGGATCGCTGCACCATTCGTGAGTACTTGGAAATGGAGATTTGAGTATTGGATAAACCCGCGCTCAATGGATTGCTTCATGGATTTCATCACGAGCAATGTTGAGACGATAATGTCTTTTGATCTTTAAGCTAAGACATATGAGTTATGATTTACTAAGCGATTGTTCATTGATAATATGAAAACGCATCGGTAACTCGGTGTTATAAAACGTATTGTTGTGAGTGATTTGTCTGGTAAAAGACATAAGTATATGAGTCGAAGCTTATTCGTCCCTTGACCCTGACGGGGAACAGATATCTGTAGGCCTCTCGATGATTTTGAAGTTGACTAAAATGGTTGGCCAACCGGGACTAAATTGGTAGTCTAAGAGTCATATGCAAATCGGAAATCGAGGAACAGTGAATCAGACCAGATTGATTTTATCCATGTCTTGAGTCTGAAAAATATCTAGTTGGACGGAGAATCATCTGATCACTTATCTATGGACAGAACTGATTAGATCAGAGTTTGGCAGCGGTTTCTAGGAAGCTAAAAGTGCTGGTTAATTAGAGGTTAAATTGGTAATTATAGTCATAGACTTATCCAAGTGGGAGACTGTTGGATTAGGTGTCTAAGCCATGACTAATAATTAGTATTTACCTAATTAATAGTAGCACAGTCCATTTGGGTTGCCCTCATGGCTGGAGGCTTGTTGGAAAGTTAAGTAGAGAGAAATGGTTGATTTATTATATAACTAATAAATCAAGATATTGTTTGTTAATATATTATGAAGATGATATATTAATTAGAAATAATATTATTTGATTAATAATTATTCAGAAATTAATTGGATTAATTTCTGTGGCATTAATTAGATTAATCAGGAGGTCAGGGATTAAAGTCGTACAAATTCAATAGTTGAATTGCGGCGCGCGGCGCGCAAATGACTTGGCCGCGGCGCGCGTACAGATAATCCGGAAAATAGGGTGCGGCTAGGGTTTCTAGCTTTGCCACTTGGTTCCCTATAAATAGGGAACCCTAGGCCTCATTATCAGTTGCTCATTCTATTATTTCTCTCTGGAATCTCGATCCATAATCCTCTCGGCTTGGGTGTGATCTCATTTGAGGCAGGATATTTTTGCTGCTCAGCTTCCAGAAAATTCTAAAAGGTTGGTTTTTCTAATTTTATTCTTTTAGTTAATTTTCTTATGGCCTTTAGGTTTTTGTTATATGTTCAATTAGAAGAAAACATAGATCCTTATAGGTTGCATGTGAACTTAGATTATTTAGTTCATGGTTTGCAGAAAACCTTTCAAAATAAGAGTCGAGGGCTATGCAACTAGAGTGAAAGGTTATCGACTGCAATGTACAAAAAACGAAATACTCCACAGTTTATGTGTAACCATATAGGAGAAAGTGCAAGTTTTGCAGGGAAACGAATCACAATGCTAACCAGAATGTGGAGTTTGAGTCTCAAACTCTAGACAAAATTGTGATAAATGACAAATAATAACTCCATGATGAACACTCTAGACTAGATGAATCTCAACAACCTAGGGAAGAAGAGTTTATATATGATAAGGCTGATAGGGAAGAAAATAAGGCGAAAACTAGTAAATGGAACATTCAATAGCTTGTTAGATATGTTGGATGTGTCAATATTTGTGACATTGGTTTTGTAGCATATGTACTAGAAATTGGATAAGATATTAATAACGAGCCTTGTTCATAGAAAGAGGTGGCAGCGAGTAAAGAAGTAAAAAATTGGTTAATGGCATCGAATGAAGAAATGTAATCTCTTGAGAGGAATGAAACGTGGGATCTTGTTCCATAACTGAAAAGAACAAAACTAATGGGATGCAAATGGGTCTTTCAAAGAAAAGAAGAAATTCTTGGAGTTAAACCAGCAAGGTTCAAAGCATGGCTGGTGGCAAAAGGCTTCTATTAGAAAGAAGGAATCAACTATCATGAGGTCTTCTCACCTTTGTGTAGTACAAGAGGATTCGAGTTCTATTATCCATGGTAAGTGTACTTAATATGGAGCTTGAGCAGTTTGATGTCAAACTGCATTTCTTCATGGAAATATTGATAATAATATTTAGATGACCTAGCCAGAAGGGTTATTTGATTCCAAATAAAATCATGTATGTTGATGAAGAAATCTCTTTAGGTTTTAAAGTAGTTTGCAAGAAAATGGTACAAAATGATTGATTCGTTTACGACTTGGCACGACTATGTTCTTAAAAGTAATTTTCCCAAGGTTCCTATTTATATTTGTTGCTATATGTAGATGTATGCTCATTGCAGCCAAGGATATGGCTGAAATTAATGACTTGAAAGCTTTACTGAAAAGTGAGTTTGAGATGAAGGATTTAGGTACAACAAAGAAGATGTTGTGTATGGAGATTTAGATAGATAGAAATGCAGGGTTGAATTATCTCTCTCATCAAAGTTATATTGATTTCAATCATTCCATATTGATCAGTACAAACCAGTTGGAACTCCTTTAACCACACACTTTAAACTAGATTGAAGCAATATACCAAGTACAAATAAGGAAATAAGTACATAAGTAGAGTTCCATATCTGAGTGATGTCGGAAGTCTCATGTATGTTATGGTATGTACTAGACCTGATCTAGCTCACGTAGTTAGTGTAGTAAGCAAGTTTATGAGCAATCCGGGGAAGGCTCACTAGGAAGAAATCAAGTGGAATATGTGATACTTGAAAGGAGCGCCTAATATATGTGTGGTTCATGATGCTAGAAAATGCAATAATGAGTTGGTTAGCTATGCAGACTCGAACCACAATAACGATCTTATGAAAAGAAGATCATTAACATGTTATATCTTCACTTTATTTAGTTATGCTATAAGTTGGAAGTCAACACTACAACCTATTGTCACCTTGTCTACAATTAAAATATAATACATGCCAGTGATAGAAGGAATAAAGAAGTGTATAATTCTACACAGTCTTATTCAAAGTCTTGGGTTGAAGGTGGAGAACCCTATCTTGTATTATGACAGTCAAAGTGCTTCGTGCGTTATAAAGAATCCAATACAAAAAGGCAAAGCACATTCATGTCAGGTTGAATTTCACTCATGATATTTTAGAAGATGATATGCTATATATCCTAAATATAGACACCAAGAATAATCATAATCAGGTAGATAAGGTGTTACCATTATATAAGTTCAAGCTTTGCTCGGACTAATTAGATATTTGCAAGAAATAAGTTCCTTCGGGGCAAAATAGTAGGAGGGAGCACAAGCTCTTGATTTTTGGAGTTTGGAGTATAATTAAGTCCATGTGGAGATTGTTAAGTGTGACTTAAGAATTAACGACCCGAACGGATATCGACCCGCCCGATCAAAGTAAAGAAATCTGACACCTTAAAAGGACATAATAAGTTTTTAGAGTAGGCTAATGTCTGTTAGGCCGGAAGTCATACACGGAAAACGTGTATCCTGTGAGGTGTACGTGATATGGAGCCCCCAAGTGGTATGTATATACATTGATTTGTGCAGTTGGGACCGGCCTTAGTCTAATTGGGGTTACATTTTATACTTTTCCTACATAATATAGTTGATAGCTAGGGCTTTAATTATACTATCGGTTTTCAAGGTCATTTTGAGAATACTCTCTCCGTCCCTGTAGATGTAGGTCACATTGACCGAACCACATTAAATGTTGTGTCTTTGTGTGTATGATTTATTCTTGATAGTGTATAACAAAATTATAATTACGGATATACATGAACCTATCAACGACACCAATCACTCATGCCACAGTGGTCTTGTGGTAACGACAACACTAAACATGATAACAAATATGCTCACAAACAAACAATATTTGCTTAAAGGACTATACCTATATAAGAATGAAACCAAATAAAAAATCTACACATGTACAGAATGGGTGAAAAATATGTGTGTAGTCTATTCTGGGTCGCTTTAGAACATAAAAACAATCAAATATGTTAATGCAATTAGTTTCCCGAGTTAAAAAAGAAAATCTTCAAAGGTTCACCCCACTTCACCAATATCAAACCAGGAGCTAACAATATTTTCCAATAATCGATGTCGAATATCTGTTCAAAGCAAACAAATTCCAATTATGTATACGAGGTAAGTAAGGGTAAATGCTCAATAACATTAGACCAATAAGAATAGATTTTTCTTGCAGCAAATAAAGCCATGAAAGCATTCAAACTCTAATACATCATTGCTATGAAGATTCTATAAAATTGCAATATGAACCAAGAAGTATTCAAGCCCCAAATACCATTCTCACTTGGACGATCTTCAAACTAAAATTGCACAAACTCCATGATTAGCCAAATCAATAAAAAATTGAATGAATACCTAAATGGTGACGAGTATAGTCACGTATCATCTAACATCCACAAATAAGAAGAGCCAAAACATAGTTACATCCCCATCATATTTTCAAATAAAAAGATACAAACGCCTGATACCTAAGAGTATAATTAAATAATCACCATAACTTGTGCCTAACAAGCCATCTCAATACTCGTAGACAAACGTCAAATGCAACAATTTTTCTAATAAGTATCAAAAAGCATTTTTCCAATATGATCCACCTTAATTCAACGCATATCTACGTGGGACATACAAACATAGATAAATCCAAAAAAATGAACAAAAAATGACTTATTTAACAAACATAATTAGAGGGTGGTAAAGAAGAACAGGAATCCAAAATTCAAACGACTTCCCTAAACAAATAAGTGTTGATATCATAGATCTCAAAACACTCCCAAAGAAATAAACCTCTTTAAAAAATCCTCCCAAATAACCAAATCAAACTTATTGATAACACGTGAGCCCTATCTGTATGTATCAAGTTTGGCGATCAAAACCTTAAGACCAAATATGCACAAAATCTAAAAGCATATAATATTTACCCTTCGAATCTAATGACTCATTCATGGTTAACCAAACATGAAGTGATGCAAATAAGCTGCGATTATAGTAGCAAAACCCCCAAAACTCAATCAAGTCCAACATACTCTACATAATTCCAACAAATGCGGTGTTGTGATGAAGATGACTAGGGATGCCTCTAATAAGCAAAATAATAAATCTCTAATATTCATCGACATAATTGAACCAACACAAACTGCACCATACTCAACTAAAATAAAAACAATCAAAGCAATTGCAACCCTCAACCATCATCAAAACCACGTCTCCAAAAACCAAAATAAGAATCCAAAGATAAAGAACATGAATTGAATGGGTTGTCTCCCAAAATTGTATAGATATACTTGCAAACAAAGTCATGAAAAATATGACCAAAGAACAAAGGAGAATTGTTGCGATGACAGAACAAACTACACAAAAGTCTCTAGATTGTACATACTCGCCTAACTGTAAATACTAAATCATATAGGCAATTTCTGATAAAAAAACATTGTCCTATTAGAAAATTGATTACTTTGTATGCTAGAGGACAATAAGAAAATCATATGTTCAAAGTACCCGATAAATGCATAGAAAACATCATAAATGGTCACAAACAAACTATCCTCATTCTCAAGCTTCTTGCGAAGCTTCGACAATCCATAATACATCTGTTGGAACCCTGATAAAAGTGGCCCATATATTTTCCCTCTGACGAACTTCTCTTGGTAGGCTAATCGGAAGGTGTAAAAGTCTTGCTTTTGCTCCCTGACCTACCCCTACCTAAAACCCATTCAGCATACAAGCAATGACTATTATCATTATCAAGAGAATTGTCACTGAACCAGCGTGATTGCATCTTCAAATTTCACTGAGTATGCATGCCATCACATGAGATGGTGATGGTCTCATGAATACAAACCATGCTATTAGAAACAACGGCAATCTAATATATCTATCTGGAAAAGAAAGTAGTGTAATGGTAGCTATAAGCTCCTCACCGTGCTTCAAAGTTATCACTTTTCAACCTCCTGGTCAAATCACCAAATACCATCAAATGATTCTTTATATTTGATCCCTCCTTTAACTTGTAAATGAATCGGCTTCAAAATAGAATCAGTTAGTCAGTTAGTGACTTCTTCATATAAAGCTTCTAGAGCTTATATCAAATCTCTTCGATAGTAGTCTCTATACAAATCTAGTTAATCACATCCTCAACCATGGCTATGTGTAGTTGAGCCAATGCCTATTATCTAATTTCAAAAGTTCTTGTGGTGATGAACCCGGATAACAAAGTAGACCGATAACAATATATGAACCTTTGGCATACAATAGTAACGATCTTGTTGCAACAGCATTAACCTCATACATGTTATCGAACACTTGGCATGTGTCACAAATGAGCGAACCCTAGAAACATGTACGGAAAGTCCCAAATGCACTCCAACAAAACCTAAAAGCTTTGATACCACTTTTCAGGATCGTATGAGGGATCCAAACAATTACTAGAGACAATCCAAATATAAATGATATCAAACACTTGGTCAATAAACAAGTTTCCCAACCCAATAATCAAAACATATAACAATTAGGATATGAAAATACGAAAACCATGCCTAATAACAATGAGAAATAAACATACCAAGATAATCAAATGTAAATGGTGAACATAGCAACATTAGACATGAGTATTCAATGTGAATGTGGTTCTACCATCAGGGAGATGGCATACATGGACATGAGAGACAAATAAGTGATCACTTATAAGTGATCAAACAGGGTTACAAATCACTTATAAGTGATCAAATGAAGAAATAACAACCTTGATCTTCAACAAAATCGCTAGAGATAAAGGAGACCAAGAACTACGTCAAAACCCCGGCCCATAAAATCAAGCATATAATATGCCACATATGCAAATCGCCAAGTGGCTCCAGAACATGAGGTGGCAGTCAAACAAAGCATAATTATGTCCAAACCACAGCCACTTGTCAAGGTGGCGACCAGGTAGCCGCCACCGCCACCGCCACCTTCTGTTCCTGTTTCTCCAGGCCAACGAAGTGAGTCTGAGTAGCCAATGTGTATCACATAATACAACATGCAACAACGGCCATCTAAGACACCTCAAGTGTATTAACATGATATAAATCAGATTAATAATTTGTTATTATCATGGGAAAACTTCAAGAAGAACAAACATAGTGTGCTTTTCATTCAATACAGATGATACACTTTGTTTTCTACCTATAATAAAAACTTATATATGTTTACCTTGCAAATGCAATGTACTTATATTTTATACCGAAAATAGTAATGTACTTTATTTCCTTACATATATTAGTAAGGTACATACACTTTGCTACATATATAGTTGGTATGTTTTATTCATTACACATTCACATTATCGCTATAGAAAGATGATACATAGAATAAGAAATTTGTGGCTAGAATAACTTTTTGAAAAACAATACTGTACATAGTAACCAAATAAACAATCATCTTATATTCAGGGTAGAACGGTCACTTATTCTTGTTCAAATTTCCATTCGGCCCAAAAGAAAAGTCTTTATTCAGAATGTTATTCATACAGCATTTAATGGGAATAAAACACAGATTATAAAAGGCCACACAAGCGAGGCCTAGAACAGATTTGTCTTCCATTGGCTTTAACCAGGGCCATCATTCCCGCAGTTGCACCAACACATACTACTGAAGATATCATACTCTGTGCATTTTGTCCTGCTGTTGTTTTTTTTAAGTCAACCAAACAACAAAACAAACCTAGTGAGCTGTCATTTTCTAAAATATTTTTTAAAATCATTTGTCCACGTGTGTAAATTAATCCTAAGATAAAAGTGAAGTTCTAGAATACCTCGGTTAAGAGTAATGGATGTCACTGTCAACCCTCCAATTAATAAAGCTGATGCCACAGGAAACAACTGAATATATCCAAATTTAGTATTTAGTGTAAGAGGATAAAGAACTTATATCAATAAAAATAAATTATAAATAGATATGATAATAAGTATGATCACTCACAGTGCGTGATTCAAATTTGTTTAGTTGGAATGGGGAAGGACTGTGCCCATTGACCGTATAGTTACCGCTTATAAGGTCTATTGCATCCTGAAAAAAAAAAAAAAACACATGAGGAGGGCATTAACGTCTTTTTGCACAGACCAGAGATTTGTTATGGAAAAAACTTGCCTGTCGAGCTCCATCTTGGAAATTATTTAAATAATATCTTGAAAGGGCACTCATCCCGTCTTTTATTAATCCGGAAATAGTTTGTTTCCCATATCTGCACAAAAAAAAAGAATCATGAGAGAATTATATTCCTGAGTTTTAATATTTTTTATTTTATATTTATTACCTAACAATGTCCCCTTTTAGAGCATTGGTTCCAGAATACTCGAGGCTGATTTCATCACCTTGATCCACCCATACTATCACAAAAGTTGGAAAACATCAAAACCAAGATCTTTTCGTGACTTTCTCAAATATTTTTTGAACATAATTTATAGTGGAAAAAAAAAAGAATCAGGGCCTTACAATTTCTAAAAATCTCAAGATCTTCATCTTCTGTAAAAATACAAGTTTTTTCCGATTGAGATAGTGTGCACATTCGCTGCAATTGTTGATCCAAAGATATTCGTGCAAGATAGCTCTACAACATGAAATAAACAAAATAATAATAATAATAATAAAAGAAATTCACACTTTTAGTACTTGAAGGATTTCTAAGCAAATAACACAGGCTTTGTTTGTTACATTGGACATGACTGGAAAAACTTTCTAGGGCTATTTTGGACGATGATGAGAAGGGTATTTACGTCTTTTTGCAAAAACAAGTGATTGAGAGCTAATACCTGGGTAACATTTGTGCGGTCCAGGCAATCAATGCAGTTGGATCGAAGGATTCCTTTTTGCTCTTCTAGCAACTCTCCTTGTGTGGTTTGGAGGAAATATCTGCTCAGCTGGAAAAGTGAATATTATAAATGGAATTATGGAAAAAAAAAACCATCATAGTTCCATTTAAGGAAACTATTCCAGGGGGGCAAAATTGTAAATAGTGTAGTCGAGTTTTGCTAATACCCGTGCTTTTCAAAGTCTTCAGCTATTTCATCGTACAGAAGCTTCAAATTGTCAAAATTTGAGTTGCCACATCGTTGATGGAAATCAAAAGAGACGTATCTGAATCAAAAATAAACAAATCCTAAATGGGTTTGAAATTGTATTAAAAAAAAATACAGTTAGTTTTATAGTTTTATAACACGAATAAATAATCACCTAATGTCTGGAAGCTTTTCCATTTCTGTGGCAAATGCCAGGTTCAAAAGGCTCTCATTACCATGCTGCAAGTAAGATGATAAAATAAAAAGATTAATAATTATTTTTTTCTTCCATTTTCCTTAGTATACAGCATTTATTAAAATTACACTTTAAGAGGCTCTTACCTGATCAGTTAGGTCAACAGCAATAGTATCTCCATATCTTTGCAAAAGATCATGAAAGTGGCGTTTCACAACCATTGACTGCAAGCAATTTACCAAACTTAAAAAACACTTTTAGGAAATAATACAATATTCTCATTAAAGTAAAACTCATTAATGAAAGAGTAGATAATGTTATGATGGAAATCCATACCGTATCTTGATGCTCAATAACAGCAAGACGGGGTTTATAACTTAAATCAACAATTTGTTCCCACAAGAGAGGAATTGAACCCCGCACCTAAATTCAAAAAAGCATCCTCAATGTCTTTTTAAAAAAATATAATTTATTTCTGTCCTTTTATTACCTGTAAAAATGAGGACTTGAATCCATCATACTCCAGCAATTGTTCGGTTTCAATAAAATTAGCAGTGTCACCTTCTAAGTTAGCTCCACGTCTCCACATTCTAGTACCTAATTCATATTAAATACCTCAAACTATTTTTACAAATAAATGACAATCTTAAAGTTTAAAAAAAGTCAATAATTTTCATGTTGACCTACCAAGACGCCTCGTGCACCTCCTTGATATTAATGTAAGTGTGGATAATAAATTATTCAGCTTTAATTGTCCAGTCTGGAAGCGTAATCCTCCGTTAAGGAGTACACCATAAATAGCATGGAATCTAACTAAAATAATTAAATGGAAAATGAAGGAATGTAAACATAAGAAAACTTGAGAGGATATTTCCTTGTAATAGTGAGACAACGAACTCATCAAGCTGTGGTAAGAAATATGAATATATCAGGGAAAGATTATATTTCAACAATTAAACATCATTAATTGTATACCATTTACACAATCATGAAAAAAATGAAAATGTAGAGTAGAAATGTCTAACTTTATTCTCAATTAGCTCCTCCAATATATTCCTGTTCCAAACAAACCGTGGGTCAGCCTGAAATACAAACAGTGAAGTTTTGATTTATAATAAGCATGAGAATTTTAATTTGTTAGATAATTAATTTTTTATACACACAAAAACTCATATTTGTGAACGTACCTGCTTCCAAATTGGTTTACTCATCCACCCATCAGCCATCTTATATCTTCTCTGTAAGCTGTAACACATCAATTTTTTCTTTGAATTGAAAAGAGTTGTCTAAACTTTAAGCCAAAGTATAATAACAATATGTCAATATCCAATATTAACATCCTACTTATGAGATAATTAAATTCGGAAACATACTTCAGTGTAATATCGGTTTCATAAGAATAATACAAGCCAGGTGTCTCCTCCACATTTCTCAACAATGTCTGGAAGTAAGCCTCGTCTTTTTTCTGTATAATGAAACAATTAAATCTTGGGACTTAATGAAAGTATGAAACAGGTTATTGAATAAATGAACTTACTTGCTGATTAGTTAGATTTCTTAATCCTTCATTACAGGGTAAGAACTTCATAGACATGACTCTGAAGACAGGGTAACCAAGGTAAGTGCCAACCTCCTTGCGAGAAGTTATGACCAATACATATGTCCCTATAGAAAGACAACAAAAGGTTTAATATATTCATCCGATTTGGGCTTACTATAAGTTGAATAACAATAACTGTCCATGTATGGAGAAACAAATGTAAGTATTATAATTATGGATGTTAAATGGTCTGTTATCTGAAAGGTTCAATGGCTCTCTGTCTATAGCTAATATATATGTTCAACAAATTCAATTTAAAACGTTTGAATGCGTTTCAAGATGAAAATTTATTTAATAGCACCTGCAAGCAGCCTAATTGTTCCAGCAACTCCATATACAGTATAGGTCCTGGAAGCAGTTTTTAAATTGACTTCACCTGTGACAAGTTACGAAATTTCCATGTTAGCACAGAATCTGTTCATAAATAGGATTATGCATTTATTTACATCTTCAAAATTCGCTGTTTCAATTGACTATGATCCTTTTCAAATTATTTAGGTGAATGACGGATTAATTTTCCAAAACTTTGGCATACCGATTAGAATTTGAATTCTAGTCTACGGAAAAATACGCCAGGTGATTTGATATTGAAACTGAGCAATTGTCAAGAGGTATTCAAAGCAAGTTAAGCATGCTCTTAGCTTCTCTAGCGTCTAGATTTAGTAAAAATTAGAAAAATCAAATCAAACACATACAAATGGAGAGACTGGGAAAAATGGGGGATAAAACATAAAAGCAACCCAACAAACCGTCAAGTTTACGAAAGCTTCCGTCGGAACGTGCGATAGAAAAGCCTTGATCGGGAGATTCAACTGGCTTGATAACGAACTTATCTGCAAATTCGTGCAACTCTAGTTCGCTCCATAGCTTGAAACGAGTCTTTCCGGTTGAAGGAGGTGATTCGATCTCCATTTAGCAAAGAAAAAAATGTTCGATTGACTGATTGATTAAAGAAGGGTGGCGACTGATTGTTGAATGATTTAAGATGGATAGAGTAATTTAAATTGAAAGGGCTAATCCAAGTGGGGGGAGGGGGGGGGGGGGGGGGGGATTAGGTGATATAACCACCAGCAAAGAGCGATAATATTCCTTTAATGAAAAGGCTGAAGGTAGTTGCAATGGGCCAAAAACTTTGTCATATTAGGTCAATATAAACCGATTGGATAATCTCACAATCTATTTCTCCCTCAAAATTACTTGTCCCGCACTCTTCACCTTAGAGTGAGTTTTTGTTTTTTTTTTTAAACGATAACCCAATAATTGTTAATTTAGGTCGTAATAATAAAATTTTAGAGGTAATCGCAAGAATATGGTGGTGGTATTCTATAAAATATCTTTTTTTTTTATTATAGCACAAAGGTCATTTGTATCATTTATTTTGTAATGGAGTTGCGAAATATTTTTACCTAGCGGATCATTCTTTTACAAAAATGTTTTTGCAATGTGCAAAGTAAATAGTCATTGTTGAAATACTTTTTCAGGAATCTTGATCTGTATTTTGACATTTAGTATACAACATTAATTTGCCACTTACCTTATTTTGTCTAAGGCTGCAGGGAGTAATGGTGGCCAAGGGGGTCGCCAAGCCCCTTGGCGAGCCAACCTCCATCGCCAAAGCTACTCCGCCATCCCTCGCCATCGTTCTCGCCAAGCCAGCACGCCAAGCCGTTGGCGAGATGTCAACGGCCATTTTCTTTTTTTCTTTTTTTTAATTCAAAAATAATTAATTTCTTACCTATATAAACCAACATATTCACATTTATTTCACACAATATCTCTCCTTGGCCACCATTGCCTACAAAATGGTCAACGCCTGTCAACCATAGTCTAGCCCACAAAAACCCCTTGGCCATCCGTTGGCCATTGGCCACCACTCTGTGTAGCCTAAGTATTTCAAATACAATATTAATCCTTAAAATTATTTGTTTTCTGTGCATGCCACCATTTTACCTGTTTTGACTTTTGAACAATTATTGACTAATCCTGACGTTTTGACAGGCACACAACTAGTTTTTTGTATATAAGATCAAAAACATATATTATAAAAAAATTAATTTTCTGCATAAAAGTTGATTAAATCCATATAATATATAATATTTTTAATCGTATAATTTAACATATATGTAACGCAGTTCATTAGTTGGATAAAACTGAATTGTCCAATTAGACTATTTGGTTTGGATATTCGGATTTTTGAATTGTTTTTCAGCAAAAGCAATTTATTATTTTGGATTTCAGGTTGGTTTTGGTTTATGAAACAAAAACCGAATAGTCCAAAAAACCGAATAACAATTATTTGTTTATATTTCTTGTCTTTAATGTATATCTTTAATCATTTATTAAGTTTTAGTAAATTGTTTGTTTGATAGATTATAAAGTCTCACCTACTAAAAAAACTTTAATATGTACTCAAATGTTTTGTATTTGTAAATATTAAATTAGAATCTATTTTAATTAGAAGCTCTTTATAAATTTCAATTCACAACTAAATATTTATTAATTTTTTATTTTTCATAAACTTGGCTAATATACAAGTTATATAATTTTCAAATTATCCCGATTTTTATTGTAAAAACCAATTCAACCGAATTATAATTTGGTTGGTTCGGATGAGATTTGAATTTAGTTTGAATTATTTAAATCTAAGTTTTGAAAACCAAAATCAAATTGAATTCACTTGATTAGATCGGATCAAACTTATCCATCCAAACCAACACCCCTATATACCATATGACATATATACCCCTACATATATATACCATATGTCATGGAGTATATAAATGTATGACCGAGTCAACCTTGCAGCTCAAGAAATGCTTAATGGGACATAGGCCCAACCCCGAACCGGGTCACGAACCCATATAAACGAACTTATAAGTATAACCGATTTAAACCCATCTTATTCATTGCCTCCCTCTCTCGACGTTTCCAGAAGCTAGGGATTCAATTGCACTTTGTGCTCAATAATCGGAAATCTCAGGTAAACGAATATCTGATCGACCTTCTCCTGTGCATTAATTCAACGGTTCTTGTTGCTTTCAATTATTTGAATCCTGTATCATTCCATAATTTTTGTAAACTTTCCACGATTTGACTTTCGAATAAAGAAAGTATTAGGGTTCATATAACCAAGAAAGCTTTGTATTGATTTCTTCATTTTGTAATATTATTCATCTATCTGTTAGCTTGCGAAGCTGTGTTGGATCATGGCGGGAGGAAATTTTGTGCAGCGTGTTATGTCTTACCTTGTTAATGAAATCCTCGTCGACAGTCTTGCCAACAGGTAATGTCTTTCTCTCTTTCTTCCGAAGACAACGTGAATTTCCTTGGATTTAATTCACTTTCCTACGATTTCAGATAATAATGGTATAAAATTAGAGTAAAATTATATGTTTTGTTATAGTTTTGGATGATTATAGCTAGGACTAGGTTGGTTCGTATTGCAACTAAATATCCAAATATTCTGTTGTTCTCCTTGAAGATGAAGAATCAAGAAATTTAGGTATGGAAGTATATGCTGTCCTTTTATTACTCAAACATGATAAGAACATAGATAAAAGTTTCGGAATCATTTTGATTTTCTGACAGATAGGTAAAATAAGAATAGGACACTAATTAAGGCCTTGTTTGTTTTCTTCCTCGTTAAGTGCTGTCTCAATAAAGTGAATCCATATGAGATTTTGAACATACAGTTGGGGAAAAATGGAAGGAAACAATAATTTAGGGAAAATTTTTAAAATAATTTCATGTACTTCCACTTTGTAATCACATGAAGTTGACAATGTGTTATTGGTATTGGTATATGATTTTTCAGCCGAGCCTTTCAACGATTTGCAGTGAAGACTTCAAAGTCAATGGAAGAAATATCAAGCATAGGTACATTAATACACATTCAATTTTCTATAAATTATCAAATATAAATGTAACCGAGCTTTTAATACTGGATTTGGTTTTTTCAGCTGCAAAAAAGAGACAAGAGCTTGCTGAACAGGTGAAGGAAATGTCACGCAACTTTGAGGTGAGATTTTAATTCTTTCAGGCTGCATATAATGGAAATTTTGGGTGCGATAATAAGTTTTAATTTTTGTCCCTTTAACATTGAGTTTATTAATAACCATCTCACGTGTGTTTTGTTTTATGTGTGTGTGTTGCAGTCCAAGAACCGTTTGGATTGAGTTTTGGGATCAAAATATGTAGCTTACCAAAAGATTTAGGCTGTGGCCACCTTTTTTTTTAATACAGCACTATCAATATTGTAAATTCTGGGTTGTATTACGAAACCATAATATTTCACTTTGTGCTTTTTGGCCATGTGTTGAAAGATTTGAAGAATATGTGAATTCTGAAGAATTAGACGGTTTGAAACTTGAAAGTGAGTTTTGAGTAATAAAAGTCTGAATTCCAAACCATGTAGACTTTATTTGTGAGCCATGAAAAAAACATGTAATTCCAGTCGATTGATTTATGAATTGAAATGAAATTGGTTTAGAATTTTAATCAGAACTTGAGAAATAATTCTATATACTGAATGTACTCGTTAAAACTGAAGCAATTTTGATATCCACGTTGATAGCGCGAGGGAATCTTGTCTAACTATTAAATTTCTTGGCATCTTTGTGTAACTATTAAATTTCATGTTTTAAAGGTTTAGTAACTTTATATCATAATTGGTGATATACTATATGTTTTGTTATAAAGTATGATTGTTTTTAGAAATACCATTAGAAAGAAAGTAACTAGAACAGTTTGTTCATAAATTATGTCTAAAAACTATAAAATTAAGGATGCCGTGCGAACAAAAAGTTCCAAGTTCTTAGCTGTTAGGGCTCATGGAGTAAGCTTTGGGTTCATGCGGGCTCGACGAAATGTGGGTGCGGTACCTCCGGTACCGCTGCCCCATAGGTTCGGTACTGAGCGGGTTCGCGTGTATTGGGTTGGTCTGGCTGATGGTGAAACTGTAGAATCTTTCAACATTTGTAAAAAAAAAGAAATTAATCCAATCAAAATAAATTTTTACCACTCTTATAAATACCCCCCTTTACCCATTTAAAAATCACACAATTCTCTCAACCTTTCACACCATTCTCTACTTTCTCTCTAAATATTTTTCTATAGTTTTGTCAAAAATGGCAGCCAACGGAAATAGAATGCTTCGCTCTTGGACTAGAAGAGAATAGGTGGCTTTGACAAAAGCATGGGTCACCGTTACCGAAGAAACGGTTACGACATCCTTCCGAGTATTCTAGGCTCGTGTGGTGGAAGAGTTCCACACAAATATGGGCACGGTTCATTATCGGAATAACCATATGCTTAACGCTAAATGGAAAAATAAGAACAGAAAAATGGTACAATTTAACCAAATTTACGTAAACATATCTTTCAACCGACCAAACGGGACAACCGACGATGAGGTCGTGGAACAATCCCTACAATGGTATCTTTTTTTTAGATTCTAGTATTTAGGATTAAATTTATCGTATTTAGGATTTAATTTCTCGTAATTAGGATTTAATTCCCCCTATTTAGGTTGTTTTTAATTTTTTTTAATGGTGTGTTTTTTTAAGTGAATGTGGCATTGTGGGTTCGGTGGGTACTGGTTCCATGAGTGAAAGATGTGCAAAGATAGAAGTGAGAGGAGAGAGAAAAACTGACGTGGCACGTGGGTTCAGTGGGATGGGAGGGAACTACTCCCCCACCCTTATAGCACTTCAATAAAGCAATGGCGTTTGTAAAAATAAAAATAGTACGTTAGCTATTTATGACATTTACCTTATCTTAATATGGGAAGTGCATTAAATGAGTTCGGAGCGTATTGAGCATCTGGTACTTGGACCCGAGTGTGGACTCGGACGGGGCCGAGGGGAGCCACTCTTGCGGGGTTACAGCCCCTGACTCGATTTGGAAAATACGATTTTTATTAATAGAAAAAACTGATTTTTCTTTATGAAAATATAGGAAAACCCGATTTTTTCCTCTATAAATCATTGATTTTTTATGATTATTTCTCGAAATTATTTTTTATCTTAGTGCTCCACCATGTCTTTGGTGCTCTACAATGTGTTTGATGCTCCAACATCTTTTTGGTCCATTCCATGATTTTATGGATAATGTTTTCCATGATTAAATGTTGTTTTATAGCCACTTATGTTTGGTAATCAATTCAAATAATTCTGATATATATTTCAATAGTTTCTGATTTTTGTTTAGTACCTTAATCAGAAATTGCTCTTAAAAGATTATCCTCATAGTCTGAATTTCGTAATTTCGTAATATCCAGTTATAGGGTCGAAATATCAGATTCCAAAAGTGGTACACACGATCTTTTAAGCAATCCAGTAACTATATCGATTCCATAAACAAACCTATATATATCCAACAATACATTTGTCTTACTTGTGTATAATTGATATTTATTTGTAATGATTGTAATTGTTGGCCCACAACTATGTACTATATTCCTCCTGCATCATGCAGTAAATCATGCATTGTGCTGACATAGTACACCGACCTCAGCGGTAGCACCATGCCATACTGGGTAGCCCTGCCAAATGAAGACCACGATGAAGGCATCGTTGGCCTTGCTCCTGTTGGCAAAAATAAAAATAAAAATAATCATTTATAAATTCCCTATTAACCTCCCATAATTTTACATAATTATCTCACTCTCTATTTCTAATCACATAACATGATTTTAGAGATGATGATCATCCCATTTGTAGCTACACTGAAACCAATATTCAACTGTCTTATTGACGAGAAAAAATTGATGCCCAACAGTATGAAGTTCGAGAATTATGTAATTGAGAAACGCATAATAGTCACTCAGACTCGATGATAAACTAGATTTTGTATTCTTTTTTTTAATTATTTTAGCTTTTTATATCCTGAAGTGATGTACGTAAGTCGCAAACATTTTTATTTTCCACCTGAATTTGTTAAATCAAAACATGAATCATTATCAAATCAAACATAAATCTGATGCCATTTATGGTATCCGCCAATCAAAATCAATACCCCAAAAAGACAAACTTAATTCCATATCTTCAAAACTTGTTCACTAGATCCAACCAGAACAAAACAAAACTGATGGTACATGAAAAACCTTTGTAGGTTATTTTTAATGACGGGGATGCAAACTTGCACATATGAGTGATCAATGAAGAGTCGAATGAGATCTGAACCACAGGCATCTCTTATGTATTTTTACCTTCTTATTGCTAAACAATATGTCACATACATCGAATAGGCATAAATTAATATTCATATAAAAATAAAACAAATGGCAACATAATCAAATCACCCACCACATCATGAAAAAATATTCATTGCACACCAAATGCACTACTACTCAAAAACCTATTAAACATACCTTCGAGCAGGTGCATTAATCATTATTCCGTCAGTAGCAAAACATCTTCTGATTATTATCTTGCTATTGGCTATATAATATTTGGGGTGGTCCTATAAACCTCACGTTATAATTTACAGTTACACGTGTCAACCTAAAGCTTTCACTGAACTCCGGAGTTGACCCACATTAGCTCTTAAGCTTTAGGGTTGAAATAAGACAACTGAAGAAGCTTATGTCTCAATGTATTCAGGCAAACGGGCCTTTCCAAGATAAATCTGTTGCATCTCCTCTCTCCATATCTGTATCAATTTAAATATTCAATAACAAAATCACAAAAAAAAATAATAATAATAAATTATGTAATTTAAAGCATACGTACCATGTCACGAAATTCAAGTCGGATATGTGGCACGTTTGTCTTGTGAATATCATTTCCATCTGGGCCTCTTTTATAGTACTTCGGCCCAATCCAATGTGACTGCAAAAAAACAAAAAAAAAAAAAAAAAGAATTTAAAAACTATCGTTATAAATAAATTTCTTAATAAAAACAAAATTCAAAAAATCAATTTGTACCTTAAGAACATGCGAAAAACCAGACTGGTATACTGAATTACGCGCAATCTCACAAAGATCACACGCACTTAATTTCCATACCTACAAAAAAGAAAATACAATCCAAAAAGACATAAATACCCTCCTCAGCCTCTAGTCAAACAAAGGGCAAAAAGGGGAAAGTGTATATGCTTACGGAAGCGGCAATACTGTACTCCTCGACTAAGGGCTCTTTTGTGAGATGGATTTGTAACGGGTCATCAGTAGAGAGAGAAACATTAAGGCCACGTAGGAAAAACATTGGAAAAGGGTTGCGATGGTAATCCAGAAATAAAGAGTTGTTGCTCAATGGTGACATGGCAAGACCAATCTGACCAATTAAAATTAATCACAAAAAGACCAAAAAAAGAAAATAAGTTAATTGTTTTGTGTTTTACCTGTGCGAGGTAGTATAGGTATTGAAGTACAGGAGACTTTCTGAGATTAATCCCATGTGCGATATTATGAGTTGTAAGAAACGCAGCAGCTAAATGGTCAATATCACCAGCCTAATAAAAAAATAAATGTTTATTTTTTAAATAATGCAAAAAAATGACTTAATAGATAAATATTAAATCATATTCATACCTCCCCACAATGAGGGCGAAATCTGATGGTAGTCATGCCTTTTGATTCACGAAGCTACAAAATAAAATCAACATACTCATTAATCAGAATTCATAGCTTACATGTATTTATTTATGAATATAAATATGTATAAAAAATAAAAATAAAAATACTTGCTTTGTTTAAGGTATAGAGATTTGCATAACAATAGTAGACATAATATGAGAAAGCAGGGTTGAATATATTGGTCCATTGTGAAGGTGTTGGCATGTGTTTTGTAGGGCGTCTTTCAGGCTTGCTTTCATCATCCACCAAATCCAAACCTACAACCTGTGATTTACATAATGTATTAAAAAAAATAAAGAATATTAAAATACCAAAAGAAAAGAAGAAATATATTTTAATTCTTACTTGTTTTAAGAAAACATGCAACTGAGGATGTGAACCAGGATCGACTGTAACCTCAAAGAGAGGAAGGAATATGTTATCAAGAATTGTTTGAAAAGATGTCACGATTCCCATTTCCTTGTATATGTTATAAAGTCGAGGTAACTGTAAAAAAGAAAAGTTTAATATATAATATATGATTAGAAATTAACTGTTGAAAGATACATTGTATGTACCTGAATCAGCCAGACAACATTATCACTATAGAGTTCATTGTTTACAATCCAACTTGCCAAATTGTCCCACTCACTTTGCTTTCTTCCATATATTGATATTCTATATTCAGCCATCTGTAAAAGCAACATCATTAAAAATCACGGAATAAAAATATATAAAGATTCATAACTTGAAATTATTTAAGAATTACAACTCACTTGATATTTACTTGCATCAAGATCTGCAAATACTTGTTTTGTCAACTCAGCAAGGAATCGACCTGAGAAAAATAATTTATATAGAATTAATTTTTCTTTATTGGGATTACGGTATTAATTTCTGACTATTTAAGTTTTAAATAAATGAAGATTACCTTGGATTAGATTATCTTGTTTCAAGAAAATCTCTCTAAGTCTACTTTGACCACATGGATTGTATTTAAGATTGAACTTGTCAAAACGATGAAAGGTGCTTTTGTCTGCATGCACGTCTAACAAATCAACATTGAGGTCATAACTGCATCAAGAATTTTAAAACCATTAAATTTATTGTATCATGATGATATATGTAAGTATATAACCATTTTCTTTGATAATTCAATAGATTAATTTAATACCCAGTTAAATCCAAGCTCTCAAAAACCTCTCTTAGTGTCAGATAAGTTCCATCTCGAAAAATTACAACCTGAAATAATCAAAAACAAAAATTAACAACTTACACCTACAAAATAGGATTTAGGGTTTAGGGTTTAGGGTTTAGGGTTTAGTACATTACCTCATCAGGTTCTTTTCTCAATTTGGATTTTATGAACCTCAAGAGATGTTTTTGATTCATGCATGCAGAATGATGAACATGAGTATCAACTTTTCTAACATTATAGAAGTCACGATGTGGTGCACTTTTTTGAGCTAAAAATTCTTTATCCGCATTTAGCATCAAATGAAGGTTGAATTTCTTGATAAAAGAATGTCAAAACTCAAAAGTCAGATAATTACTTATCCCACAAAAAGAAATTCAAAACATAAAAATAATATTAAATTATTAATATCCACCTGTTCAAGAAGACCAAGGCGGTGATGACACACGGTTCGTGTATTCCCAGCAGCTATCACTTTTAGTATATGATGTAAATCAGTGAAAAACGTTGTTGCATCAACAACAGGAAAAAGCTTCTCTTTTGCTGAAAAAATAAAACATTTAGACACTCTAATGTTTTATAAAAAAAGTACCAACATTACATTAGACTTACAGTTTTTGGTTGCATAAACATGAGTGACTCCATCTTCCATTTCAAAATAATGCTGTACCAGGATTAAAATATCTTGTCAAGATTCAAGAAAACTTAAAAAAACGGTTAGAAAGATATAAAAGATGACAACTTACATCAGATTTTGTTTCGGGGACATAATCAAAAGGATTTGGGTTGCGTTTAGGAGTGCTAGGGTCAGAAATGACTTCTTTCTCCCATGGAGAAATGCTTTCCCTGAAAACATAACTGTTTCTCATTTCAAGGCAAACTTGTAAAGCCCTGTAGACTTCTGCTTCATCAGGTGATGGTGTCTCTGTAATAATTAAAATAAAAGAATTAAGATAATTGGAAAATTCACATAAGAAAGAGAGATGAATAGTAGTAGTAGTAATAGTAGTACCAGATGGGGTGATTTTAAGGCGGACAAAAGTTTCATGTTCTGGTTCTTTTCTAAGAATATCAGCAGCTACAGGATCAGGTTGTACACCGTGTAAGTCACCAGAAACACTATGTGACCGTATCATGGAAGATGCGGGAATTTGTAATTGTTCACCATTTGCATTAACGCCCTCACATTCTGTCCCCTGTTCATTTTATGTCCAGATAGATTGTAAGGTATCCAAACATGGTGTGAAAAGTGGAGATAGAAGAATATGAAAGGGGTTTAAGAGTTTACTGTGTTTCCATTTGTGTTAAGGTATGTAGGATCAAGATTGATGCTTTCATTCATATCAGCATCTTCATCGGATCCTTCAACACTTTCAAAAGCACTTGCACTAGCAACTGGAGACTTTGGAGAAGTTGGTCTAAGTAAGTGTGCAGCTCTCTTGGCTAATCCTGTAGATGATTTTCCTACAGTAGATAGAGCAATCTAGCATAAGAAAACTTAATCTAGTATTTCTTCTGATATTCTTTTATAAGTTTGATCATCAAATAAGTATTGAAAGATTCGTCTTTCTCTTTCATATGTCTTTGAACGTTGTGTTGGTTTGCCTGGTCTCTGGAGTTTAGTTCTTTAACCTTTAAGGTAGTCAGACAATAAGAGGAAGAAAGGGTAATCGGAAAACCTAAAGTTTACTATGATTCGAAAGTAAAAGAACTCGGAACTAAAAGCCCACAGCCCATTGATAAACGTTAACAGCAAGAAATTTTGAATCTAAGAGCAATACAAAGCATCCGGATTAATTTTAGCTCCAGGATCGTGAGAAGACAGGGTATCTTGTTATTCATGCAAAAGCTATTGACAGAGGAATATGAGATACAAAGATGCAATTATACTTTAGTATTATAAAATAATGTCAAATGCCTGCAAAATCAGGTAATCGACAATAACATTCATCGATCAAATTCACCTTTGATGACATATTAAGCACAAAACGTATCGCCATAAGCGCAACACTTTCTTACCTTCTCGAAGCGTTTGGAGTTTAGGCAACCCTGCTGGAATAGCATCCTCATCATGACCACCACTACCACCAGTAATCGATGTGATTTCAGGCAAGGAAGTAGAACCTCGACGATAAAATCCATTTCTCCGTCCTCCTTGGTTCCGCCTCTGCAACGGCTTCTCAGTACTATTCTGCTTCCTGTAATGCTGCAGCAATTCATATTCTCCATCTTCTCTCTCCTTCTCAACAGTTTTGGCAAACTCCAGCAATTGATTTAGGGTTTTGCGGTGCATATAGTAAGCCGAAACGGCAACAAATGAAGCTCCGACTAGTGCCGCCATAGCTAGATGCACCGAATAAGAATCCATTTTCTACCTTTCTATGTATGAATCTCTATAGAAACCTCTGAATTTCTCTCTATATATATCTCTAAATACTTGTAGATTCGAGCATTAGAAAGAGATCAAAACCCTACTGAAAGGGAAGTGAAGAAGGAAGAGATATATGGAGTATTTATAGTGGGGATTTATTGAGATTGGATTATATAGTGATGAAATGGGTCCCAAAACCTCCATCTCGATAATGGTGGTGAAGTGGTCCCTATATCAAATACCACGTGCCTCTTCCACAGTGGGGATTTCGTCTTTTCATGTCTATTGTCCATTTTCACAAGTTAATTAGTATATGAATGATCAATTTTAGATAAAAATACGTAATAAAATGTATTTGAAAAAATGTTAAACATTTTGATCGTTATGAACGTTATTGGCTATTGATGCTAATGAATTCGACTTTAACATTGAACAAAATGAAAAAGAGAATACTTATTATATGACCGTATAACTGAAAAGTATGTGTACCTATTGTCACATTTTCATATGTTTTTTTATATTAGTTTAAAGAGTTGTTGGATTTTACATACGATAACGATAACCTATTTGAGTCTTTTTATCGTATAAGTACTTGAAAAATCTTTAATTATCAGTTATAAATACTTACAAAATGAATGTATATAATGTATAAAAATGAATTCATAACGTCTAATTTGGTTTGATAGAAATCAATACTAAAATATTTGTTGTGCTAATTGACTTTGTGGAACCTAGTAGCTCCTTGAAAGGGAAAGAAAATATGGATAGTTAGGGTAGATGTCTCTGCGTATAGTTTTGTTCTAATATAATGGTCCGGCTTGATACTCTTGTATGTATGTTTGTAATATCCATGATACTCTTGTATGCTTTTGGTTTCATACGATGTACACTTTTGGTAACAATGAGTTTTCATGTTAATGAATATGTAGGGAATGATTTTAAAGAACATCGGGTGTACTTTGTATTAAAAGTCGGGCGTTACATAATTAGACGTTCGTACTATGAAAATCTGACATTTTGACTATAAATATCAGTCGTAGGTACCGTAAAAAATCAAACAATTGTAATAGGAAAAATTGACACTTTAACTACGAAAACCAAACGTCCGTACTTAGAAAGTCAGACTTCCGTACTATGAAAATTTGATACTCTTGTATGCTTTTGGTTTCATACGATGTATACCTCTGGTAACGATGGATTTTTATGTTAATGAATATGTAGGGAATGTTTTTAAAGAACATTGGGTGTACTTTGTATTAAAAGTCGGACGTTACATAATCAGACGTTCGTACTGTGAAAATATGACACTATGACTACAAATATTAGTCGTAGTTATTGCAAAAAATCAGACAATTGTAATAGGAAAAATCGACACTTTAACTATGAAAATCAAACGTCCGTATATAGAAAGTCAGACTTCCGTACTACAAAAATTTGACACTTTGACTACAAAAATTAAATGCCCATACTGTAAAAATCATACTTATGTTCTGCGACAATCTGATGTTTGTGACTACGAAAATTAGATGTCCGTAGTGCAAAAAGCAGACGTTCTTACTGCAAAATTTTGACACTTTGACTATGAAAATTAAACATCCATACTAGAAAATCAGACTTTTGTAATTCGAAAACCAGGCGTCCGTACTACGAAAATCAGACATTCGTGCTACAAAAAGCTGAAGTGCGTGCTACAAAAAGTTGACACATGGACTACTAAATTCAGATGTCACCGTATTGTGAAAATCATACACATTGACAATAGTGCACATAATGGTGTATTAATTAGAAGTTGAAGCACTTATACTTTGCTCTGCAATCCTAAGACACCCCTTGTTTACGTCAAAAGCCTGTATTGCAACTTAAAAATTAAGTTCACCGATTCAAGTACATGAAGAGAGATTTTCCAACCTACCTATTTACTTACATAACCTCGATAGAACAAAATCATCAATTGTTACCCATGTAAAATTTAATATTTTGTCAAAAGCCTGTATTGCAACTTATAACGTGAGTTTACCGATTCAAGTACATGAAGAGAGCTTTTCCAACCTACATGTTTACATACATAACCTCGAAAGAACAAACCCATCAATTATTACCCATGTAAATTTTGATAAATCAGTATAAATTTTGTTTTGTCGCTTTCAGATGTATGGTAAGATGCTTTCTAATATATCATTTGTTTGTTTGGAGTTACAATTTCATTAATATCGTTATGATTGATTGTGTAATATTTTGTTAGATACATACATTTTTTAGTTGCATGTAACTAGTGATATCCATATGCAGTATCCATCTGAGAAGAAACTATTTACTCACAATATTCTTGGCAAGTTGTCACGAATGACAACAGTCAGACCTTGCATAGCATACAGTTTAGGCATGACACAGAGTGTCAAATCTTAGTCCTAGTTCCTTTTGAGGTTGAAGGAATGTATAAGGCGCGTTAGGAAGTAACATGCATAACGAATATGTCTGAATACCCTTACATTGCTCTTAGTCATGTTTTCCCAAATTGATGTCGTAGGTACTATTGTCGCAATTTGTTATGTTAACAAATGCTTTTAACAAAAATCTGTTATGTTAAAACGAATGCTACCGAGCCAATGTAGTTGGCTTAGAAATATTGGTCATGCGAATTATGCAAGAGCTTAATTTCTTAACATTCATATTAATATAATGATTGATGATATTCTGATTTCGTGACCATGTTTTTGGTGGATGAAAAGAATGTACAAATAACAACCCTCATACAGGCTACCCGTGAGACGATTCAACTCTTGTATATCCAATTCAGTGACATAGGAGGTGTGTGTATATATATATATATATATATATATATATATATATATATATATATATATATATATATATATATATATATATATATATATATAACATTTCATAAATGTATACCTATGGTATACTACTCAATGGCAACAATTCATGTTTAAAGTAAGAGATTGTATGGATAGTTTTTATTATTGATTAGAGTGACCATACATGTACATGTAGCAAATGGCGAACACTATATCTTATGGTTACTCTTTAGCAACAGTGTGATCAATAAACATGTTGAAGTTCAACCATATGGTTCATTTTACTTCTATTCTGATGTGTGTCAAACTACCTATCGAATAGAATTGGTGCATCCTCTGTCGCCACCACCTGAATAGGAAATGTCAAATGATGTGATGGTCGTGTTACCCCTTTTGTTTTAATTGAACAATAGATTTGTTTGGATTTTTTGGATGCTTGATTAATGTCTATTAGATTTGAAATGTTATTTTGTTGTTTTGGTTTCTCTTTTGTTAATCTAATGAGAATAAAAACGTAAAAAATCGGATAAATTTATAAAAAACAACTCACAATTTATTATATAAATATATTCTTACATATAAAACAACATTTGCTACTAAATAAGTACATGAATAAATGTATGTTTCTTAGTCAATAACAACTCACATAAAAGATTACTTTCAAAACAACCCACAATGAGTTGCTAGCAAATTAAGAAATACTTACTTCTTCTAATATTCAAAAAGCGGATACATTTATTCTTTCTAACATTCAAAAATTTACATACAACCACTTACTACAAAATTCAAAATAAAAATATATACATATACCTTCACAAACATTTAGGTCTATTCTTTGGACATATAGATATACTATCGGACCAACCATGTACACTTGATATTTGTTGGGTTGTTTTAATAACAAACTTTGAGTGAACAAATTTAGAACTACGTGTTTGATGTAACATTCAAAATAAATATATATGAATATAAGAGTAATAAAATGTTTATGAACATTATACATATTAAAATTCGTATAAATCAAGTGATACAATTAAAAAACGTCATTCAATTTATAAAAATGATTTTTAATTGCCACTAATAAAATATAAAAAAAGTTAATTAATTCATTTTTTAGATAATTGTCAATCATATTCCTAGATTTAAAGAATTGATAATTTAATTTTAATTTATCATAATTTAATAAAAATACACAATTACTAATCTGTCATTTCTTTGATAAAATGAAAATCTTTTTTTAACCTTTAGATCATATTGTTTGTATGGTTGAGATATGTTATCATGTTCTTAACATTTTTGGTGTTTTCAAATTAACTTTCATATATATATATATATATATATATATATATATATATATATATATATATATATATATATATATATATATATATATATATATATATATATATATATATATATATATATATATATATATATATATATATATATATAAGGGCAGGATCAACATAGAACCACTTTTTATCCATAGAACCATAGAACCACATGTTCAGTACTGAACATGCACTATGTTCAGTACCGAACATGCATATATGTTCATTAGTGAACATATATAATATATGTTCACTAATGAACATATACGTATGTTCAGCTTTGAACATATGTATGTTCGGTACTGAACATATGCATGTTCAGTACTGAACATAGTGGTTCTATGGTTCTATGTTGATCCCACCCCTATATATATATATATATATATATATATATATATATATATATATATATATATATATATATATATATATATATATATATATATATATATATATATATATATATATATATATATATATATATATATATATATATATATATATATTCAAATGTTAAAATTTATAAAATGTTAGGGACGTAAAATATATCTAACAAAATCGGTGATAATTATGATCTGAATAAAGTTTCAAAAGAGCTTTTGTAATAAAAAGTTTCAAATTTGTTATTCATTTTACGTCAAATGTCAATGTCAAGGATAACACTAATAAAATGTGATAGAAGCATCAAATATTAAAAATATTAATCGTCGACAATGCATGTATAATAGAAAAGCGATAAGTTATTAAATCATGGTGATATTAATATCAATTGATAAGATAAAGTTGTGTGATTCCTCTGAATTTAAATCTAATGTAGTTGTTACAAAGGAGTTATTTTAATCGTCATTTGGAATAATATAATTAAATAACAACGAACTAACAAAAGATTTGTTTTTGTTACTAATTTTTGTTTATATATTTTTGTTTATTTAGGTTATGTTTGATATGAATAATTTATTTTTGACATTTTTGGGTTCTAATAATAATAATGTAAACTGAGTTATTGAAAAAGTTATTCGACTTGTGTTTCAATAAGCTTATGATTTATTTATTTTTAAATATTTCAATTATACTTTTATTAAGGAAATAAAACTAATTATTGGTCATTTTTTAGAATAAGATTTAACATTTGTTCATATTTTCTTTGTAATATATTTGTAAAGTAAAAATAGTAACTTTTAAGAAGTGTAGGTTAAAAAATAAAAGTTTATTTAATCAACTATCATTAGTTTTTGTGATATATAAGTTGAGATGCTAAAAATTAACCTTCAATAATGTATAAAAATATTATTTTTTATTCCATTTATTATATGCCAAAAGTTATTCAAATTTGCTAAGCACATAAATAAATTAACTATTATATATACTTAGCTTTATAGTTAAAAATTTTAAGATGATATATTTGAATGATATTTTTTTCAATTTACATGTTTAAGGAATCTTTTAATAAGTAATTTTTATTAAAAGGTTAGTGTTTTCATGAATATTTAATAAATCACGCATTTAAACAAAAGTTATGATAACATTTAAGATCACACAATATGATGCGATAAACTCGTGATGATATCACAAATATCATATGAGATTCAACCAATTTCATTTAAACATACATAATTGAATCCTTCTTCTATATTCTCTTACATTTCCTACTAGTTTATCAGCTATTAGTTAATATGCAAATATACAACAACATACCCCATTAATATCATTAAAATAGGGTAGGAAATGTAGGTGTAACAGTCATGTCTCAAATAACAACTGCGTCACATATATAACTCCCGACATGGTAGTAAACAAGACCATACAAAAGATGAAAAAACATGCAATGGGAAAATGAAGTCAAAGTGCATCGTAAGACACATAAATGAGTAAATCATACAACAAATATATGGATATGAGAACCTATGTAACGCCCTTTTTTTTAATAATTAGATAAAATAAAATATTATCTCATTAAACAAAATCTTCAAAACAAAATAGAGTGTTGGGTGTTAAAACAAAACACAAGTATCAAAGTAGAAAATGCGGAAGTCTTGAAACATATAAATAAATAAAGGAAACTAGAGCTTTCAACGATTAAACTGGGTTCTTCCTTTTGTCAACCCCTGAAGACCATGTAATTTTTTTAATAACAGGTAAGCTAGAAGTTGAGCAAGCACACAATCAATACATACAATTATATACACATAGCATGTAACAAGTAACATTCCTCATAAAGAGGATAGGTAACATTCATCCTCACACAAAGAACTTCAAACTATGACACCCCAAAAAGAGGAATTTTAATTGACCTACCTCACAAAGAGGTATCATAGGACCCTACCCCCACAAAGACGATCATACACATATTCCCATGAAGGTGCAGTAAACATACATATAATAGCATACATATGTAGGCACATAAAGGCACATATAGAAAGTGAAACTCACCTGATATGAAGTTGTCTATTAACTGCTAGAAGCATGTAAAATACTAGAAAGGAACCTTCTCTAAGGAACCTACAAACCACACCAACAAACACTAATTGAATCATAATCCAAATCCTTGCTTACCACATACTTATGCAATACTTATTTTAGTTATACTTTTGGTATAACAGTCAGTTCTTGTACCAATATACCCCTCTTACACCCATTATTTTAGTAAGGTTATTAAAAATTATTAAATTAAATTATTTTATCTTTCTATGGATATAAAGCTCATGCTCATACGACCCAGGTTGATTTATTACGTATTTTACAAGTAGCCAGTTAGAATCAACCAATTTTATTATTTCAACTTTCACACTAGGATGGACCAAAGTCAAGTCTTGAGTAAAATATTAAATCAACTAGACATGAATAATAAAATACATGCCCTAACCTCATGTCATTTCAAATTTTCTAGAATTTATAATGCATTTTACAATTTGACAATTCTAATCTATCAAACCACACTAGTCCGAGAAAAGCATTCCTAGCTCCTAATGGGTTAAGAACTAAGTTCTAATTTTTAAGAGGGATATACTAGACACTAATCCAAATTAATACCACTAGTTCCACTAAAAAAGGATTTTTTTTTTCTAGATTTAGTTATAGATTTAACAAGTTAAAGTGACACAATTTTCGGTTCGATGGACAGCTTGTACAAAGGCCACTGCTTGGCCCCTTTCTGGTTGGAAACACCCCTAGAACTCCAAAGATGGAAAATAATACACATTCTCACCATTATATAAGCACTAACCTCATCCCATAATTATCTTTGTTTAATTTATTATGATTTTTAGAAGTTTATGACAGATTACAAGGTGTTACAACCTTGTTTTTAGTTCTAGTGTCTAATCCCACCCATTAAGTACTTAATCCATCACCTTTTAACCATTGTTTTTAACACAATATAAGTTGTTAAAGAGCCCATGAATACACATACTAAGAACTTCCTAATGGGTTAAGACATGGATTGATTAAGGGGTTTCAAACTAGGGTTTATCAAGAACTAGATTTCAAGATTGTATTTAGGGTTCTGGGGGGATGTACAACTCAGATCTAGGGTTGTATTTATAGTGCTACTCATCCCTATCTCCTCCTTGTGGATAATGACTATTTGAAATTCAAACTGTTGATAATTTCACTTTAGCCCTTTATCCTTTTCAGTTTCTAATTAGTATACCTTAAGGACCTTAACTTTGGTATATTAACAAACTTAACCCCTCAAGTTTATTTTTTGATCTCTTCTGGCTAAATCGTCTCTTAAGTGTTACCTAAAAGGACCCTACTATTTATAGTAATATTACCAACTTGTTATAACCATGGGCATATCATCAACATAATAAGCATCAACTTGTGAACTAACTAAAAAGAATATGTAAGGCGTTAAACATATGTGTTCATGGTTTAACAAACAATTGAAATTTTTCATCATGTAAATTAAAATGACATTAAACCTAATTAAGAATATCTACAAGTTGTAATCCATTCATTGAACCCTAATTAGGAACTTTTGTAACTAAAAATAACAAAATTTTCAAAAGGATGAACTATTTTCACGAGCTTTTTTCACATAAACTATGATGCTCCTAAGTTAGCATGAGATTTTGTATTCTTTCCATGCCTCCTAAAATAGATAAAATTGTTATTAGCATTATATACATATTAATATATTTTTATGAAATAAAACAAAGGAAATGGAAAATAGAAAAACCTTTTAGAGGTGGATGTTTCACTTGGATAAAAAATAATTTAATAAACATAAATGTATTTTAGTGGAAAGCATGGTAAGTATAAGTTAGGGTATACACTTACTTCAAAGGTAAATCTATCTTGAATGCTTAAAAAATGAATTCTCCACTTACAATCTAGGTTTTCACACCTGATGTGAATCGTGTTGAGTCACTTTTTTGAATGAAGTAGTCAAACTCATTTGTGATTGCATAATGGTTCAAAGCTCTCCTAAAATCAATCACATTTTCAAAAATAAAGGCCACTTTCATGCTTATATTATTCTTACTAATGCTTCATTATCATCATTCATCAGCTCATATTTATTATCAGAACTAAGATGGCTATAATAACTTTCACCGCTAGGAAAATAGTCTAAATCATCCTCATAATGTGATTCATATTTATTTTCACATAAATGGTTACTAAAGTCGAGATTATTTCCATTTGTCACACACATGGTTACTTCTTTCTCGTTTTCATACATGTTAAGCATAGCAATGAACTTTCATCATAATCAAGGTCACTACATGATTGGTCTGGTGCATACTTGTCTCTATAGCGAATTGAGAAATTTGGATTGTTGTTTGATGAATAAAGCTTTATGACTTCTTCATTTAGTTGACTCAATTTGTATGACAATGTGTCTATGTAGATGCACTTTTAAGAGCCGAAGAAATATATTTTCTACAAGTGTTCTTCGTTAGCGAAAAGAAACCCCATATTTTAAATTTAACTTGTACTTGTAGATAGTATACGTCTGAAAGTGAAAATTAAATCGAGAAACATTCATGCAATTTACCATGTTCTCCTATATCAGTTTCGAGGTGTCATCAAGGGTAATATCTTCCGCTTGAGAATGATTTGGAAACATTGATTTGTATCACCTTTTGGAACACAATTTTAAGTTAACCAAATCATTATTTTTATCCAAAAGAAATCTCTATATATTAATTTACAAAATAGAGAAAAAAAACTTGCCTAATTATGGTTAATAATTTCAATTTACAATATTTGTAGAGATGTGACTACATTTATGATCAATAGTTTCCAAAGACCGTTCGAAAAATAGTTTCCAAAGAAAAGCATACTTATAACATATATGAGTCTGAGTTCAACTTCTAGCAATAAACTACTCCAGGAAAAGCTTCACAAGCTTTCAACTATGTAACCAAAAATATTCATCATGCATTTGTCACCTTCTATAACATTCCACCTTTTGCTTAATGCAAATCCCTAGGAATGATAGATGAATGATAGAAATAGATTATCATCGATAAGACTATAAACATCCTGAATTTAATGGATGATGAAGTCCTTGAGTCTATACAAGGGGTAGTGGGTTCTAAATGGAGACTCGGTTGTGTATCACCATGGTTCATATTTAGAGGGATATATTAGGAACTTGAATTCTAAAGACACCAGATTAAATCCATATTCTACAAAAGAAGAATGTACTAATCCTTAGTCACATGGTAGTAATAACAGTGGTGTTGATGCAACTATTAATGAACTTCCTTGCTTAAAGGAATTCCTTGCACACTATCCATCTAATTACTTAACGGTTATGTCCAAAATCACCACTAATGATTTTGGATTTGTGAGTTTCCTCACTCATTATACCACATTCGACTTTATAGATGAACTCAACTGTTTTTTCCTGGTTTCTCAAGTATCTATACCTAAATCATTCGCACCCAGGCATCCCCACAAGGTTCACCATTGGCCTGCTTGTTATGAAGATATATTTCCAAACTACAAGAAAATGGGAAGGAATGCAATCAACAACTCACTGTATAGTAGCTATGGTAGTATGATGCGATCAACAACTCATGTAAGCTAAAATCTATAAGAAGTGATGAAATCAACAACTTATCTTCTTCTCTTTAACAACAACGATTTTTAAACCACACAACAAGCACAAGCTTACAGAAAACAAAACAAAGAATCCAAAAAAACATCAAACCTATACAAGTATACAAACTCTATCGAATCTAAACTATCTGCAAGAGACTACTAAATACAAAGAATAAATTATAAGCCTTCTATCTACAGTTAATAGATGCAACAACAATTTTTATCAGTAAAACCTTACTTATAATAAAAAGCCCAACCCAACAGACTGAAGCTAACCAGCCGAAAACAAAATGCCAAACACCCATGATCCAAACTTAGAAACCGAGACGCCATACCAGAAATTCAATACCTAAAAAACTTTCGACATCAGGCATCAAATAAACCTCCAAAGTTGCACATCCAAGAAGAAAGATCAGGCAATTGAGGAGCGAAGAAATCTGTATTGTGAAACTCCATCCTTTCCGCGAAAATGACATCCCAAGATATATTGAACTTCGAATCAGGCCAATAAGATGTACGTCAATTTAAAACTCAAACACGCATGACCAGACATCAGAACAGGCCCTTGAACTACAATGACCTCCCAAGATTTAAGCTTCGACCACTAAAATTAGCCACACAGCACCAACTTGAAGCACAACAAAATGGAACAATCTAGATAGCCTTTCGATCTAAACCAGCACTTCGAACGACAATTCTAACGGATCATATAAATTATCAAATAGAGATACCCATTTAGAAGAAAACACACACACACACCAATGTAATACCCTAATTTATCAAAAGCGTGAAGACAGATCTAAATGAATTAGCTGTTAAGACCTGAATTGATCAAAAGCGTAGACATAAATTGATAACATTCACATACTAAAATTGATCAAAGCTCATATAGTGATACAAAAATTCATAAAGCAAGCCTTAAAATTCCAAGAGGTAACACTAGAATTACGTCTGCTTATAGATGCTTGCAAGAAGGAAGACGACAAGAGGTTAGCACCAGAAATTCAGGTCTCTTATGTCGAAGATAATCGTGTTCATAATATCGATTCAATAGTTCCTATGATTCAAAAGGTATGGGAAATATGGTCTATTTGGTTTTTCTTAATTTTAATGATTTCAAAATATAAAAAATGATTGTAAAATATTTAAAATAGATTTAGTAAAATTGGATATATTGAAACATTAAGAAAGATAAATATAACATTTAGAAATTAAATTTAATAAATATAATATTTTAAAGTTTGATAAAGAGCTCCGCAAAAGTACTTTTCAATGCATATGTTGTTTTGCTATTATTTCGTATCTCACTATTAATTTATACTTAAAACTTTGAGATTTTTAGATTTTTTAATTTAATATATATATATATATATATATATATATATATATATATATATATATATATATATATATATATATATATATATATATATATATATATATATATATATAATTTCAATAACCATAACCTACATATACTATATAGTTTATTTTTGTTAATTGTTACAAATGCTTTAAAATCAATTGATTCAGACTATCCTAATGTTAGCTTCAAGAATAGCCTATTAATATTTTTTTACCCAGATAGACCAAAGGGCTAGTAACCCAACAGTATCATGTGTTGTCCTCTCTTCTTGAGGTTGATGGTTCTAGTCCTGTAAGGGACATATGTTGAATTAGGGATGAGCTTTTGACCCGGAGAACCGGACCGGACCGGGAACCGGACCGGAACCGGAACCGACTAGGAACCGGAACCGTGTATTCGGTTCGGTTCTCGGTTCTCCATTTCCCACAAAATCGGTTCTCGGTTCTTCGGTTCTCGGTCCGGTTCGGGCCGGGTCCGGGACCGAACACATTTCTTAATAGCACATTATAGTATACCCGAACCGGAACCGAAACCGGACCGGAACCGAACCGGTAGGAACCGGAACCGGGGTATTCGGTTCGGTTCCCGGTTCTTCGTTTCCTATAACATCGGTTCTCGGTTCCTCGGTTCTCGGTCCGGGTCGGTCCGGGTCCGGACCGATTCTCATCCCTATGTTGAATTTAGGTGTAGTTTAGGAGTATGTTAGATTTATCGTTCTAAAATAAAAATAATAATAATAATAAAATAAAATAGTAAAAAAATCTTAGAACCCCAAGGTTTACCTTCCAAGTATAGTAATATATAGTTGGATAGGAAAAAGAAATAACTCAACAACTATATACTATGCACAAAAACTAATCATTCGATTTTATCATAAAAGACATATATACACATAAAACTCAAATTTTAGCGACACAAATTACATAATTTTTTACAAGACGATTGAAAGTTTAACAAAACTTCATATCTCATCCATTTAGGGTCACTATACAATATCTATGTCTTTTTTAACGTTTTTTCTTGTTAAGAATGAAATAACTTTACCAACGTCTATATGTCTATATGTTTAAATGCCAAATAAAATAGCAACATTATTTACAATTTCAGAAAAAAATAACAAAAGAAACATGCATGAATCGTTACGAAACAGGAGTTAAGCTTTCGTTTGTCGCACGATCTCATCTTTTGTTTACTGAATCTCGTAATCTAAAGAACCTCATATTTCTATTTCCGACAAACGATAAACGTGTTCGATGAATGATACGGTTTTGTTTTCACAAATTAAAAAATAAAATCTGAAAAGGGCTCTAGCTTAAGTATTCCATTTTTATATTCATCAATGTAGTTTTCACTAATAACATAAAGAAAATGTGATGATAATACAACATGGACTATTATAACATAATGGTTATGACTCTTGATTGACAACAATATTGATGTAGATGTATGTACATCTTTAATGTTTATATTGCATTCGAGACCCACATATTGTCTTGTTTTGAATCGTCTTCTGCTTGTTATATATTGGTGCGCCTTTCATTTTCTTATTCTTTATATATCTCGTCTCCAACATTATTTTTTCATGTTTTTTACATATATAAAAATCATATATAATGCCAATTCTTTTATATATTATTAACCAAACGAAAAAAATTAATGAATACAGACATACAACATTACACTATGATGTGTCTCTGTAAATGTAACCGAAGATATGAATTAAAGGAAAAACGAACAAACCGATAGGATGCATTTAGAAAGAAACAATATGTATAGGTTGAGAGCAGAAATTAAACAAAGTATAAACTTTAAACAAAAAAAAAAATAAAATTGAAGCTTGTATTTGACTCGATGCCGCTAAAACATATTTTCCACACGCGTCTGTTTTTTATAGTACTAACAGTCGGAGTAGTTAGTACTCTCAGATTTGAAGAAATATCTGTCTAAAAAACCACTTCAATTGAAGTGCATTCATGAACTTTTATATCTGCTGTGTTGTTGATGCACATTGCTGATGTGGCAGTTGAATTAGATTTATCATGCGCCTATAATCGTTCTTAACTTGCATTTTTTCAAATTTATTATCACAAAAATGTGTCTTATGTTTTTAACAAGTTTATGTAGTATTCAATAAGAACTCTGTATATTGTTGGATGATTACGGCCCTACGGGCAATTTTAGTCTCTTATGCTTTCCTCCGCTACTTATCTCAGCAATTTTAGTCTCTAATTTCACTTTTATCTAATTCCTTATGAAAACTATCTGCATTTCTAAGAGTATCTCCAACCTACGTCTAAAAATAGAGTTACTTTATTTTTTACTCTATTTTGCTCCAACTTCACTCTATAACCAACAGCTGAATAGTATTACTTCAAATATAGAATAATACTATTTATTTACACCAAATATATAGTTAATGTTTCATTTGTCATTTTTAGTCCTCTAGTTTTTTATTTTTATACATTTCTAGTTTATCATATTATATATTAAATGATATTAATTAATTATAATTAACAAAATTGAATATTTATATATCGAAGATGGTCGATTCCAATAATTTCTTGCTCGATATAAATGTATTAAAAATAAATAAGCTCACTCCAATCTTCAGAATGCGTTAGTCGACCATTTATGAGAAATTTATTCGACCGCATAAATATGTTTTAACTTTTCAAATGTACATGTAATATTTCTATAAATGCATATATATATATATATATATATATATATATATATATATATATATATATATATATATATATATATATATATATATATATATATATATATATATATATATATATATATATATATATATAGTATTTATTTAAGAGTTTATTATAAATGTACTTTAATTATTTAATAAATTTTGTATTAATAAAATCATAATTTCTTCAAATTAATTATATACAAATAAATTATTTTGTTATTAAGGTTTTGATAACATAATTTACAATATTATTACAATAAAAAGATAGAGTAATTATATGTTAAAAGTTAATAAATAGAATGAGAGATTTTGACAATTTGTGTAAATGAAGAAAAAAAAATATGCTAGGAATATACATTTAAAGTAAAAATAGTGTGATAAATAGATGTGAGTTGGAGATGGTCCACTCTTTACACCATTTTTTACTTTAAAAATAGAGTAAAAAATAGAAATGGACTGGAGATGGTCTAAATCAGGGCCGGTCCATTGATAAACGATGCCCGGGGCAAGACTAATAGTAATGCCCATCCGTTTATACCGTCCAATACAAAAAATACATATACATGAAATTATATAAAACAGAACTAGAGTAAATTTTTTAATTAACTAAAATTCATATCAATACAAATTTAAACTTACAAAAATCAACGTCTCCATGCATTTTATGAAGCAAATACATCCATATTTTATGATAGTCGACCCTAGATAGAAACCAATTTTTTCAATGCTTATAATTGCTAACCATAAAGTTTACTATACAATGTTAACAACGACAAATATGCAAAATATGCACCCTTCTAAACTTACCCAAATGCTCCTCCTCCAACAAACACGCATGTCTAATAATCTTCTTTTTTGGCCTTTAGGCTGAAGGGTGTTCAAGACTTCCATGACAACCCAAGACACCCGCCACGTCAGCGCCATGTCACAGGACTCCCAAGACTTCCACTAGAGGTGTGCAAGACTCCCATGACTTCCGTTTTTATTTTCCATGTCACATTTTTATTTTACATTTTTTTAATTAAAACCAAACATTAAAAATTAATTAAAACCTACAATATTCAAATTAAAAATAAAAGACATTACATAAAAATAAAAATAAAAAAACGACATTGCATAAAATTAAAAAAAACATAAAAAAACGACAATTCCTAAATTTAAAAAAAAAACATAAAAAACGAAAATTCCTAAATTTAAAAAAAACCTACTTATTCAAATATTTCTTGCGTGCCATTTCCGTCATCAATCGGATAGCCTCGAGGTCGTCTTCGGTCCCGGATCGGCTCAACAACACATAATCCAACCGCGATTCCGCAATTTCGTTGTGGCGGTTGAATTGTTCAACGAGCCGGTCGACCTTTTCGACGACATCGTCTTTCGAAGACGAGCCGGAGGCATCTCGGCTTGCTCTTTTCGCTCGGTCGCGGCCGATGCGGCGTCTAGGTGGAGGCATCTCGGGTTCCGGTTCGTCGTCGTCATTGAGATCGATCGGGTCTCGAGCGTCGGAAAGGTCGTCATCCGGGGTCCTCCCACGTTTGGAACCCGAGCTCGAGCGAGGGGAATCGGGAGTTAGTAGCCATTTAGGACCGGTACGCGTTAACTCCCAACTTCGCATATGCTTAAACGCTTTCCCGACAACTCGAGCATATTGTTCCAATGTCGTTTTGAAAATCCCGTAATCGTTTTCGCCACTTCGTCGCATGTTGACCAAATTGTTGTACATGCCGTTGAACTTGGTGCATTCGGCACGAAGTTTTCGCCACTTCCCCGTAATACCGTCGTTGTTTCGGTACGCCCCACGATCCATCGCCTCGTGATAGTGGTCTAAAATACGTTTCCACAACGATTTGGAACTTTGACTATTTCCTTTTTCCGAATCCATGGAAATAGCGAGCCATGATTTGACCACTTGAACCTCTTCGTCGGTCGTCCACGGAACCTTCGCCTCTTGCGCGTTTCGCGTTTTGTTCATTTGAATATTATTTTTCTTTTTCTTTTTGGAGGAAGACGCGGGCGCTTGTGTTTCCATCACGACCTCTTCGGGTGATGTTTGTGGTGGTGGTGATGGAATCGGTGGCGATTATGATAGAAACGGTTGTTGGAAGGGTGCGTATGGGTAAGGTTGTTGCGGGTATTGATATTGGTTCGGTGCCGCTCAAATGAATTCTAATTTTTCACTTGGTGCCTGAAGGATTATAAACTTGGGCCCAAATAAGGTATACACCCATTATAGGTATAGTAAATATGATGCCCCACAGCCCGTTGCTGCCCTGGACCGTAGCCCAGGCCGCCCTCCCCTTGGGCCGGCCCTGGTCTAAATATATATACATGCTAACTAAATGCACTCATAGAAAGTAGAAACATTACAACAAAATGGAGTTTCACACACAACATAATCCGTCGATAATCTGTATGTGAAACAATTTAGCGATGGAAAAGAGGTGGTCGCGTAGTCTATGGTAGCTATTTTTTTAGTGACTGCGACTTTCACACTCACTGAAGTGCTACATTTTATTTTCCACCAACTTCGGAATCAGGGTTTAACCATCCAAATAGCAACATTTTTGTCATGGATTGATAGCACATGTTCAACGACATAACAGTGACACACTTTGTTGGCGATGTATTTGCCTGAGACATTGTTACTACAGACGTGCGATGGAGGTTGTTAGCTACATACGGTTGTAAGGTTTAGGGGTTCAGCGACAGATGAATGACATACTACTTTGCGATGGACTCATCAAAATCAACAACATATTACACACGGATTATAATGAACTTTAAATATTTTTTTTGTGACATTTATCTATTGTTGTTTCGCTCCACCTATCACACACAATAAAATTTCAAGGCCTTCCTTTGTTTTACTAATTTATACACATTTCACATATACATGTGTGCATGTGAACCACCACAACTTCACTACTTGAGTCTTGATATAAAACTTTTGGCTATTTGTATGTGTGAATATGTAAACATTTGACAAATCCTATGTGATCTGTATCACTTTTAGCATGTAAACTTTAAAGTACACATTAAATATACTAAATTTGATGTATATCTATGCTTCCCTTTACAAAACGCAATACATACCACCTGAAAGTGAAAGCAAAACAAAACATAATGACGCATCTCACATGAAATACGGCAAACAAATATCTATTCGAACACACATTATTATACATATTAATTGCAAGGGGTTCTAGAAGGGTTGGGGTAAGGGTGGGGGGTTTTTCAGGTTTTAAAGGGGGTGGGGTTTTTTGACCAATCATATTTCACTAGCTTTTCTGCCACGTTTTCCTTCTCACTGCCCAGGTGTCTTCGTTATACGATGAAGTATTCATTAGAGTGGAAGCCACATCACCTGCTATCGTTCTCATCTTCATCCTCTGCATCCACTTTACGTCTCTTATTTTCTCACAGATCCCCTCTTTCTTCAGAGGTCACAGGAGGAGGTGAAAGGGATTTTTCCGTCGGCGGAGAACCTACTAAAACCCTAGAATTTCTTCCAATTTCATGTCCACAAAAATGATGACTGAACCAGGAAAGAATCACAACCAGCAACACTATCAAGATCAATAGCAACCGCCTCATCATAGTGGGACTTTCCAAGGCGTTAGCAACTATCCTCCTCCGCCGCCGGTCATCGCTTTCCTCAGCCTATGCCCCCTCCCGGCGCCTCCGGTGGTCCTTCCGTCAACCATTACGTCCATGGCTACCAGGCCGTTCCAGGTATTATTGCTCGATTTCTCTCCGATCAAAAGACCAAGAGGGTTTGCCGGTTTCAAGAACCCTAACCCGTTTTTGTAAACGTCGCTTTTCCATCCTTTCTTTCCTTTAGTGAACTCGGGAACAGAGTGTAACTGTGGCTCTTTCCGTCTCCAAATTTCCATACCTTTTCAAATAAGAAAACGTTCCTAACCTTTTCATTCATCTCTATTGGTTTGTCACGTACTTCCCACCACCACTATCTTCTTTGAACAAGAAACTAAAGAAAGGACAAATTCTTCTTGATTCTCTGTATCATCTCATGTGATTTCATAAATCATAGGTTTTATTTTAATGATTAAGTACGAAACCCTCATTCTATGTTTCTGAACGTCTATATTTTTTTATTGATTATTCTCCAAGGTACTCCTTATTAAAGAACCCAACAATTGAAAGCAGTTAAAGGGTGCCAACATCGACTTCTTTTTAAAGAAAAGTATGGAAAATGTAAACAAAGATGAAGGAAATCAAGAAATCCAGGTTCGATTTTTGGATTCAAGGAAAACGTAAACCAATATCAAGAAAGATCAAGAAATATAGGAAAGATCAAGAACACCGTTTGAGTTGTTGGTGGACCCAGCACACTTTCTTCCCTAATATACCACCTTTATTTTCCATCCACCACTCCGGGTTTGTTTTTTTCCTTCTTCTTCAACTCTTATTTATCTTTAATCTATACATCTTAAAAATCCTGTAAAAATTCAACTGAATCGAGGTTTTAGAAGTCATATCTGTTGGTAAGGGTCCTTTTATTGTTTAAAATGTCAAAAAATGATCCATTGCATAATCTGAATCACAAAATGATCAATTGCAAAATCTTGTGTAAACTCTAACACTGTAAGAATTTGGTTATTGATTTGCTTAAATTTTCCTATAAAGGTTTTGACTATTTATTTTAACCCATGGTCTGTGATTATGTTTCAATGGCTCTTTCTATTGTTCCTCTGTCAATTTTTTGATTTATTTTATTTGTGTCTAGGTGAAAAGGAGTATTATTAACAGAGAATTGTGCTTGTGCTCAATTCTGGTGTTTGACTATGTCCAGGAAGATCAACTGTTAATAGATGCAAAAATTAGAATAACAAGGCTATAAATTCAAAGTGAGGAAGAAAGAATGCTTGATGCTCGATGTGGGATCTTCAAGATGATAATATGGATGTGGTGATGAAATTGTTTCCATAGTTGGTTCCGGAATTACAAGTTCTTCTGGTTCTATGTATAACAGGTATGATTTTATGAATGGGTGAAGAAAAATATAATTTAATTACTAAAATATTAGCATAATTTTGGGTTAGCAAGTTAAGCATAAGTTTTTATGTATCTGTCTTTGATGGTTGTTTGTGTTATTTTTATATATCGTAGGGAGAAAATTGAGCTCCTTGTGCATAAAACAGAGAATCTATTGAATTGTGAGTGCTTGGTACTGTTGGCATGTATTCATTAACCTGATCACAATTTTAAGTTTACTTGGTTTACTCCACCTTCTTTAATTGCAGGTCAAAACTTAGCAATTTTAATCCCATTTGGTTTACTACATCATGATTTCTACAATTTTAATTGACACAAAATTCTCGGTGTTGAGTACGTACGTGGGACCGGGACCGGGACCGGGACCGGGACTGGGACTGGGACTGGGACTGGGACTGGGACTGGGACTGGGACTGGGACTGGTAAGTCTATTTGAGCTGTTAAGTTTAGTCCTAATAGTTTTTAATTTAATAAGATAATTACAATATTAGTCCATTTAATTTTTATAATTAAAAAATACATGATTTTCGAGAAAATTATAAGAATGTCTAAAAATAAATGGACTAATTAAAAGTTTAGTTCCTATAGTTACATGATTCCACACGGTTGAAGAATTGGCTTATGATGAAGCAGGCACACAGGGTAGATGTGGCAGATATGATCAGTTATATTACATGTATTCCCTTATGAATTATACAGGTTAAGTATTTTATTACAGGATTCCACACTCCTTGAATTTGCTTGGATTGAGCTTCTTGAAACGAACAAGTCAGTAACAGTTGAAGAATTGGCTGAGGTATGCCAATGTTTTCTTGAATTTTATGTTTGATGCTTCAAAGACTCCCAGTTGACCATTTCACATTCTTACAAATGATTTTTGGCAATGCTACACCTGTTGGGTGCTACTGTGTATATCTTTTGCTATCAAGAGATGAAATTTATTTCGTTGTGCTTCACAGCAAAGGCTCTTCTTCAGTCTATGGTCCTCGACCAACTGTTTAGGTGTGTGTTGTGATTTATTTTCTATTCCCATTATTGTTATTTCTTCTAATGTCTGTTTAATTATTAGAGAAACTAAAACTCTTTTATTGACTGAAAATCCGAAGGTAGAAGAAATGAAGCGTAGAATTGTTGCCTAGGAGGCAGTTGATAAGGAATTTAATGAGTTTCTTGAGTTGCTAAAATCTGCAAAAGCAATGCCGAAGAAGATGTGAAGCCAATCATCCCATATTATAAAAATTGGTAACTATTAAATTAAAAGTTGTCTAATAAAATCTTATGAGGTTAAATATGGTTTATTTGACTACCAAGGTCGCATAAATTGTAAAAGAAATTGAATAATTTTTTTTTTTCAACATTCTTGTGGTGTTGCAGGTAGCCCAAATAAAAAAGGCAGCTGGAGGTGATACTATGTTATTAAGATTCTATGAAATGCTTAAACTTTTTCATGAGTTTGCCCATGTGGTATGTCATTGTCAACTTCTACTTTAGTATCAACGGTAGGGGTAAAATCGCATTTACACTCATTCAGTCATTATGAAATAATCTTTTAGGTCCATTGTATGTCCAATTGTGCATCATGTGCAAAATTTAGTGAAACACAACTTGATCCTGAATTTGTGGAAATACCTGCCTTTGTGTTAAAAAATTGGTATGTATTTGTGTTTGAATTTTTTTAATGGCATATAAATATATAACAACTAAACTTAAGTGATTTTGATTTAGAAATTTTGGTTGATAGGTGTTATGTAGCGGCTTCCTTGAAAAGCTAATGCCTGGTTTTCATCAGGTGATTCATTTTTTTTTTTATTTTCGAGTAAATAGAAATATAGAATCTACAAATTAATTTCAAGTTTGTACAATTTATCCACTGATAAAAATCATCTAAAACTAGAATTGTATATTGAGAATTTTCTAATTGTTTATAGGACATTACAAAGTCTATAAATGATAACGTATACAAATCAATTAAGAAATGGCGGTGTTCCTTTTTGGCGCTTAAATTGAAGCAAGAAATTTTATGTTGTAAGTTATTTTTCTCTTTGGAATAATAATTATTTAATTTAAGAGGTAATTATTTAGCCAATTTTTTTTATATAAATTGTTTTTTGTATATGCTACATATTACAGGAATGACGGATGGGTAGACACTGATTCTTTTACAGAATATACAAATGCTTCTAATGAAAAATGTGTTGCATGTATTGGAAAGTTGAAAGAGAATTTATATGCCATTAATGCATACATCTAAAAGATACCAGGGTTATTTTCGTCCAAATGCAAAGCAACACCAGAATAGCTTCAGAATGCATCAGAAATACCAGGTTTTATTCCAGCCCGTGCGAAGCACGGGCTCAATCTAGTTATAATAAAAGCATAAAATTTAATTGTGTGAATGATGCATTCAAACACCAACATGAATAGGCAAAAAAAAAACATTAAAATAAATCAATATCTATGGCTAATCCAATGCTGATTTCGTTGAAATTTTCGAGGATTTAGTTATGAATTCTGATGATTTTGATGAATACATCGCTAATTTCATAATAACAATGACAGATTTTACATAGACCTTCACAAATTTTAAGTTTTTGACATTTCAATATGGTTGATTTTGCTTAACCTTTCACACAATGTAAACATTTAAAGTCTTCCTCTAATTTACCAACTTATACACATTTTAGAGATACACATATAACGTCAAAACTTCACTAACCGATACAAAATTGTTGAGTATTTGTCTGTGTAAAGATGCACATAGCATCGTTAAAGGTACATATCAAAGGTTTATATATATATATATATATATATATATATATATATATATATATATATATATATATATATATATATATATATATATATATATATATATATATATATATATATATATATATATATATATATATATATATATATATATATATATATATATATATATATATATATATATATATATATATATATATATCATCAAATAAGAAGTAAAATTATGGTAAAAGGTAAGAAGTTTTTGTTTACTTGACTTTTTTACGAACCACTAAATTGAATCACTAAAT
>CM042012.1:22271530-22416530 GCA_023525715.1 Cichorium intybus
TAGAGGTTTAGGATTAAGTTTCTAGGGTTTTGGAGAGGTTTTGGACGAAGTAGGGTTTTCCCAAAAATGAAATAAAATTGACTTCAAAAAGTGTTTCTGCGCGTCACACTCCCCCATGTGGAATCTACACGACCCCGTGTGGATTCACCGCTTCTACTGCTTGCTACTGCAGGATTCTACACGCCCCGTGCAGAATTCTGCACGCCCCGTGTGAGTCTGGAATTTCACTTTTTAAGCTCAAACTTCTCCCAAATGAGTTTCTAACTATTTTAACCCATATAAAAACTTATTTAACCTCATTTACACTAAGATTAACACAATCTCATTACTATTTAGTATTACGGTATTACAAATCAAGAACAAGCTTATTGTTTAATCTAGTTTTTTTGGCGAGATTGAAGCAGACGGCTGGAATTGAGGAAGAAAGGGGGCAACCAACATGTCAATTGTCTTCGTATCAACCTCAATCAGATCGGTTTTAATGACAGATTCATGAGGCACAAATTCCATTCGCCATTCCCTCTTCTTCCTGGTGTTTCAATGAGATACCTTTCACTGGTCCATTTTCGATATGCTTCATGAGGCGAGTAGAAAAATATGGAATCTTGTTTCTGAGACGCTTTTAAAGGGAAGATTGCAATCCGAGATGGAAGATACATCATCTACATAAAATGAGGTGTTTACAGGTGACCATTTTTTTGAGTTTTCGTATAAAATTTCATCTATGTTCAGTTATGAACATTTGAGTTTTGAATTAATATTCATCCATGTTCAGTTATGAACATTTGAGTTTTTATAAATGTATAAATGTTCATCCATGTTCAACTATGAATGTTGGAGTTTTGTATAAATATTAATTCGTGTTCAATTATGAACACACGCTCACAAGTATCTAATTTTCGAGTTTTTGTATGAATGTTCATCTATGTTCAGCTATGAACATTTGAGTTTTTGTAGAAATGTTCATCCATGATCAATTATAAACATTTGAGGTTTTGCATAATTATTCATCCATGTTTAGTTATGAACATTTGAGTTGTTGTATAAATGTGTAAATGTTTAGTTATGAAAATTTGACTTTTCGTATAATTGTATAAATGTTCATCTATGTTTAGTTATGAACATTTGAGTTTTTGTATATATATATATATATATATATATATATATATATATATATATATATATATATATATATATATATATATATATATATATATATATATATATATATATATATATATATATATATATATATATATATATATATATATTCATTCGTGTTCAGTTATGAACCTCTGAGTCTTTTGTATAAATGTATAAATGTTCATCCATGTTCAATTATGAACATCTGAGTCTTTTATGAACATTTCGGTTTTTGTATAAATCTCCATCCATATGTAAATGTTCATTCATGAATATATGTTCATCTATGAACATATGTTCACAAGTGATTAGTTTTTGAGTATTTGTATAAATGTTCATACATGTTCAGGTATGAACATATAGTTGATATTCAGGTCTGATCAAAACACTCAAACATGTTCGGCTATAAACATTTATGAACATGACTAATTTCTTGATTCTTATAAAAATGTTCGTCCATGAACATATGTTCATTTATGAACATATATTAACGGAAAATCACATTGAAAACCAGGAACGATTATTGATGAAGAAGACACGTATTTTGATTTTGATCCAGAAAATTGTGATTTTTGTAGAAGATAAATATCAAACACAACAGTTTTCCTATTTTATTGGGATATGATTTGATTAAATTGCTATTAATTAGGAATGATTTTTGTTTCCTTTTTAATGATTATTTATTGAATTACCATCATACCCTTATTCCTCCTGAAATGATCTAATGGTTGATAAGGTGGTTCTATGCTTAATTTTGGTTCTATGTTGATCTCACCCATATATATATATATATATATATATATATATATATATATATATATATATATATATATATATATATATATATATATATATATATATATATATATATATATATATATATATATATTGTTGTTATGTATATAAGTTTGCATATTAAACTCTTGATACGACATCATGTTATATACTTATATGTATACTGTTTGTTTCCTTATTCCCGTATTATTTCTTCGTTGATTTCTGTTTGACTCAAGCATTCCTTGATTTGACATTTTCTTTCCCTTGACTCTAACATGACATGATCGACACATTAGGTCTCTATAAAAACTCATCTACAATGGTTGTAGTGCTAATTTCGAGTCTAGGTCCATCAAATTAACTTTTACTCGTGATTTTAGCTGAGTTACGTCTTTAGAAACCATCAAAAGTATAAGAAGATTGGCGGTATACATATAAGACGATGTCGTATCCGGGTTTAATATGCAAGCTAATATACATAACAACAATATATTCACTTTTCAATATATATATATATATATATATATATATATATATATATATATATATATATATATATATATATATATATATATATATATATATATATATATATATATATATATATATATATATATATATATATATATATATATATATTTCTTCGTTGATTTCTGTTTGACTCAAGTATTCCTTGATTTGACATTTTATTTCCCTTGACTCTAACATGACATGATCGACACATTATGTCTTTATAAAAACTCATCTACAATGGTTCTAGTGCTAATTTCGAGTCTAGGTCCATCAAATTAACTTTTACTCATGATTTTAGTTGAATTACGTCTTTAGAAACCATCAAAAGTAAAAGAAAATTAACGGTATACATATAAGACGATGTCGTATCTGGTTTTAATATGCAAGCTAATATAAATAACAACAATATATTCACTTTTATATATATATATATATATATATATATATATATATATATATATATGTATATATATATATATATATATATATATATATATATATATATATATATATATATATATATATATTCACTTTTCTATATATATATATATATATATATATATATATATATATATATATATATATATATATATATATATATATATATATATATATATATAGAAAAGTGAATATATATATATATATATATATATATATATATATATATATATATATATATATATATATATATATATATATGGGAAGGTTCAACATGGAAAAAAGTTGGGATGTCGAAAATAAATCTGGGCCACTAGATATGTCAATGTTACCATGCCGCTCTACGATGACGAGAGTGGTTATTATTATTCATATAAAAAATTATTAATATATTGATTATTCGTATATGGTTTATTCATATATGATTATTCATATAATCACTTATGAAGACATATATGAATAATCATATATGGTTGTCGTGGTCAGAATAGAGATAGAAAGTGGCGATGATGATCGTGATGGTGATAGAGGGTGGCGATGATGATCTGATGGTGGCGGCGGTATTTGTGAGGAGGTGGTGTTGGTGGAGGTGGAAGTGGCGGTGGTGGTGATGAAGGCGGTAATGGTGGCGATGGGTGGTGGTAGGGGTGGTGGATGTGGTGGTAAAGGCGATAGTGGCGATGGTGGTGAAGGTGGTGGTGATGGTGATAGAGGTGGTGGAGTTGGCATTAGCGGTGGTGGTGTGGTGATGGGGGAGGTGGCGGCAGTTGTGGCGGCGGCAACGGTAGTGGTGGTGACGAAGGTGGTGCAGGTGGTAGTGGAGATGAAAATCGTATATAAATAATAATATATATCTATTTCGTCGTTAGAGCGTCAACGCTCCAGCGACGCCGAAGCATTCAGCGTGTTTGTTTCGTTGAACTTTTGCCTCCGAATCGGTTAGGCCACTTTACCATTCAACTTGGAAAACATATCAGAACTATTAAGGCGCGCGTGGAAGAATTCCTTTATTGCTCTCGTCTTTCTCTTTCTTTTTTCTTATACGCCGACTTCATCTTTCTCTTAAATACTCTCATCGGCACGTCCATCTTTGTAACAAAGTCACAGCCTCGCCTTCGTCCTCCTCAGAAGCCACCATCACCACCGTGGTTATCAAAGAAGAGGATCAATTACATTTCGACATCGAATTTGTTTCTTCAGTAAGCATTATGTTTTTCAAAGTAATCAAAGAAGATAGTTGATTAACGAACTGAAAGCAGTATGAGGAAATGACCTTTTTGATTGCACTTGTAGCAATTATAAAATTTAGGAATGCGGGTGTTTTTTAAGGTTTTTGTTTGCCTTCTTTTGATAATGAGAAATAAAATATGATAAGAAGCCCAAGCTAGGTCCACTAACCGTTGCATTCTTTTTTGGAAATGGAAGCACTCAAATTCCGACTTAGGCCACAATTTACCATATGCTTCTTTCGATGGGCCACGTCCTGTTCATTATGGTTGTAGTAACTTTATGTGTGAGATTAGTTTTGTCAAAACTTCTAAAGTCTAAACTAGTGTAGTTCTATAAAAAGCGTAAAAAGTAGTTTCGTTGATGATTTTGATTGTACGTTTTGTAATTTTGAATTTTGATAAATTCTGATTTTGGTTACTATCTTAGTCTGTGTCTTTTTAAGTTGTTTAAATTAGAAGGGTAAAATGGTAAGTTTTCTCATCTATACATACTAAACAAGACCTTTTAGTTACCAAGTGGTATGTCTTAGAAGCTAGAATGATACATGTCATTTTTTTCATTATTTGACTTAAATCATATTTTTCAATTTTAAAATTTTAAAATTTTGATTCCTATCTATTATTATTTAAAATCAACAAAAACTAAATAAATAGAGAGTATGAGGAAGGATCGTTTATCTTCAAGCGTAACACCATAATAGAGGATTTGACTCAAAATTCGGTTTATTTTATTAATTAATTTAATTTTTCTATATTACTTATTAAATATTATCTAGATTCATTATATTTAAAATAGTCAAATGATCTCTTGAGTTTAGCAATCTTATCATGCCATGATTAATGGATTCTCATCTCATACGTAAAAGAAATAAATCATCTATTTCCATACATATAAAAGGAAAAAAAATTATGATTAATGAAAATATTTCCTATTTTCTATTACGTAATTATTTTAAATATAAATAAGACACAACAATATTTTCAAGTAATTTATCATCGTTTACAAATGAACCATGATTTACATATTTTCCGGTATTTGGTCTTTTGTTGGCTTACCCTTTATGTTACATAAACGATTATATGTTGGTTTATATCAATATTAATCTCAACCACATTAAAAGGTAAGAACATAAGGTGTAAACATTTCTATTAATTTTTTTGATCAAACCGTGTAACACACGGGTTTTAAACTAGTTCATCATATATTTATATTCATTGAAACTTTACGCAAACAACGTATATTCCCTATGTTTCCATATTCTGGATAGAAGTTAGTTAACGAAATTGTATGGTTTAAAAGTTAGTAAATATATAAAATAATTGTGTTTTTTAAACGAAAGAGATAAAATATTTGTGTTTATATATTTGTTTTGTTTCACTTCACAAAAACAAAATGATAGAGACTAAGATATCATATCATAAAAAATGCAAGTAGTCTTAAACTTTTGCCTTAAATGATCATTGAGTTGTCATATTTGCACCCACACACCAGAAAGTCTGGATAGTCTTCCACTAACATGAAATCTTTTGTAGTATGATCTATGTATTGAGATATGTTACTGAAAAGAAGACCCGTGGTTTTACTTGGTTTTCTATATTGTAATTTTACAAATTTTAAAGAGAATAACACATATTTTTTACAAATAAATTAGATTATCTAAAAACTTGTTATTTTAAAAGTAAAAATTAATAATGACCTTAATACAAAAAGTCTCTTATGTCTCTTCGCAACTTGAGTTTGAACTCATGGTTTTTGTTTTAATTTCCTGAAACTCCCATCGATTTTACTTTTTATTTTGATTTTTTGAATGGCTAGTACACACTTCACCTCTTATACTCATTAATCTACATCTTTTATATCCCATCAGATCTGAAAGTTAATTCCTCAACATGTGGCTACGAGACATCAATCTAACAACATCTGATACTGCGATGTCAAATTCAAATACCTTTTGCACTCCTAATTAATTTTGATGGGTTCAAAACTAATATCGGTAAAGGTTGACTAGTTATAATTATTAATTGGTATAGAATCAATACACATGCACGGTGCTTTCTCTTGCATAATCATTACCATTAATTGTGTATCTGCAATTTAAGATTAACTTAAATGAGATTCATTTTAAAATGATATCACTTTGACATTCAGTTTTATTGTGTCATGTCATATTCGAGTTTAGCATTGAGGTTTCTAATGTCCCTGAAGGTTGAAAGTATTTACTTAGAGACACTCATTCTGGATTGATATAAAGCGATAAAGATAAAAATAGTAAGACTAATATGAACTGGATAGGTAGATTCTCATAAGATGAAAATAACAAAGTGTTGCAACCAAGTTCGTAGGTTCTTGTTAGGGAACAAGTACTGGACTTGACCCGCTTCAAGATCACATCATGGATCATTGTCATGAGTGACTCTTGAATCAATGTATTATCTTTCTATCCTTAGACCTGAGATGTATATTAGGGGATAAAGTGTAGAAAATGTTATGCCTTGATATGGTAAATCGTTGTTCTTGAAATAGTAAGCAACCATCAAAACCATCATCAGATATAGTATGAACTGCATAAAGCCATATGCAGTCAAGATGAGATTTGTTCATCTTATGTATTAAGAGTTAGACATCTAAGGCACTTGATCAAAAGTTGACCATAGATGAGAATGATAGAGATTCATGTCTCATGTTCGACATGATGTCAAATAACAAAGGGATAACTAATATGTAACCTTATACACCAATTGAAGCCATTGGGGGCTCTCAGGAATCGATTGATATTGAATGTCACTATATTATATGTATTAGCGGCAGTGAAATGTTGCTAGACGTTTGCCACCAGCAATATCAATATTTGATGCAAACTTGTGCAAGTGGGAGAGTGTTGGATCTAGATGCCCAAATATGATATAAGACTGATATTACTAAGGCTTTACGGTATGATACCAAAAATCCCAGCGACATCCGAGGTGGCATGCCATGCCGCCGGCATGGACCACCCCGCAATAGCGGCATGGGTGTCCATCGGCGAGATGTTGTAGACGAAATCAGCCGCAGGGCCGACCCTAAGCAAGTGCAGGATGTGCGACCGCACAGGGCCCGTATCGTATAGAGGGCCCGTAAATTTTATATGTATACTATATTTCTAGATATTTACTATGTTTACGTAAATTATGCACAAAGTGTATTTGGATCAGTTGGTAAAGGCGGTTGGTGTGTATGGTGATGTCCCAAGTTCGAGACATGTGGGCTGCAGGGAAGTGGTTTAATTTTTTAACTAGGTATGCCTTTCTTTTTACCGAGCCCTTTCATCTTAGTCAGCCAATTACTTTTTAGTTTCCATTAAGCCCATTTAATATATACCAATTACCAAGCCATTAAAATTAACTTTCTTTCCAACATTTTTCCAAGGCCCACACAATTAACAAATCAAAGCACATTTTTTTTCCGGTTGACTTAATCAGAATTATAGAATCAAAGCTTTAGTTTTAGCCATCAATTCCAAGTTTCCAACACAGTTACAAATTAAAGCTTCTATACTTTTATAAATTTTGTTATTGTTTTAGTTTTTCAGTTTTTGTCAAATGATTATCGTATTGTTATAAGTAAAAATATTTTATTTAAGGGCCCATTTTTTAGTCTTTGCATAGGGGCTAGGGCCCCTAAAATCAACGGACCGGCCCTGATCAGCCGCTTTCTTCCTTGTCTTCTCCTTTTTTCTTGGCGGCAACCACCCCCAAAACTCTTTCTCTTCTTCCTTTTCTTTCTTGATTTCTGTCGTGCCACCAATTTGTGTCGTTGCCGGCGGCAACGACACCGTCCAGCCTAATAACATATGATCCTAAAGGGTCACACCAACAACAAATTAGACACCTAAATTATAATTTTATCTTTAATGAATTGGATTCATGATAAAATGATATAATACTTGTTAATCCGCCATGACAAACAACAAGTTAGACACCTAAAGGGTCACACTAAAAACAACTTAGATATATGTACTCTGGTAAACTCATATGAAAGTCGACTGAAAAGTGAATACTACATCCTTATTGATTTGCCATGACAAATTGTGTCCATTCCTAGACATCGTCTTCTTATTAACAAAATTTTCCTATGAGACCAAACGTATGAAATGAATACATGACTTAGAAAAAATGCCATGTTGACCCATATATAGTCAAGGTCTCGACCAATAGCTAAAATCTACCTCAATATAATAATTTTATTATTCTAATAATTATTTATGGTTATAATAACTAGTCTTAAATATCATTTGATTGTGAATAAAAAATTAAAAAATATTACTAAAAAATTAGTCATTAATTATATAATTTCTTTTATGGCTTAGAATCATATTCAAAATCCTTGATGATAATGATAATGATAATGACGATGAAGATGATGATGATGATGATGATAATAATAATAATAATAATAATAATTGGTTTACTATTTAAATAATCCAAAAATAAGTTTTACATTTATTTTATATTAAATAATGAGTATTAATAAAATTGTTTAGTTAACTTAAAATTAAGTTTGTTAATATGTCATGCAATCGAGCCAAGATACTTGCTCCATTGAGATTGAGTTAATCCCAAATGCAAGCAAATCTCATATAACAATTTACTTGAGCCCAGCTTAAATAATTTGCTACCCATCAGAATAGCCCATGAGCATCAGCCCAAGAGACTAAAATTTGATGACCTAGATCTAGCAAGGAGATGGTCGTGGTTTGCGTGAATACCTACCATGGTAACACCCCTTTCTTGCACCATATTTCTCCGGCTACACAACTTTTGTCGGCGGCGCCGCGGCCTTCACATCAACGTTAAAAAGAACAATGCATGGCTAATTGGCTATGTTGGTAATCAAACACCACAAATTACAAAAATTACATGATAACTATTTTGACTTACACCTCATTTAATGTTGTTACAATGTTATGATTACTAAAATAGGAAAACGATGGGAGCCTAGTGGTTGAGGTGTGAAATCCACATATGAGGCTCAGAGTTCAAACATTGACGTGTCTAAAATATCGTTAATGTTCCACGATTAACCTTTAATGTGGGCATTGAGGCCGATTGACATGGGTCATTTAGATTGTGTAGTTTACCACTTTTAAAATAAGAAAACCTCCAAAGATGATAACCACCTTCCATTAAAAAGCTTATGAAATGCATCATGTTGAGCTTTGGTCATCAAACCTTACCACATACTATAATTGGAAATCAATTAGTACAAGAATTTGACCTTATGAAACGCATGCAAATAAGATTAAAATAAATGAGAAATTGGCGACATTATGTTATAATAAAGAGAAGCAAAGAACTTACCACTTCCATATTTTAGAATATTATCAAACTGTATAGAATCAAATACACAAGTGTGTGTCTTCTATAAGTCGATGCTTGTTTTGCATGTATATTTTTGCGGCAAGAATAGCATAGAGATCATTTCCAACTGCATAGCAATAGACAGAAAGGGTGGGAATATAGTGGCATACAATGGGTGAATTTAATTGTGGAATATCTGAGTTAGGACCAAAAAGAAAACTTTTAGGATGGTTGTAGCTTCTTTGTAGGCTCCATGAGATGTGGACAAACAGAGACACCTTTACAAATTTCGGTTACGGATCCATAACATTCCAACACCGAATTTTTTTTAATAGAACGGCTAATTAGTGGTTAGTTGTTAGTAGCACCTGGTTAGTAAACGCCTATGCTAGGGATAGAACCCTGACCTCCTGCCTAAGAGTACAAAATTTCCAACCAAGTTGGCTAATCCAACATTGGCCATCACCAAATATGTAAGTGGAGGTGGAGATATCATTTTGGTATGTGGAGCTTCAAATGTTGAATATATAACAAAATATAATATAAAATACCCCATTAGAAAGATCTTGCGAGTACATTCAAAACAAGACAAATATTGGATCTAAAATAACTAAAATTCATAAACAAAATCATTTTATTTGCAAAACTTAAAAATGTTTTTTATTTATGATTTTAAAATTTTAAAATAACATTGAAAGTATTTTGTTGATGCATTAAAAAAAAATATGGATGGTATTAATATATTTACAAAATGTTTTGGTTTGTATTATGACCTAATATAAAAGTATATGTCAAATGATAGATAAAATGATGAGATCCGTTTATTAACCTTTATTAGGTTTTATGGATATTGGATGTAAATATATAAATTATAGATATTTATATATTAATAATAAATAATCAGGATCGGTCATTTGATTTTGAAGGTCATGTGCGAGATATAAAAAATAGGCCCCAAAATATAGTTTTATATATATAAAAAAGTTCATTAATACTACGATAATATTCGACACTTAATAAATTATTACAAATTATAAACGATGAATTAAAACACATAAAAGTTGTGCTAATTAGCAACGAAATAAAGGCGGATAGCGACGGATGACGAATTAGCGACGGATGACGAATTAGTGACAAATTAACGATAGAACTATGACAAAAATGAAATTATGGGGCCCTTCACAACGTGGGCCCTGTGCAATCGCACCCCCTTAGGGCCGCCCCGTACAAATAATGATGTTATAGTGTTTTGGACCTCTTAATGATCCACTTTGTAGATGCTCTAAGCCTCCAAGGATTCCTGAAATGTTAGTGGCTAAAGTGTTGGTATGTTCAACTTTAAGCAATAACAATTCTTTTTAAAAAATAATTAAATACATTGGATTTATGTATATATATATTCTTCAATATTAGCAACTTATCTATGTATAAATCTTATAATGGGCAACAAGATGTGGTGACGTGTTAATATTGATGGGATATGGAAGAGCTTGACTATGGGATTCTCAGATTAAGAAATAATTGAACATTGAAATGAACTCAACAAAAGAAACTCTTCATTCATATGACTAAAAAGAAACAAAAATATTAGCGAGAGAAGGATTCTAGACGAAAATCTTCTGCTGAAGCTCTCATGCCGATGAACTAACAACAATGAAATAGTGAAAAGTAAAAATGACAATCGTTCATAAACGCTTCACATAATCTCTGCATTACACGTGTCATTCATGTTATTTCCTCCTTTTGTATACTTTCCATTGTTTGGGCTTGGTGGGCTTAACTTTTGTTGGCTTAGTTGTTAGTGGAAATGGGAGTAATTCTTTAACAGTGTCGTTATTCCTCTTGATGCTATCAGTGGAAAAAATATTATTACAATACAAATGAATATCCGTGGTACATAATCCATCATATCAACCATTAATTTTGGGTTCATAAAAGCCCCTGTTTGTAGGCCGTACACAAAAAGCTTTTTTCTTCCAAAACTATCATTGGGAATTACCGATAAGTCTCCAGCTTTGTTCCAACAACCAATAACATGTACCCAGGAGCCACCATAACATAGAAGAGGTTTGAATTCAAATCTAGAGTAGACAATCCATTGGTTCTTCTTCATTACCCATCCATCTTATCCATGTGTATCCAATGCGAAAATCCTAGTTTCCTTTTAAATTAGTCAACATTGTTACATCCCAACAGTCTACTTCTTTAGGGGGGGGGGGGGGGGCGGGGGAGGATCAAGCAACCTAAATTGTTCATTGGTTACGTCAAAGCTAATTATTTTTAGTTTTGTGTCTTTCTTATTACAACCCAACTAATAAAAAAACCCGTCAGAAAATACACCGCTACCGGTGTACATGCGATAACATGGCACTTGGGAAATCTCTTTCCATGAGTCTGTGGCACCCAACACATGTACCAAGGTGTATACCGTTTCCTTTGTGGAGCTCACGGTTTCCTTTTGTGTGACTAAAACAAACATCTTAAAAGTCTTTGCAAATTCATTGTAACTAAGCTCGTGTAAAAATTCATTGCAAGTAAGCCCAAGTAAAGTTATTGGCAAGTGGCAAAGCCCTTTCCTTAGAGGGTGGCTGACAGTGAAAGTGATGTAATGATCATCGTATTTCTGTGACATATAAAGAATCCCACAATAAGAATTTCTAACCATGGGAACGCCAAATCGAGAAAACTGATTTTCCTTCTCTATCTCTATACTGGTCTCCGAAGCACTGATACCTTTTCTAGTTTCAAAGAAAAGCAGAAAACTGAGTGTCCAAACTACTTTGGATCCGGTTTAATGATTAGGGTTTCTGTTGAACGTGATTGGTATGGTATCTTTTGGTGATTGTTTGAATTCAATAATTGCAAGGTCAGGATTGTCGATATATTTGCGCCATAACTACCGCACACACTAAAAAATGAAACAGTGATCCGATAGGCATTCTTGAAAAGATGTTGAACGTGGCGTAAAGAGGAAACTGGTCATCCATGTCTTGAATATTGTAACCCGAATACAGAAAAAATGAAACGTAAAACTTGTAGACTTTTCAAGATCTTGCTGGAAACTGCATCAAGATCTAGAAATCTTGCCTTTCTCGGCGTACACAACTCATCAATAAAAAATCTTCTTTTTTACTTTGGTGAACGACGCATATCTAGAGAACTTGTTCGGAAAATAGCCTCAATGATCCGTACAAAGTCTTAACTAACACTTTCACCACTTTAAAATAAGAGAAATAAAGAAATAACCAAACACTTATATTGTACTGTTGGTTGGGGTACTTTCAAATCAAAGTCTTAGTCTTTATTTATAAGCTTGGAGACCTCCCAAACTTTCATCATTATAGCAATATGGGACGGGGAGTAACTATCATTCTCTTAGCCAAACTCAATTATCTCCACCTTGGATAAATGAATGAAAACCGCAACCACATACAGCAACATCGTCTTCATCAACAATCATAATTCTAAAGACATAGAATTATCATACTCCACCATAAGAAAGTTTCACCACTTAGAATAAACCATCCTAAGAATTTCACCTCAGCACATGTTGAAAAACATGCTGAAAATTTATGGTGCAACTTGCAATTGTCATACCCAGAAGTTCATCAGCCACCAATATAACTTTCACCACACATTTTGCATTTATGCCAATCTAATGCCCATGTGCAGTTCCCCCGCTAACAGAAACACATCCATTTCCATGTTATCACGACATACCATATGGATGACATAACTCAGAGGAAATCATCACCGTCACTAACGACGAAGATACTGTAGCTGCATCGGAGCCTTTTATTGAACCCGCTCCGCTGGACAATTTCTCTTGATATGCACAGACTGTCCACACTTCCAGAAACCAGAATCTTCTGGGAGTTTTTCTTCTTCTTGTTCTTACATAACATAGTCGTTCCTTCTGACAAAGCATACCTGCCAGTTTCTAGTTGTTTTTCCCCGGACAATAGTTCACCAGTAACAAATACTTCAGGGTTTCTTTAAAATACATCAAAATGGGCTTCATATGCTCATAGGAAGATGGTAAAGACAGTATGAGCCTTAAAGCTTTATCCTCATCTTTAGTCTTCACTGCAATAGCCTCCGGTTCTGACACGATGTTATTAAAAACACTCTGATGATCTGCAATTTTTGTATCTCCACTCATACGAAGAGTATGAAATTGTTCTGTAAGATACAACCGATTCGAGATGCCTTTACCTTGATACAACTGCATAAGCTTCTCCCACAAATCTTTTACCGTTGATATCCCATGTACATTTGCAAGAACATTCTTTGCTAGACACGAACGAACAGGGCCGGTCCTAACGTTTTCTATGCCCTGGGTAAAACAGAAAACTAATGCCCCATATTTTGTATCGTCAACCACCGTAAACAATGTAATGCATTATTTCTACAATAACAATGTAACAAAACTTTGTTATTTAAAAGCCTCATATTTATTAAAAAAATCATTTTAAAGACCAAACAAACAATTTCAGGTTGTCATTTCTTCCATTTTCTATTTGATCGCATACGGTGACCATAGTAAAGGATCTATATTTTGGTGGGAATTTTCTCACTAAATAGTACTTGTGTACTTAAGAAAACCATACGAAGATAAAACCTAATATAAGCTTCCTTCCCTTTCTTGATTGCCGGTGGAAATTGTTTAAACAACTGCCAAATAGTACTTTGCACCTCTTTTTTAAACTATAATGATCTGAACAACTAAAATAATTTAATGTTAAATCGTTTACATGGACTAAGGTGCTGTTTGTTTTTGAAGAGGTAAAAGGTCTGCAGTCTGCGGACCACATCTGCAGAGCATCTACAGAGAAGAGGTGGACTAAATGTCTGCAGACTGCAAGAAGAAGACTGTTTGTTTTTTAAAGTCTGCAGGTTGTGAAAATAAACTGAAATTTAAACAAACTTTTTTTAAGTAAAACACATGAGTACGTTCAATTTATGATATTAATGAATTTAAGGATCAAAGCATACATTTAGTTTTTTAAATAATAAAGAATAAAAATTAAGTAACCAAAGTTGGATTTACAAATAGTTTGTAAAGCTAAACATTTGCATAAGATTGTGAACCAAAGTTCTAATGTTAAAATATATTTGTAGGTTTCAAATAGTTTATAATTATGATTTACAATAAAAAAGTGTTTATTATATGATATTAATGAATTTAAATATCAAAGCAAACATGTTTTTTTTTAATTTTGTGACATTTTTTTAAAGTTTTATAAATTTATCTTCATTTTGTTTAAAAACTTAGAAAAATAAATTTATCTTCTTTTTTTAGGTTAAAATTGTATTAATTTATTACTAGAAGAGCTCTGCAGACCCTTGAAGACATTGGTCTATGTCTGCCCCAAAAAGAGGACGCGCAGACCTTTTTAGGTCTGCAGTCTTCGAAAAAACAAACACTCTGCGAAGGTCCATGTCTGCGTGGCGCAGACAAAAGTGGTCAGGAAGATCTGCAAAGAAAAAACAAACAGCCCCTAAATGTAAGCAATTAGTAAATAATCTAAGAGTGATGTTACATAAAAAGTAAAGTCATAAAGAGTATTTGCTTATTACACCATTCAGACATATTTAATGGTTTGGACTTTGAATGATGAAGAAGACCTAGACATTACACAATTAAACTATCATATATATACGTTATATGCTGTAAAATATGCGGTGCACAACACTATGAATCATGTTGCACAAAACTTTTGTTTATTGATAAACGATAAAACATTAAAACCAAAACACAATAGAAAATCATAAATTACCTCTACTATTTAGTTACAACTAAGAAACAGATGCCTCAATCTTCCGTTCACAACTCACAAGAAATCAAGAATCATCTTTTATATATTCAGAAACTAAAAATCAAGAAATTTTCTTTTGTCTACTCAAAAACATTGAAATTTTAGAAACGGAAGTGAACACATATGCCAGAACTAAGAACTTAAATCCATACCGAGTAGGGAGAATGAGCGGAATGAAAATCTGAAATAATGAGACGTGAGAATTGAGAAGGGAAATAACGGAATGTGAACTCGACTCAATCACTCAAATTATTAGCGTTTTTAGAAATTACATATAAGCGACTTTTTAATTACCGCTACAGTGATGTCTTTTCGTCTCCTCATCCCCTCGTTTTCTCCCCAACTCCCCATCTCTTCCTCTACCTGTAATCCTGCGACTATAAACCAATTGCCACCTTTCAATTTTCAGGGACTGGACTTTTCTGGATCAAATATAAGGCCTTTATAATTATATACACATAACTGTAATCCAAATTTGATGCCCCCATTAGGTATGATGCCCTGGGCCGAGGCCCAGCTCGCCCTACCCTTGGGCCGGCCCTGCGAACGAATATCACTTGCGCTCTCAAATCCAGATCTTCCCATTCTCCATCATTGACTATACTGGTTCTGGTTGAATCCTTGCTAGAAACAGGGGCATGTCTCCCCCTCAACGCCTTGTGTAACTCAGACTGAATCAACACATCATTGACTTGAACTTGCCACAAACCAAAGTTGATTCTTCTGTTAAAAATTTCTACATCGAACCTCATAGGACTGTATTTTGACATCGTATCCATATCTCAAAATCAGTATTGTATACTAGAAAAATATGTCCAAGCCTTTGCAAGTGTCGTTCATCAGATTCAAGACAAGAGGTACATTCTGTTTATGTTTTGTTGCTATAACTGATATGAACTGTATGATCCTGAACTCTGTTCATGGAGATTTCTGTGATTTGATCTTGTTAGTCTCCCGCTGCAAATATGTTTATGTTTATATGATCGAATCCCAACATTCTCGATCTAACGAATCCCAATACTCTTACTTTATGGCTTCTGGTTTCCATCCACTCAGTGTTAAGTGTAATTTCTTCTGGTAGAGGTAGTCTTCTATCTTCATCTTCCAAAAGCCAAAAGCATGACTTTTAAATTTAAATCTTTCCATCTTCAACCATAACTCTGATACCAGTTGTAAGGATTAAGGATACTTCAAGTAAATTCAAGCATGATAATAAAGATATGAATAACAAAATAACACAAGGATTTAAAGTGGTACATCTCATCAGAGTAATCGAGTTACGTCTACTGTAGAATTAGAGATGGATCTTATTGATAATCTTCAATAATACAAATTTCCACATACATTAGGTTACAATCAAGGATTTAAAGTGGTACATCTCATCAGAGTAATCAAGTTATAGTCGCATCTATAGAGAGCGTACCATCGACATAAGCTGCCTATGAACGTACTAACTTGGTCTGAAAAATTAAAGGAACCGAGGTCATGCTTTTATTAGAGGTCCACTTTGCTACTCTTCCACCAACACCCTCTAATCCATCTCTTCTTATTTGAAGCCTCTCTTCTCATTAGAACCTTATCTTCATATTAGACTCCGTATCTCTAACACCTACAGTCAAGGCTCTGTCGAATGGATGCATACCCTTCTCGAGTCTCTTCGACAACTTCACAAAGGTTCTTCCTTTGTTGCCAATAGTGGTCGAAAATTTAAGTCTCTCTGTGACCAATTATCCGTCATTGGTCAACACATTGATGATGTTGAGAAATCACATTGGTTCCTTTGTGGTCTCAGCCCTCCTTTGAGACTTTCTCCACCGCCTAAGGAACGGTCAAACTACGTCCAATGTTTTGAGATCTTCTCTTACAAATGCGAAGGCCATGACCTACTTCTTAAATCTATTCATGGTTCGTCTCCTTCTCATGTGGTTTACAATGCTCTACATCAATGCACCACTTCTAATCGTGGTCCACATCATTGTCGTTGCAGCTCCTCTTATCGCGATGTAAATTTAGGTGGCCATGGCTGGGTGATGCCTATCTCACTGTCAGCTTTGTCACATAGATGGGCATTATGCCCATCAATACCTAGATCTTGCTTCATTTACTGCTTGCAAACCTCTGTTGATACGAATTTATTATATACTTTCACTATCAATATCATGTTAATTACACTTTACGTTAATTGGTATGTAGATTTGGGGTCCACGACTCATACGACACTTTCTATAGCTTCTATTGACACGTCTACTACTTACTTAGGTAAAGAGACAATTGTTTTGGCAACAATAACTCCTTATATATATATATATAATTATATATATATATATATATATATATATATATATATATATACATACATATAAATATATATACATATATATATATATATATATATATATATATATATATATATATATATATATATATATATATATATATATATATATATATATATATATATATATATATATATATATATATAGAATCAGGATCGGGTGAAGACTTTTCTTAAAGTGAGGACTTGCGAGGACACCTTAAAAATTGAAAAAAATAAAAATAAAAATAAAAATAATAAAATGGATCATAGTACTATATCGGAGAAAAAAAAGATTCAAAAAAAACTTTTGGATCATTATTTGTTTTTATAATGAAATAATGATCCAAAATAAAAACAGAAAAATTGCATCATTATGTTTTGCAATGATGCAATTTTTTTTTCAATTTTTTTTTGATAATGAGATAGTACTATTCTCGATTTTATGATTTGTATTTTTTTTATATATTTTTTTTCAAATTTTTTAAGGTGTCCTTATGAGTCCTCACCGAAAAAAGAGTCCTCTCCGAAACCGGACCCTATATATATATATATATATATATATATATATATATATATATATATATATATATATATATATATATATATATATATATATATATATATATATATATATATATATATATATATATATATATATATATATATATATATATATATATATATATATATATATATATATATATATATATATATATATATATATATCAAGGTTATCAAACTCGAGATCCTACCTAGGATCGTTTTTGGTTTTGCAAAATCGGGATCGTAGGATCAGATCGGATCGTAAGATTCTACCAAAAGCACAAAAATGAAGAAATACATATTATACCATAAGTTCACAAGTTACAAAAAAAGTTTCAAACATTCCAAATAATTATGTATGATTTGAAGCCATGTTCATAAAGAAATACATATTATACTAGAAGCAATAATCAGCAAATAGATTTGAAGCTAAAATAGATTTGAAGCCATAATTAGAACTCAAAAGCAAACCAGAAGCAATACTGAAGGACGGAAGAAACTTTAGGGTTGTAAGTTAGATTTTTCAATTTTTAGTCAAAATGTATATTTCAAATAATGTCTAAAAGTTAGACTCGGATCGTATACGAGTCTACGATTCAAGTTTACGAGTCTACGAGTTTGGTCCGAGTTTGCTAAAAAACGAGTTTAGTAGAATCGGGATCGTTTTTGGAATCTAGGATCGTAAACTCTTACGAGTTTACGAGTAAACTCGGGAGTTTGATAACCTTGATATATATATATATATATATATATATATATATATATATATATATATATATATATATATATATATATATATATATATATATATATATATATATATATATATATATATATATATATATATATATATATATATATATATATATATATATGTATATCATACCGATCAATCATATCTCTAAAGGCCTTACGTTATTAGATGTTTCCGTTGTTCCTTGTCTCACCAAAAAGCTGCTATCTATTAGCAACTTAACTAAGGAGCATCTAAAGTTGGGGTTAGTCCACTTGGCTAACAAGGTGATATACTAACAAGGAGGTCATGGGTTCAAACCCTAACACTAACATAACAAGGAGAAGTTTAGGAGTAGGAGTAGAATAAATTTGCCGTTCTAAAAAAAAACTAAGGAGCATCCAATTGACTTTTTATTCTCTGAACATTAATTTGCCGCTTTGAAGTTTAGTCCGCATTTTTGTTATTTTACCTAGAATTTGTTGAAAATTTTGGGGCCTCTTAGACTATCCCCATTAGCAACCCAACCCAACCCACATTTTATATTAAAAAACTAATTTCTTACCCTTTCACCTACACAACCCAACCCAACTCAATTTTTCACTCCCATTAGCAACCCAACCTAACAAAATTTTTTAATTAATAAAAATAATTTCTTATTTATATTTTTCTATAATACTCTATCTGTAGTTAAAATTTTTTATGATATTTGGTGTTTTTTAATCGAGTCATATTGAAATTTTCAAATAGTATATATATATATATATATATATATATATATATATATATATATATATATATATATATATATATATATATATATATATATATATATATATATATATATATATATATATATATATATATATATATATATATATATATATATATATATATATATAGTTAGTATTAAATGAAATTGTTAAATATAGTGTGATTGTAGGGATCAATTTGGACTGTTAGATTGACAAAATCAACGGACTTGATCAAATGGCATTTTTGTAAATAAAAACAAAGAATTTTATAATTTTTATTTTAAAAATCACAGATAAGGGTAAAACGGTAAAAAATACAAACCCATAACAATGGAATGTGATCTTCGCATGCTAAAATCACGGACACGATTTGTTCAGTTACAAGGATCACGATCAAATAATCAAATCGCACAAAAGGTGAGACGAAGCAGTTCACGAATTATCAAATCGATTCAACGACGGCAACATAATTTCTTGATACCTACATTCTTCGTAAGTTGCAGTCACAAGAAAAGACCGATGATAGGGAGAAGAATCAGTTCACGAAGACGCGATAATGTCCAGTCCAGATTCAGCAACAATCCAGAGAATCCAGTTACAATAGATGGCGATGAAGATGAGCTAGACGACTTCGTTGATCCACTAAAAGGTGAGATATCATAAACCCATTCTTCGATAATAGAGTAGAATTGCATTATACAGTAATAAGCATACATTCCTATAAAATGGTTTTCAACTCACCTAGGGTTTGTTATGATTCATCAGAAATTGGGGGGGTTTTTGTTATAGAAGAGAACAAATACAAGCGTAGTTATTTCCATTCTCAAAATAATGTGGATGTTACGTAAACCAGTGATTTTGCACTATTCTTTGAGAATGGGATTAGGAAAACCTGCTAAACCGTATGCAATTTAGGCGTATTCTTGTAGAATGTGAGTACGAAAGAAAAATAAAATTCTCTGAGAATGCATACAGTTAAACAAAATGTTAAATAATGAATATTGCCGGAGACATCTGATTTGCATAAACCCATTCTCCAATAATAGATGATTGTAAAAGAGAAATCAAATTCTCTAAGAATGCATACAGAGTAACATTAAATTTGGTACAGAGTATGCATTATTTGATTATTCTTGTAGAATGAGAGTACGAAAACTAATTAGCATAATCAAAGTGAATGTGCAAATATTCTTGTAGAATAGCATAATGACATCCATTCTCTTAGAATGACATAAGAAAAAATATAACCTATAGACATTGATTCTCATAATTGGTTTACTCATGCTATAAAACTACATTTTATTCAAGTTGTATGAAATGTATAACATTCAGGTTATTTTGACCTATTTTCAGGAATACCATCAACAACAGTAAGCAACAAAGGGGATAACATTAAAGAACAAACAAACGTGATTGATGTTTCAAGCTCAAAGCAAAAAAAGAAAAAGTCAAGGTGACGAAAATGAAGATGGTAAGCAGAAAAGAAAGAAGAAGAAAAAAGATAGTTGAAGATGAGAAAACTAAAAACAAGAATGACACCTTTGAAGTTTACAACAGCTATAAAAACCTTATCAACCATGCAACAAGAAGCGGTCAAAAGAATGGGTTTGGGTAGTCTATTAGAAATACAAGTAGCAGAGTTAGGAAAAAATTTGGTTTCTGTGGTAAAATGTGTTTGTTATAGCATTCTATCGGAATGAAATGATTATTTGATATAGAGCTTAACATAAATTCTAAAAGAATTTAGTATATTCTCTGAGAATGCATCCAATAAAACCATGTGTTATACATTGAACATTCTATGAGAATAATGACCACAACATAATTTTAATAAGCTGCATTCTCTAAGAATGGCCTAAGCAGAGTCAACGAATTAACAACAATATACCATATACACATATTCAAATTCGTAAACAAAATCATCAAAAGAATACTCCAAGAAGAATTCAACTTCTTCAACCATCAAAACGCATACACACATCCAATAAGACGTGTCATCCTGGAAAAACACCTTATTAATTAATAAACACTAGCATATTAGTTAATTCTCTTAGAATGGCAATAAACATTGAAAACTAACAACCATTCACCCATTTAACTATTACTTTTTTATGTTTATTACATATACACCATTATCAAATCAAAGAAGAAGCATCATATTTTCTTGTTTTGTTCTTGACTTCTTGCAAACTATCTTAGCTGCCATCAAAATGGAAGTCATGACACCTGCAAAAGAAGCACCAGATGAAGGCTGCGTAGGTTTGACCATCTGCTTCTTTGTTTTCAGAATATCATCCCTCTTATATTTAATATTGTATCTTTCTTGTTCCAGCAATAGATTTCCACATGCCCCCAATTTTTTCTCCTATTGTTAGGCCTGGCAGGCCTGCTGAAGTTGCACATGATGCGTCCAAGCAGTTATCTCAGACCATCATAAGGCAAGATTTTGATATTATTTTCCACATTCAAGAACTCATAACATTTGAAACTGTTGCATCTTACTGTAATTTTTATACATGCAGTTCTGGGATGATTGATCTGAAAGAGTTGTCATTGGTCAGTGGCAAAGCTGCTTGGATGGCATACCTGGTACTTCCATATAACAATTTCACTCCACTCATCCTATTTCAAATAAATTCTACTAAATTAAATTTTGTATCAAATGATTTTGCTATCCAGGATATATATTGATTAGATGCTGATGGTGCTTTATTTGATACTGCCCTACTTGCTACAGTTGCTGCTTTTCTCCCATTGTAAGTGATTTTGACATGTTTTTTTATTTAATTGTTGGTTGTTATAGGCACAGGATTGTATTACATTGTCAAGACAAAGAGTGAAATACCAACCCCTCAACGAATACTATGTTAACTTTCAAATTCTACATAAAGCAAGCATTCTATGAATGTTATAAATGCATTATTATATGAGAATATGTTAACTTTTATTCATATGTTGGTTCCCACAATCAACATTCTCAAAGAATTGACTTTCTAAACAACATATCCAGTGAGAATTCACTATTCGGATAATTGAATGGACATATACATTCAAAACTAGATATTCTCAAAGAATTGACTTTGAAAACTATTATACATTCTATCACCCATTCTTTGAGAATGTTTCCCCGTACTAAAATCATATTGTATACAGAGATATCGTTAACCAATATGATCGAAATGCAAACACATATCCAAAAAGCCATAGTCTCCTGAAAAACAACATTTCATGAATTAACAAACATTAACCAATTATTTAATTCTCTTCGAATGTCAATAAACTACTAAAACTATAAACCATTCTCAAAGAATGAACTTCGTATACCACAACATATCCTTATTCTCAGATAATGAACTTCATATCATAAAACATACGCACAGACTTGTCAAAATTATATAATTCGTACTAGAATTGACACAATTATATACAATCACAACAAAATTGTCGCAATTATATCCTTCCGCACAACAGAATTGTGACAATTACGAACACAATTCACAAATTTCATACATGTGTAGAATTCTGATACGATCTCGACGAACGCTTGAAGGATATGAACAATTACTGTGAATATATGATCGATTTCAACGATACGACAACCATAAAATCCGTATTTATGAACGAACCATTGATTATGTAATCTAATTTGAATTCAAGCAGATATATTATCGGTTACCATTTATCGATCGTAAATATTAATTCTCGTTAATCTAATTTAACTTCAAATTCGGATATCTGCTTGAAATACTGATCGTATCCTTGAATCATATATGGACGTGATTTGGTCCTACGATCGCACAATATTTAGGATCCGCATTTGAACCTACATCTATATATATATATATATATAATTGGTCATATAGAATAAAATCTAATAAACTAATAGGCGAGCTTGGTTCACGCCAACGACCTAGATCGCCACAGATTGAGCTTCTTCTTTTTGATATAGAATAAAACCTAACAAAAAAATAGACGAGCGCTCGGAAGAGATCCCCGATGGGGATGGTCTTATGACTTTTTGCCCTAGGCGCGCCTAGGTTGCCCCTTACTCGGTTGGCGCTATCTGCATCTCTGCAATTGCAGTCATATGACTTCAATTACTCTATTTATTAACCGTCTACTTTGGGTATTTAGGCAAGGGTATGGAACATTATGTCCAAAAATGTAGAGTGACTACCGGCATCAAACTTAATAGTTGATAATGTTATGACAGAAGTTAAATATAAACGAAATTCACATATAAAACGAAACAACAAATGTAAAATTTACATTAATACAAATCGAATTAACAGAAAAATGTACCTAAGACAGAAATTGCCCTGGTACGGGTCTGTCTTGAGGATACAATAATCAATTCAATGTTGAATATTGAATCGATCTAAGTCCCAAGCATCTTGATGGGGAATGACTTATATCCAAGCCCATTCTATGTAACCCAAGTCCCAAGCATCTTGATGGGGAATGACTTATATCCAAGCCCATTCTATGTAACCCAAGACCAATATCCAAGCCCACACCAAGTCAAACCCATCATAGCAAGTTTGATCCATTTGATTGGTTTGGTGGGGAATGACTTATAAAGGCTTAAAGGTTTCATTCCTTTTCCTATGTGGGACAAACCTACATATGGAAAAGAGCATAATCAAAGTTCCAACAAATAATGTTTTCAATTGATCAACAATATTCAAAAGTGGTTACATCTTGTAATATAGCCACTACTAGACACATGTATCGGAGATAGAGACGAAAAATCTTGTCGAAAACTCCATCGGTAAATTCGTTGCAAATTCCGTCAGTGAATCCGTTGCTTATGCCTCATAGTCTCAATGTTTTAAAACTTGGGTCGAACCGGTTGAACCGTAACCCGATGAAGAGGACAGGTTAATCATGACCGGTTTTTTGTCTATTTTTGACTCATAGTGAACTCACAAGTTTTCACAAAAACCGTGTTGAACACCAGTTTTATAACATTGCGTAGTTTAGCTATGCATTGAAAAATAATTAATTTAAGCATTGCTTCTGCCAGTCCACATAAGTGTCCTCAATGAATTTAACCATTGTGCTCTCTCGCTTCCTCCCGGCCTCTTATTACCAGATGTTCTTTTTCCTACATGCTTTTATATTATATTTTTTTAAAGTACCTAATTCTTTGGCGTTCCTGTTTAACCTAGCAACTACTAATTGAAGACTTATTCTCTTTCATTTTCACATGTAGGATCCATATTTGGCTTGCTACTCATATTATCTATGATAGGGATTTCCTTTTGCACACGGAGGAGGAAAGTAAGTAAGCTACGAGAAAAGTTTTTTGAGCAAAATGGTGGTGTGTTTCTGAAACAAAAGCTCAAGGCACCCGGGGCTAATGATGTTGCGATCATGTTTAGCACTCAACAGCTCCGAAAAGCGACCGACAACTATTCAGAGGAGCGAATTGTAGGGCAAGGTGGATATGGTGTAGTCTTTAAAGGAATCTTGCCGGATAAGCGTGTTGTTGCAATAAAGAAGTCTAAATTAGTGGATAGGACCCAATCCGAGCAATTCATCAATGAAGTCTTGATCCTTACACAAGTCATCCATCGAAATGTGGTTAAGCTGTTAGGGTGTTGTTTGGAAGAGGAGGTACCGGTACTAGTTTACGAGTTCATCTCCAATAACACGCTTTTCTATCACATTCATCATAAATCAGGTGGGGTGGGTTGGTTATCATGGGAGAATCGATTGAGAGTGGCTGCTGAAGCTGCATCTGCTCTTGCATACCTTCATTCACAAGCTACAATGCCTATCATACACAGAGATGCCAAGTCTGCCAATATATTATTAGATGAAAACTACACCACAAAAATATCAGATTTTGGTGCTTCAAGGTTGGTCCCTTTAGACCACGATCAAGTCACTACTCTTGTTCAAGGAACACTTGGGTACTTGGATCCTGAATACTTCTACACAAGTCAACTAATTGGCAAGAGTGACGTATATAGCTTTGGCGTGGTCCTTGCGGAACTAATAACCGGTGAAAAACCCGTTTGTGCAGCTAGAACCGATGAGGATAAGAATTTGGCAACCTACTTTGTCAAGTCAATGGACGAAAATCATTGTTTTCAAATTGTTGACCCACGAGTATTACGTGAAGGGACTCTTGAGCAGTTAGAAGCAGTAGGTGAGATGATAAGGAGATGTGTTAGCTTAGAAGGAAAAAATCGGCCTACTATGAAGGATGTGGCAATGGAGCTAGAGGGATTGAGGAAGTTTACAACTCATCCTTGGGTTCAGCAACAAACACCTGAAGAATCTAGAAGCTTAACCCTAGAAGTTGAGGAATCTGATCTCTATAGGGTCCCATTAATCCCATATAGTAGTAATGAATGCGGATCTTACTTGGGTATCACAGAAACGACGTTTCAAGAAAACAAACCGCGCTAAATTTGTATAGTAGGCTGCTTCTTGTACTCTGGGTTGTTTGAGAATCAGCACCATGCTATTTTCTCTTAAAAGTGCTAATAGCATCTGAACTGTTATCTTCATTGTGCTCTGTCAAGTCTTTTTTTTTTTTTTAAGTTTCTTATTTGTCTTCAAGAACTGTTCGTTAGTAGTTTAAGTGAGTTTGTCAGGTTTTTGTTTTTCCTTATGAATTCTCATTTGATCATTTGTAGCTTGCTTAAGTTCAAGACATGTTGGTTCATGACTTCTTAGACCAATTATAAATAAAAATATGCACCTCACTCTTGAATTTTGTAACAATTTCCTTTCTCACAGGAATCCATGGCTCATCATTATTGTAAAACAAATTATAGTCACATAGGTTATGGAGATAAACTACTTTTTCGTTGGAGAAAGGAAGAACGACAAAGAGAATATATAAGTATGTTCTGCAAAGGAAAAAAAAAATTATATACACGTGTTTTGCAAAGAAAAAAGAAGTAAAACAAAAAAATGTAACCGGGGGTGTAAATATCACCAAATAACCATATATTTCCCTTAGAGGTCTTCACGAAAGTTATATGAAATGGCCTATATGACTATTACAAGGAAAAAATCTATTATTTTGCAAGTTTATTGATATTTTGGAAAATGATAGAAGATTGCAAAACTTCCCATATTTTGTGAATTGGCCGAGGGTTTCGCAAAAGCCAGTGTGGGAATATGAGTCATTACTACATATACCTTCCTCACAATATAAATAAGAGTAAATTACACGGATGGTCTCTGTGGTTTACCAAAACTAACACTATGGTCTCTGTGGTTTACCAAAACTAACACTGAGCACCCAAGTATTGGATTTACACTAGATGAGTCACTAAAGTTTCGTTAAACCGACACATTGGTCCCTGGTCTATATAAAAAGACTTTTTTGCCCTTTTCATTTTCTTTTTTCTTTTTCTTTTTACCCTTTTGTTTTTTTAATAAATAGAAAATAAAAAACCACCCCACCCAACACACCCACCCCCACGTCTCTATCTCAAGATCGTAACAAACATAGCTGTTTGTTCGCTCCATCACCTGTACCACCGGAGATTGCTTAGGAAGTGCACAAGCTTCCCTCCCGCTTCTCCGGCCACCTCCGCCTGTGGCGGCGCCACCCCTTTTCCAGCAGCCGCGGCGGCAGCCCCGCCACCTTCCGCGTCCTTCTGTTTAGCTCCTCCTCTTTTCATGAACAAACAACACAGGAGGATACAGCAGATTAACAGTAGAACTGCAATCAGAGCACCTGCGGCGATGAGAATGATTTCTTTGGTGCTTAGTTTGTTGCCACCGTGGTTTGACGACGGAGATGGGGTGGTGGAAGGAGGCGGAGATGTCGGACATGGGGTTGAAGAGCTGTATCCACACAGATCGAGATTACCGACGAAAGCACTCGAATCGAATTTTGAAGAAAGTTCCGATGGTACGGAACCCGATAGATTGTTGTAGGATACATTGAATGAAGTAAGATTGAGTTGATCACCCAAGAAAATCGGGATTTCTCCGGTGAGATTGTTATGAGCCAAATTCAACGAATTTAGCGAACTCAGATTTGAAAAACTTCGAGGGATGCTTCCGCTAATAGAATTGTATGAAAAATCGATACTTTTAAGGTTAGAAAGTCAGCCAAATTATGTTGGAACAGTTCCGATGAATTGATTATGACTAAATGAAATCTCTTGAAGCTCAGTCAACTTACTTAAAGAAACAGTCAACTTACTTAAAGAAACAGGTAGGGTCCCCGAGAAGAAATTATGGTCAAAAGTCAAAGATTTGACCACGGATTTGACGCCATTTTTCTCATTCCCCCAAGAATATGGAAGAATCCCAGATAGATTATTGAACTGGAGAGCAAGAAACATGAGGGAATTTAATTTGGTAATCGGTACATGGATTGAACCGGTTAGCGGTATTTTATGTTGACGTCGATGGAATATTGGGTGTTGTTAGTGCCCACGGTTTGTCAACCAAGCCTTTCCACACCCCCATTATCGTCTTTGGTGTTTGTGGCAGTTCAAACCCCCCATGGTTTTGGTTGAAATCGTGATACCCAGATGAAAAGGAAGCTGGGTTTAATACCCATTAAAGCTTCATCCAGAAAACCATAAGGGGAGAGAGAGAGAGAGAGAGAGAGAGAGAGAGAGAGAGAGAGAGAGAGAGAGAGAGAGAGAGAGAGAGAGACGTGGGGGTGGGGGTGGGGGTGGGTGTGATGGGTGGGGTGGTTTTTTATTTTCTATTTATTAAAAAAACAAAAGGGTAAAAAGAAAAAGAAAAAAGAAAATGAAAAAGGGCAAAAAAGTCTTTTTATATAGACCAGGGACCAATGTGTCGGTTTAACGAAACTTTAGTGACTCATCTAGTGTAAATCCAATACTTGGGTGCTCAGTGTTAGTTTTGGTAAACCACAGGGACCAAATATGTAATTTACTCTTTTTGACTTAATGGTTTAATGGGTTAAGCACTTAATTTGGACAAATAAATAAATATGGTTGTTTCTTTTTGACTTAATATTTGATAGTTTGACTTAAAGGATTTACCCAAAAAACTTGGCTTAATGCATTCAGACCTATATATTTACATATTTGTCATTCTCCTTCCTAATACATCCACACTCCAATAAGAAAAAACTTACCTGCCCTCCCGTCATCGTCTCTTCTCCGCTGATGTTGTCGTCTCCAGCAGGCATTGCCTTCCCTTTTCTTCACAGTCACCACTGCAGCCATATCACCCACTCTTTCCATCTCCATCTCCCATCTTTTCTTTTCCTTTAGAGTTCCAATCTTCATCGGTTCATCGCGATATAGGTTTGTGTTTTGATTGTTAATTTTAATTTTTTATCGTTGATTGGGTTTTAATTGAATCCATGATTGTTTATATATGTTTTGATCTCCTTTTGTTTTTTATATCTTGATATAAGTTTGTGTTTTGATTTAGGTATAGGTTTGTGTTTTGATTATTGATTGTTAATTTGGTTTGAATTGAATCCACAATTATAGTTTTGTGAACATTTCGGTATGAATTGACCACGATTGCTTCTCTGATTCATAGAAGGATGAACTTTTTGGTATAAACTCAATACACAATTCCTTCTTCACATACTTGTTTAACAGTCTTTATATATACAACATTTTATCCGGACAAAATCATTACTCATTCTGTCAAAACTTAATGACATAACAAAAAAGAAACATCCACTATGTGTCACATCAAAAAAATGCGGGTGGGAATGTGGGTCAATTCTACTTGTACCTTCCTCGTAATATAATTATTCTATCACTAGTTAGCCAAATATGGGAATATTTTGTAAACATAATAAGTTTTTTTTTTGCTAAAACAGTTAGAAAAGTAATTACGCAAAATTAAAGGAATTTCACAAAAATCATCTTACGAATTACGTAGCTATTTCTTGATAATGTTGAAAATGAAGTGGTCATTTTCAGAGATGACCTTAAATATACACTCTTTTACATCTCAAATGATGCCGTCATTACCGTTGCTGTAATAATAAATCTTTTGCAGACATAGCTATTGACTCACCTTGAAGTTATGCTACTTCTGAAGCTATCTCTACTTCAAATTTTTGAAATGAATTTAAATCAAAACTCCCCTCCTCATTTGCCTCAAAATCATGAGCATTAGGAACATACCCAAACAACTTCATTTCTTTCGTAAGTCCTCTCAACACCGAATAAATTTCTTTCTTTCGAACCTGTCGCCTATCTTTCACCATAAAAACATGAAACTTACCTTCAACATCAATCCAACTACACCCCGGCTGTTTAACAACTCCTCTCTCCTTCATAACCTTTCTAACCCGTTTCACATCCCCCCAATTTCCCTTTTCCGCATACATATTCGATAGCAAAACATATGGACCCGAATTCTTATCATCTATTTCCATCAACTTTTCCGCCACCTTCTTCCCTAACTCAATATTTCCATGAACTTTACAACCACCAAGCAAAGCCGCCCACACAACAGCATCCGGTGGTACCGCCATTGTATCAATCAAATTCTTGGCTTCATCAAGAAAACCCGCCCGCCCAAGTAAATCAACCATACACGCGTAATGATCCGTCATTGGTTCAATCCCGTATTCTGACCTCATTTTATTGAAAAACCGTCGACCCTCTTCGACCAGCCCGCCATGGCTACAAGCCGAAAGTACTCCAATCATGGTAATATGATCAGGTTTCTCACCGGATTCCAACATTTCATTAAACAATTCAAGCGTTTCGGGCGCGTACCCGTTTTGAGCTAACCCGATTATGATCGCGTTCCATGACACCCAATCTCTATGAACCATCTTTCTAAAGACCCGTTTTCCATCTTCTATAGATCCACATTTTACATACATATCGATTAGAGAATTTCCAACAAAGATGTCGCTTTCGGGTCCGGATTCGAACTTAAACCCGTGTTTTAAAACATGGGTATGCGCCTGTTGTCCGAGTCTTAAATCAGCAAGATTTGCACACGTGCTAAGAAGATTCCCAAATGTGTAATGTGTTGGAAAGACGCCTTCTTGTTTTAGTTGACGGAAAAGTCCCAACGCGGTTTCATTTTCTCCATTTTGTGTGTACCCCGCGATCAATGCGTTCCATGAGACTATATTCCTATCTGTCATACTTCCAAACATTGATCTTGCAGTTTCAAGATTTGCAGATTTCGCATAACAGCTAACAATGGAGGTTTCTGATATGACGTTTGTAATTGGAATTGTGTCAAAAATCCATCTTGCTTCTGAAATCTTACCGCATTTTGCATACATGTCAACCAACGCGTTGGATATGACAAGATCGTTAGTGAGTTTGTTAGATTTTACAACTCGATTGTGGATTTCGCGTCCTAAATTCAAGTTTGCTAAGCTTGCACATGCGCTTATCAGGCTTGCTAGTGTAACCTCGTCTGATTCGATCTTGGAGTTCATCATTTTTGTGAAGACTTGAAGAGCTTCAGAAGCTGGACCGTTTTGTTCATAACATGTGATTAAGCTATTCCAAGAAACTACATTACATGAACTCATGGAATCGAAAACATTTTGAGCAGAATCTACACTTCCACATTTGGAATACATGTCTATAAGAGCACTACCCATGTAAACGTCTCGTTCATATGGAGACTTCACAATGGAAGCATGGATCTGAGTACCGATTTTTATATTCCTCAAACCCGCACAAGAACTAAGAGCACTACCGTATGAATATTGGTTAAGTACAAAATCTTGAGAATGCATACACACAAAGAACTCAACTGACTCATTGAATCTATCGTGTTGAGCAAAACCAGAAACCATAGAGTTCCATGAACATTGGTCAGTCACAGGCATTTGATTGAACACCTTATGCGCTTCATCTAAAAGACCGGCATTTGTTAACGTGGATAAAACAGCGTTCCAAGAGAATATGTTTCTCTCAGGCATTTGATCGAACACCTTATATGCATCGTCCAGAAAACCAGACTTCCCATATACATCAATTAGCCGGTTGAGGATGAATGTTTCGGAGTAAAATCTCGACTTGATAATCCGGGCGTGTATGTGCTGGGTTTGTTTTGTTGATGATTTTGATTTGAGGCATAGGTCCAAGAGGTTTGCGAGGGGTGATGAGTTAAGGAGATGGAGGTCGTTGGCGATTTGTTGCTTACCCAATACATATCTCGCCATTCCATAGAATATATATGGAGTGTATGTACAAATGCTTCAAGGATTTCCCCTGATGTTGCGATTTGTAGACGAATGAACTTTGACTATGTTTTGACCATGCGATGATTGACCTTGACTATATTTTGTCGCAAGTCCAAGACGTCGCCCTTACATTCCCCGTTTTGTCATATAAACGATATAAACTCTTCAAACGACTATCTCCACTAAATCTCTAATATTTTGACTTAATTTATAAAAAAAATTTAATTTAATGTTTATTAAAAAATATTAAATTAATTTTTATTAACAAAAAAAACAAAAACGGCATGTTTTATCTATAAAGCCTTAATATTTTCACACACTTTACGGAAAAGTCACAACATTAACCGGTTTTCTGTCATTTTTTGTTAATAAAAATTAATTTGAAACTTTCTTGTTAATAAAAATTAATTTAAGATTTTTTCTCAAAATATTAAGACTTTATTAAAGATTTCTCTATAAAATACAAACACTTTACGGGCATTTTTTCATAGCTCTCCTCCAACTCTCTTAAATGTAAGAAATAATCTAATAAGTTTTTTTTTAATGAATACCCTTCATATTTTACTATTTTTTTCAAAAATTATTACATAACATATATAAATAATAAATTTTATAACAACAATAATCTAAGACTTTTTTTAAAGTCAAAGTTCAACTGCTAAAACAAGTTTGATTTTCCTTAAGTTACTAGAAAACAAATGATCGACAATTTGGTCTTTTAATATGAGATGCCTTCATTAAATTAAACCCTTACGGTAGATACCTTACCACCCGCATAATGTGGTGTTATTGGTGTATCCACACTCACTACTCTAATAATTTTAAAGTTTTACGATATTATCCTAGAATAGTGTTTTAGCTTTATATAGGGGTGACAAATCGGACTGTCGTTTCGTGTTTTTACCTAAAACGACACGACACGAATTCTTTTTGCATAACCCGAACACGACACGACACGAAGTCCTGTTTTTTTCACTAACACGAACACGATCCATTTAAAAAACGACAACACGAAAACACGACAAAATCAACATAAAATCTCCATTTGTTTACTTAATTAATGTTTCAAATAGTACTAAATGCCTTCAACATAAAAAAAAAATTCTGGGGTTCTCGGCTTCTTGTAGACTTCTAGTTTTGTAGTTTTGTTGTAGGTATATATATATATATATATATATATATATATATATATATATATATATATATATATATATATATATATATATATATATATATATATATATATATATATATATATATATATATATATATATATATATATATATATATATATATATATATATATATATATATATATATATATATATGAATCGTGAACCGAAAGAAAAAGCAAAGGACATGTGAAATGTATTAGTATATGTATTAGTTTCCAAGAATTAATTTTTAGGTTTGTGAAATGTGAAGTCGATTCCGGCTTCCGATGGTGTCTTTTAGGTTTCCAAAATTTAATTTTTATTTTTATATTTTAAATGATATTATGAATAACAAAGTCTAAAATTGTATATGTATTGAGTTTATTTCTTTTTAATGTCGTGTTATATTTCATTTTATATTTGGGTATTTGTCGGGTTATTATCGTTTTAATTTAGTGTTATTATCGGGTCAATTTCGTTTTCAATTTTAAACACGAACACGAACACGACACGACACGACATCATGTTTTTTTATATACGACATGAACATGACACGAACATGAATTCGAATTTCGATTTCATCCCAATTTCGTTTCATTTCGGTTATTTTTGTTGTGTCGTCCCAATTTTTGCCACCCCTAGCTTTATATTCAAACTTTCTCAAAAGTTTTTTAGATTTAATAGTCGATTTCTTTGCAATCGAAAGTGTGATATCCTGTATATATTGCAACCGGCTCAAGTTCTTGTGTTTTTTCCCTTACGAAACACGTTTATGTGTTTATTCCCTTGCGAATTAAGTACAATTGTATATTAAAGATTTTGTGTTTATTCCCTTCCGAATCAAGTATAATCTATATTTAGGCTATTTTGTGAAACTAACTGAAAAACTAGCTGATAGCTGAAAAGTTAGCAGGTAGCTAGAAAGCTAGCGACTAACTGAAAAACTAGCTGCAGCTGAAAATCTAGTTGATAATAAATGACGTTTGGTAAAAACTAGTTGTATAAACAAGCTGGAAAACGTAAAATAACATAAAAAGACATATACACAAAATTTATCAGTACGTGTATATACATATCCAGATATTTTGAAGGACAAATTTGGAAATTTTTTAAAACACTACTTTAGATGTTACTCATACTAGCATTTTAAAACACTAGCTTATATGCTAGTTTATACGTTAATTTTTGGTATGACAAACATATAAAATGAAAAAAAACGCGAAAAAAAAACTAGCTTAGAAGCTAGATCTGACATGCCAAACATAGCCTTAGTCTACTAAAATTTAAAACATAAAATGGAGAAAGACATAGACTAATGGAATACACAACCTAATCCTTGTTGGGTTAGAAATTTACCACTTAAACTAGTTTTTTGTATTTATTTCCATCATTTTTAAATATATTGGCTTAATGTCAGATCAAACATAGCCTTAGTCTACTAAAATTTAAAACATAAAATGGAGAAAGACATAGACTAATGGAATACACAACCTAATCCTTGTTGGGTTAGAAATTTACCACTTAAACTAGTTTTTTGTATTTATTTCCATCATTTTTAAATATATTGGCTTAAATTTATTTTTTCATCTGAAAAAAGAAACACCCAAAAAGCGTACCGAGTTTGTATATACACACTTTTGTATTTGATGCTGTTATTTAATAAAAACATATTAGCGCGGCAACATCAATAGCAATATAGCGGTGTTATTAGGAGCAACGATATTAACGGCAACAAATAGTAATAGTGGCGATGAATGAGCATTAGTGACGACTTACTAGCGACGCCATCCGTCGCCTTTATTGCTCAAATTTATTGTAGTATGGCATGTTCGAATCTTCATTAGAACAGCCTATGTAAGGTGGGTCAAAACGTTCACACTTCACATGCATATATAAAAATCATGAAAACTTCTTGTTAGATATAAAATGGTTTTATTCAAGTTGCATATATATATATATATATATATATATATATATATATATATATATATATATATATATATATATATATATATATATATATATATATATATATATATATATATATATATATAGGGGCGGAACACACACATTACAACTAGAAGGGCCGAAACTAGAAACTTTAAACAAAATTTTATAAATAAAATTAACCTATAGTTTTTCTTTTTAATATAAACTACATGATCTTTGATATGATATTAGGAGATAAAATAACATACTAACAATCCATATTTTTTCTTACAATTTCAAAGTTAATATACTGAATATTTTAAAATATGGTCTTTGAAATCTTTAAAATTAATTTAAATTATGTGCTAATTTTAGAACTTGAAAATTACTACACAACTAGTTTACGAAATCGTCTATTACAAAAAAATAAAGATGCATTTTAAAATCCAAGAATCACTTTTTAAAATATGAATAGTTAATATATACAATAATTTACAAATACTTTTGCTTGTGATGTATCTAGATTCTAGATCTTTATAGCATTCGTTTATTTTAATATATATTATATTCACCCCTAAGCCAACACAGCTACATTACCTACGGTACCTTTTACTTTACTTCTTTTACTGTAACTAGGTAAAACTTATCATCACCCCTAAGCCAACACATAGTATACAAGTCGCTCTGAGGCTGCAGGGAGTAATACTCGCCAAGAGGGTCGCCAAGCCTCTTGGCAAGTCGCCAAGAACTCGCCAACCTTCCATCGCCAACCTGTTGGCGAGATGCCAACAGGTGTAAAAGTTTCAGAAAATGGCAAAAACAGCCCCTTCTTGGCCATTTGCCACCACTCCCTACAAAATGGCCAACGACTGCCAACCCACAAAAACTTGTTGGCTATTCCTTGGCCATTGGCCACCACTCCGTGTAGTCTGAGTAACTGAAAGAAAAAAAAGGAGAGAGAGACAGAGGTGGGTGCGTACCTTGACTCCGATGGAGAGGAGAGTACAAGCAACAAAGGTAGTGCTATTGTCGGCAGTTTGCTCCAGCGACTCGACGAGGAGAGAGGGCTAGAAGGCGTTCGAGTGGAGACGATTGAACCTGCCGAAGTGAAAGCAAGAAGTCGGGTTTAGCCTGGTGGTGGAAGAGTTACGTCTGGGAAAATTTAGTCGGAATCTTCTTTCAATCGAACTAAGAACTCCGGTGAGTTGCATTGCGGCGGTGATAGCATTTAGGGTTTTGTATTGTTTTGAAGATTTGAGTTAATAATCGGTTTTTTTGGTATTTATAAAAAGTTATAGGCAGTTTTTCATGCTACATTAGTTTTCGGTTTTATAAGATTCTGGTTATATTATTTTTCATATGATAAGTATCCTATTTATCAGTTTTTAATCTAATAAAGTTTCGTAACAAGATTATCCGCTTGTTTATAGTAGACTAAAAACGTGGAGGGGCCGGTTAGTTTTGAAGTTTAGATAATTAGAATAAAATACTGATTTTATAATTATCGATATTAACTAGTTGAAAAAACAGGGGGGCCATGGCCCTCCCTGGCCTCTTCTATGTTCCGCCACTATATATATATATATATATATATATATATATATATATATATATATATATATATATATATATATATATATATATATATATATATATATATATATATATATAGGTACGTACAGTGTTGTAAGATAGATAACATCCTCTCATCATACATATACGTATACAATGTTGTAGCATCCTAGAAAAGGATTCCATCATTAAATGCGCGTTGTATCATGCATGATATGTATGACAACAATCCCCACTAGATATACCATCTCAAAACTGATCCAGTGGCTGGATCACTGCTATACAACTTCAGTGGGTCATATTCTCTTTTTATTACAACTCTTCTTCAAAGGGGGCCCACATAGCTCTTTGTTTCCCTTAAAGGACAACTCTGTGAAAGTCTGAAACTGTGAACCTTGCGGAATCTTTCCAGAAAGATGATTATAAGAGACATTTAGGAATGAAAGTGAGCGAAGACTTGCTAGCTCCTCAGGGATGCTCCCATTTAGCTTGTTGACTGAAAGGTCCAAAGATTGCAAATCTTTCAAGTTTCCAATCACTGGAATCGGACCTGTAAGTGTGTTGTGTGATAAGTCAAGAATACGAAGAGAAGTGGCATTGCGTATCGATTGAGGGATGACTCCAACTAATTTGTTATTGGAGATGGAGAAGAATAAGGTCGATGTAAGAACATTGCCAAAATTAACCGGGATAGAAGATCTAAAGTTGTTGTTGGAGTAATCCAGATGATAAACTCGTCTAGGAGGAATTGGGATATCTCCTTCAAGATAATTAGAATGCAGATCAAGAACATCGAGTAGAAACGGAAATGTGTAAGGCTTTTGAAGACTTGAAAACTTATTGTGTGACAAATTCAGAAACCGAAGATACCCGTTGCCGACTTCCCAGATCCAGTTGGGTATTTCACCGCTTAATTCATTATCGGAAAGATCTAGCATCATTAGCCTTGTTTGGTTCTTCAAATATGGAAGCTCTTGCATCTTGCATGAAGCTAACTTCAATGTGTTGAGCTCAGAGAGTGAAGAAAACGATGATTTGCTTGCATTCACTCTGACCGTAAGATCATTATAGGAAAGATCAAGTGCGTATAGCTTGGTTGACTTTCCGAACATGTCTAGGTCTACAATGCCGTTGAAGTTGTTTTTAGAAAGCGTGAGGGTTGAAATGGCTGGAAGTTTGAAGATGAATCCAGGTATTGGTCCTACGAATTTGTTGCTACTCAGATCCAGATCACGCAGCTGATAAGAAGAAACATCAATATCTTTACTAATTTGACCAGATAATCTGTTGTTGGAAAGGTATATATACTCAAGCGATTGCAATGTTAACAAAGATTCCGGGAAATTCCCAATCAACGAGTTGTAACCCAAATCAAGAAACTGGAGACTGTTCAGACCCTCCCAGTGAAAAGAAGGAATTCCACCGGTTAAATTGTTTTGGTAGAAATTTACAGAGACTAAATTCTTAGACGACTGAAACGACGGGATTGAACCTGTTAAAAGATTAGAAGACAGATCCAAATAGACAAGACGGGTAAGATTTTGCATTGAAACTGGAATTGGCCCAGTGAATTTGCAACCTCTAAGCTCTATCCTGGACAACAATGGAAGACTACCAATAGAATCTGGTAATGTCCCCCCAACCTCTGTGTAACTCAGTACCAGATTCTCAAGAGACCCATTTTCAGGAAATACTGGGAGAGGACCTTTGAGTATTACATTGCTCGAAAGATCAATTGTCTTTAAAGTGGGTATTTGGAAGATTTTTTTCGGAAGTGAACCACTAAGATTACACGCACGGAGGCTCAAAACTGTCAGATTCTGGAAGTTAGCAAACGACTCGGGGATTTCAGATGAAAATGTATTTTCGTCTAGAAGAATAAACGAAAGGTTTTTAAGCGTAGCAAGTGAAGAGTCGAGAGGACCCGAAAGACCACAACCCTTCAAGCTTAAAACCTGCAAATTGGGTAAGAAAGAAGAGATGACGCTGGACCAATGATACCCATCGGTTATGATTTTAATATTGTCTAGAAGGAGCTCTCTTACTTCCGTAAGGCTCTGAATGAGCATTTTCAGACCTGGATTTTCGAGAACAAGACTGTAGTAAGGACTAGAAGACAGATCAAGCGTAACCAACTTCTTCATTAATGAAAAATCTCCAGGAACCTGACCTTCGAAATTTGCGTTTGACAAATTCAGATATCTCACCTGAGTAAGCTTTCCAAATCCTGATGGTAACTGAGCGGAATTGAAGCTGTTATACGCCAAATTGAGGGATTTGAGAAAGCCAAGACGAAAAAGACTTGACGAGCCATTGAACCCACCAGCTATGAATTCGTTACTAAGATCAAGTCCGATGACATGACCGGCTTTATCACATGTCACACCACCCCAATCGCAGCAGTCAACACTTTGGTTCCACCCAACGAGCTTCGTTGAGAGTGAAGAGTCAAATTTGAGATCGTTTTTCAAAGCCAACAGCAACAATTTCTGGCTATCGAGACATCTTCCTGAAACCAGTATTGAATGCAACCCAAAAAAGCTTGAGCAATAGCATAGCAACAGAAGACACAATGAAATTTGAATTCTCATTTGGCTCGATGGTGGGAATTCAGAGGGTTTCTTTCTTACTTAAGTACTGAAAAATCCATTTGAAAGCGCGTATTTTTTTCTGAAATTGTCGCTACTTACCACAAAATGTATTATATTGAATAACGATGTGAACAAGCTTAAGATCATGGACTGCTTGCTGGCGATCTTTGACACTATCGTATCCTCCACTGGAGAGGATAGGTGGATCGCGCTCATTTCAGTTGAGTTATTTTAAGTTATCTGTTTTTTATTTTATGTCTAATATATTCTCCACGTTTAGAAATTGAATACATATATTTAAATTGAATACTCGATTCACAAGTGCATGTTTTCGTTTTCCATTATAAACAGTAAGTGGAAAACACGCTCATTTCAGTTCACTTATTTTGAGTTATCTATTTTTCATTCTATGTCTAATATATTCCCCACGTTTAGAAATTGAATACGTCTATTTAAATTTAATACTCAATTCACAAGGGCATGTTCTTGTTTACCATTATACACATTATAGTGGAAAACCTTTATAAGGGTGGTCCTAGCAAAACTTCGTTTGGGTTTTAAATTATATTCTTATTATGTTATTAACTCGTGTACTACACGGGATAATTAAAAGAAAATTTGAATATGAAGGAATAAATGTTAAGGATTTCTATTTGATGGAGTTTGCATGCATTTACTTTTGTGTGTGAAATTAGGTTTGTGTGTATCTTATCTTATCTTATCTTATCTTATCTTATATTTTATAAAGGAAGCATTTTTCCTCTCACTACATGCATTTGAAACCTCCATGACCTTTCAAATTCCCACTTAATATAATCAATCTATTAATTTAAATATTTTATCACATTAATTTGATATTTTTTCTTTATCCCACATTGCTTCATATACATATATGACATCTTCTCTTTCTCTTATATAATACAATTCATTTGTTTTCATTATCCATCAAACTTGATCTTTCAAGTCTATTATTAGTTTATGATAATTTTATTATAGAAACATTCTCTTATCGCAAGTTTTAAAAGATTTTTACTATTTAGTTTCAACTCTAAAAAGTATTGAAACTCAAAAGTAAAAATTAAAATTAGTTAAAACTTTTAAAAAGTTAACTAGGTTGGAAGTTTATAGTACGTCGTTTTTAAAACGTGACATCAGTGTGAATATTTTTCGATTCACCGATATGTATATGCGTAGTTAGTTCATTAATTAAAACTTTTAAAAACTTGACTAAGTTTAATGTTTATAATGTGTCGTTTGTAAAAAGTGACATTGGAGTAAACGTTTGTCGATTTACCAATATGTATATACATAGAAATTTTATTAAAACTCAAAAATGAAGATGAATATTACTAAAAAAATTTGAACTTTATATATAATCTAAACATATAATATATTAAACATAAATTGTTATCATAATAGATATCATGTTTGCATACAAAACTCGAAAAAGTTACATAACAACTTTTTTAAATTCAATTATAAATAGATAGTCAAACATTAAAACCTAGAAACATGCTATTAAAATCTATTATTAATTAGTGGTCAATTTATCATAAAAATATATTTTTATCGCAAAGTTTTAACAATTATCCTATTTCAAAATCATCGAAACTAAAAAGATGAATATTTAAATGAGTTAAAAACTATTAAAATACCAATTGAGTTACACGTTCATACTAAGTCGTAGCCACAGTTCGATGTGTGATGACAGCATTGTAAATATTTTATTTTGCTTTCATAAGATTTATGCACATCGAACTTTCAAAAAATAATCCTTCAAAGTTCAAACAAATATGTTTATATCTATAAATATTATAATAGATGTCATTTAATCAATATAGTTTAAGATGAATTTTTATCATGTACCATATTAATTTTAATTTATTAGAAAAAATAGATCGAAGTGGACATCGGTTAATACCCGTCCAACTTTTACGAAAATGATCCTTAAACTAAAACCAAAGGTTCATGGAATGTTGCAACCGATTCCTAATCTGGTTACAATCAAGAACACAAAAGAACAAAGATATGAGAGAAATGATTTTAACATCTCTACTTATAGATGTTTTCTTTCCTTGAAATTTGTTTCTTAAGCTATGTGGGATGAAAATTATATTAGTCTCTTTTTAGTTATAGATGCTTGATTTCTCTTCAATTGTATTTTTAAGCAATGTGGGATAACAAAATGACACAAAATAACACACTATGAAGGAAATTTTGATCCCACATCGTCATGATAAACCAACTCAAAAAGTTTTTTTATTCTATAAATAGAGGTCCCCATCAAGTTAAAACAATTATACAAATCATTTGATATTTTTTTATTCTTGGAAATATTTCCAAATATTAAAGTTCAAGAAAATATATAGTTAAAGTTTTCTTATCTTAAACCAAATTTATGTATTATCATATAGTTAAAAATAATGAAGAGATTTTTCTATATATATGTATTTTAATTTGGTATAAGAATAACATGCATTTGTTTATATTCTAACTAATAAAAAATTATCCTGCGCAACGCGCGGGCATTCGCCTAGTTATAGGTATAAAGAGCAAAAACTTGAGATCGTAACTTCTATAATATATAATTTTTTACGTAAAATATCTTTAATAAAACTACTATAAAGAAGCACCGACGTAGATATAATGCCATACCCATATCAAGACAGAGAAACTTCTTGCAATAGAAACAAAGTAACCACTTATATCCACCATTCCCATCTTTATTCTCATTTAATTTCTTGATATATCTTTATTTTCATTTAATTTAATTAACCCCCCCCCCCCCCCCCCCCCCAACCAATTGTTTCTTCCTGTTTAAAACTGTAGCGAACGAGAAACATCGGCACCATTGATGCTTACAATGATCTTCCTAAAGACAACAAATATCAATTACTAAAAGTTGTTGTTAATCCTGTAAGTGTGGGTATATGTGGTAGTGAGAGAGCCTTCAATGTTTAAAACTTTAACCACCTATTTCGCACATCTCGCTTCACTATTAAGGGTCAACTGAACAACAAACTACCAAATTAAAATAAAACCCTAAAAATATATATAATATATAACAAAAAATATACATAAAGACCTTCAAGATTTCAAGATTTTTCCATGGCCCTTTATCAGAAAAAAGACAACCCCTTGATCCGCACATGTACATGTCCTACCCAAAAATTCTGACAATTCACTACACACCATGCCATAGAAGATGACCATCAAGAATTTGTAAAATGAGGTCAATTAAAGGATACCAGGCAAAAAAACAAAAGATAAAGTAACTAAAACAATGAGTCATTAATATTATATATCGATGACAAATAAATAAATATCAAAAGGCAAACGCTCAACGTAACATATATTAAACGAATTTAACATATTATTTATTCGCCCTAAGAATTACCTCTTCTCTCGTTTTCAAATTGATCCAAGGATGACTTCCTTACCTACCCACCACGATTTCCTACAATTTTTAGCAAGTACAATCTACAACTTATAAATATTATCATGAAAAAAAACATGACCCAATACCATTTTAAAAAAATTAAATACACACAACTATAGGGTGAAGTGTCTCATTTTGTCTCACCGCCCTCTAAATGTTAGGATCGAGACATTTAGCATACGAACACGAAACTCAGAAAATAAAGCAAAAGATAACACAAGGATTTTACGTGGTTCGGATTCGGTGTAAATCCTACATCCACGGGCTACAACTAGATTTTATTTGAATGAGGAGATTACAAGAGATACACACTCAACTCTTGCATGTGTTGTGTGTTGTGGTGCATGTTGTTCTTCAACTAATGCTCTATTTATACATGTTTTGAGGTGCACTATTAACAATGGAAACATAAGAAAATTTCCTTCAATAATAGGGGCTGCACCAACTTCTTCACCAAACTTCTTTGACATTCACCAACCTCACCAACTAAGGGAAAATCTTCACTTTCACATAACAATCTCCCATTTGAAGATTTTAACATCTCTCATTAATCTCCTAACATAACAAGTCTTCCAAGCTTCCAGTTCCGAAGAACAAGCTAAGACCCAGTCAAATTCCCTTAGTTGTAGCTGCCCCCTCTCATCAATTACCAGAGGGACCAGTTAAAGCTTCCCCGAGCCCCAACTGAACACAGGTCATATCAGACCCAGTCATGGCAGAACCTGCCATAGAAACATCCTCAATCTCAACCGACTCCCACAAAACGTACCATCGGTTCCAGACAATTTTAGTGGATAAACACTCTCCAAAACACTACAAATAAAATTACATTTAGTGGCACAACAAAAGTGCCACTAAAAACCGAAAAAGTGCCACTAAAAGCCTCCTAGGCAAACAGCGGCACAAAAAAAAGTGTCACTAAAAGCGCTGCCACTAAAGACATTTAGTGGCACTTTTCGATTGTGCCGCTGCAGCATTATTAAGTTTTAGTGGCACTTTTCTATTATGCCACTATAACACTTGTAGGTTTTAGTGGCACTATTTTTATGCAACTATTTAATTGCTGAAATAAATATTATTTCACTATTTAATTGCAAAAATAAATATTATTTCACTCAAAATGAATATCCGACAAACCATATATGATTCCAAAGGTATATTGTATTCAAATGCAACAATAAACAAAGTACAAGTACATTGTTAGGTTCAACATAAATTAAATCTAGTAAATCATATTATGTTCAATATATCTTAAATACAATTGTATGCTCATCATTTGCCCATGCAAGATCGCCACTCTCAGCTTTATCAAGCTCATCAATGAATGTACACTTTAAGTTATAAACATAACACCTGCATCATTTTAATTTTAACAAGTTAAAGAGTCGAACAACTGACATATTAAGACATAAATCAAACTAGCAAAAGAGCAATCTTATCTCGACAAGGGTATATCCTTAATACAGGAGTCATCAGAAGCTTGAATATCAAAGGAGATGTGCAAGTAAGTTTGATGTGTAAGGAATTGAATACATAACTTGAAAAATAAATATTGTTTATATTACAACATAAAGAAAATTTCATGGTTACCTTAAAATTTTGAAAATACCAGCAAATCCATAAAGAAAGAAAAAAAGTCCAAGAGATATTTCAACTAAAAAAAACTTAAAAGCTGTTTTAACCAAAAAATTACCCAAAAGGGGGACTTATATGTAGGAAAATGGTTTCCGCAAGCATAATTTATTATCTAAGATCTACAAATATTATTTTCAAATAAAAAAGGGATTTATTATTATCGTCAAATGCAAGACAAGGTCGAGAAATTCAAAATATCTCGTAGACAACAGATAATAGGGCAAGAGTCAAATAAATATGCTAAACAAGATGTTATTAAAAATGAAAAGAGCATTCTCAGTGGAAACTAAAAATAAAAGACACCAAAGAAAAATACCTTCTGTGCAGTTGTCATGACAAGCTTTCAGGCAATCAATCATCATAATAAATTATCTTTTGAAAAGGGCTCTAAATTTAGAGGCTTTATCAAATTCGATTTGGAATTAAGAACACTGATGGGATCATAACTCAACAGATGAACCTATTGCTATGCGGATTTCAAGTTGGATTTTATAGACTTTTTGTCTCAATAATCCCAAAAAATAAAGTATTACCTGCTGCATTGACACTAGCAGTGATTGCTGCAGGTGGAGGCTGTCCATAATCTAAAATGTGACTCTTATGTAGTCGATTGAAAGCCAGCCAAACTCCAATACTTCTCCAGCTATCGAGAACTAATGTTAACCTAATGAGTACACAAACCTGTAAGAGGATGAAACAAAAAAACTCAGCAAGTTCATTCAAAGCTTTCAACAAACAGTTAGTAGGCATAGGACGGTATAAAACCTGATGAGCACATAATACTGAAGTCGAATTGAACCAATTGGATATGAAGCAATCTAACGTCAAGTCTAATTAAACCAAATGAAGCAAATTGGATATGAAGCATGTTAGCCTAATAAGGTTTTCTGGGGTTGGGCCTTATTTAGCCCACTAGTTTATTTTAGCCTTTTAACCCTTTGTATATATGCTTTCCTTTCTTTGTATTTTAGGTTAAGAACTCTATTTTCAGTAAATGCATTCTCTCTCAAAACCTAGCTTTCTTCCATCTCTTCTCTTTGAAACTTGAGCTTGATAATTAACATGGTATCAGAGATAGATTGTTAAGGAGTCTTGTAGCAGGGACGCCAACAATGCGCGCCCCTTTTTCGGAATTTTCGTCACTTTTGGTATGATTTTTTGTTTTGTTTATGTGTAGTGATTGATATTTTCGGCTCGATTTGGTTGATTTTCTGCTTCGTTTCTGGGTTGAATGTTTGATTTTGAGAGTTAATTATTGCTGCTATTATTGGATTGTTTGTTCATCTGCATAAGGGCAATTTTGGAATATTTGCTTGAATGTCTATTGATATTATGGCTCCAAGAGATGACTCTCTTCAGTCCATTAGTACACAACTGGATGGTAAAAACTATGCATATTGGAGTTATGTAATGAAGAATTTTTTACGGGGCAAGGCTATGTAGGGGATTGTTACAAGTATAAAGGGAAAACCAACAGATGACAAGGCTGCCAATTTTGCTATTTTATTGGAATCTTGGGAGACTGATAATTCCAAACTTATTATATGGATTAATAATTCTGTCATTCAGTCAATTGGCACCCAGTTAGCAAAGTATGACACAGCAAAAGAAGTTTGGGACCATTTGGAAAGGCTGTATACTCAATCTAATTTTGCAAAATAGTATCAGCTAGAATTTGATATCCGAGCTCTCCAACAAAACAGTCTAAGTATTCAGGATTTTTATGCTTCTATGTCTGATTTGTGGGATCAATTAGCTCTCACTGAATCTGCAGAACTAAAGGCTTTCAAGCCTTACATTTCCAGAAGGGAAGAGTAGAGATTGGTCCAGTTTTTGATGGCATTAAGGTTAGATTTTGAAGGCTTACGTGGGACAATTCTTCATCGTACTCCTCTTCCCATGGTTGATTCAGTTGTTCATGAGTTGATTGCCGAGGAAACCCGTATCAAGTCCCAATCTGACAAAGGGTCTAAGGCAGTAGCCACTCCTACTGTGTTTGCTGTTCAAAACCAAACAAGACCATCTGGACAGTTTAAGTCGAAAGTTGCATTTGATGAGTGTGCCTTTTGTAAAAAGAAAAATCATTGGAAGTCTCAATGTCCATTGCTGTTGGGGAAGGGAAATTATCAAAACCAAACAAGACCATCTGGACAGTTTCAGCCTCCATAGTTCAACAGGCCTCCTGGACAATTTCAACAACGTCCATCATTTCCACCATTTCGTCCTCCACAGTTCACTGCTGCTGCTACTGTACCTTCTACAGAGAACGATTTGAATATGACACCACCATCAGCTTTGGATCCACAGGTTTTTGAGCAATTTCGCCAGTTCATTGCTTCCAATCCTACCGCCATGTCAACATCTATGTCTCACACAGGTCTATCAGCATCTAGTCCTTCAGGTATTCCTTCATCCCTATGGATATTGGACTCTGGTGCATCTCATCATATGTCACCACATTTGTCATCCTTTTCTTCGTTATCAGCTAGTCCTCATGTTTCTGTTATGTCAGCTAGTGCTACGCCTATGCCAGTTGAGGGTATTGGTCATGTTGTTACCCCTCATATCTCTCTCACTAATGTCTATTATATTCCCACACTTGCTTTAAATCTTGTTTCGGTCAGTCAGTTGTGTAAATCTAGTTATTGGGTCTTCTTTTCTGATTCTCTTTGTTGTGTACAGGACCCACAGTCTCGGAGGGTGACTGGGATCGGCCGTAAACTTGGGGTGCTTTATGTTTTGGAGCAGCTCTAAGTTTCTGATATTGCGGCCTCTAGTGTTGATTTGTCGTCTTTTCGTTTAAGTCATTCGTCTTCAAATTTTTATCTTTGGCACTCTCGTTTGGGTCATGTTTCAGCATCACGCTTACAGTTTTTATCCTCTACTGGTGTGTTAGGTCATTTGAACAATGTTGATATTTCTGATTGTTGTGGTTGTAAACTGGCAAAATTCTCTGCCTTACCTTTTAATAATAGTGTCACCCGTTCTTTTGCTCCTTTTGATCTTGTGCATTCTGATGTGTGGGGTGCTTCCCCAATAACCTCCAAAGGAGGATCACCTTATTATGTTTCGTTTATAGATGATTATACTCGTTATACATGGGTTTATCTTATGAAGCAAAGGTCAGATTTCTTTGTCATTTATAGCAATTTCAGAGCTCTTGTGAAGACCCAACACTCTGCTGTCATAAAATGCTTCCGGTGTGATTTAGGAGGGGAATATACATCTAATGATTTTACTCAGTTACTAGCATCTGATGAGACTGTTCACCAATCATCATGTACTGATACTCCTCAACAGAATGGTATAGTAGAACGGAAACATCGACACCTTGTAGAAACGGCACGGTCTTTGTTATTATCTTCTGATGTTCCTAGTGGCTTTTGGGGAGAAGTTATCCTTACTGCTGCCTATGTGATTAATCGCATCCCTACTCGCCACAACTCTGTAATGTCTCCTTATGAAAAGTTGTATGGTCAATTACCTAATTATTCATCTTTACGGGTATTTGGGTGCACCTGCTTTGTCTTACGACCTCATGTAGAACGAAACAAGTTGTCTCCAAAGTCGGCTCTTTGTGTATTCTTGGGATATGGTATTGGTCAGAAAGGATATCGGTGTTATGACCCGACGAGTCAAAAATTGTATGTCTCTCGACATGTTACTTTTTTGGAGCACATTCCTTACTATGCTATTCCTGTACAGTCTCATAACATGACTCAGTCAGAACTTCAAAATATTGATCCTTTTACCATTGAAAGTGATGACACTACATCTAGTGCCCCAGTTGATGATGCTTCCATAGCTCCAGACAACCCTCCTGCTCAGTCTGCAACTGCTCCCACTCCCGTTGTCGCTCAAGAAAATAATCCACCACCATCGAGACCTGTACGTACTCATAAGACTACTAAACTGCCAGATTTTGTATATTCTTCTTATTCGCCAAGATTTGCATCTTTTATTGCAAATATACATCGGCTTTCTGAACCGGAGTCTTACAAAGAAGCTGTTTCTGATCCTCGTTGGCAGAGTGCTATGGCGGAAGAGCTTACAGCTCTTTATCAGACTCATATGTGGGATCTTGTACAGCTTCCTCATGGAAAACGTACGATTGGTTGTCGTTGGGTATATAAGATCAAAACTAAGCCTGATGGCTCAATTGAAATATATAAGGCAAGGCTGGTTGCAAAAGGATACTCACAGCAATATGGTATGGATTATGAGGAGACTTTTGCCCCAGTGGCAAAAATGACTACTGTCCGCACTCTGATCGCAGTCTCCTCTATTCGTCAATGGAAGATATTCCAAATGGATGTCAAGAATGCATTCTTGAATGGTGAACTTCATGAGGAAGTTTAAATGTCTCCTCCTCCAGGTATTGCACACCAACCAGGTGAAGTTTGTCGGCTTCGGAAAGCCTTGTATGGCCTCAAACAAGCCCCTCGTGCTTGGTTTGAGAAATTCTCTACTGTAATTACTTCTCTCGGTTTCACTCCTAGTAATCATGATTCATCGTTATTCGTTAGATGCACGAATGCAGGTCGGATTCTCCTATCCTTGTATGTTGATGACATGATTATTACTGGTGATGATCATGATGGTATAGAATATTTGAAACGTGATTTGGCTTACCACTTTGCTATGAAAGACTTGGGATTGCTACGTTATTTCTTAGGGATTGAAGTTGCACAATCTTCAAAAGGTTATCTTTTATCTCAGACAAAGTATATCTCTGACCTATTTGAACGTGCTCGACTCTCTGACAACAGGACAATTGATACTCCCCTGGAGACTAATGCAAGGTATTCTCCAACAGACGGTGTCCCCTTGTCAAATCCAAGCCTATATCGAACTATTGTGGGAAGTTTGGTTTATATTACTGTTACTCGACCAGACATATCTCATGCAGTTCATGTGGTTAGCCAGTTTGTTACTGCTCCTTCTACTGTTCATTGGGGAGCTGTTCTTCGTATCTTGAGATATCTTCGGGGCACTCAATTCCAAACCCTTGTGTTTCCTTCCACATCCTCACTCAAGTTGTGTGCCTATAGCGATGCTGATTGGGATAGCGATCCTCATGATCGAAAATCCACCACTGGTTTTTGCATCTTTCTTGGAGACTCATTGATTTCATGGAAGAGTAAGAAACAAGATGTTGTCTCTCGGTCCTCTACTGAAGCTGAGTATCGAGCTATGGCTGTCACCACTTGTGAGATTATTTGGCTACGTTGGCTTCTCACTGATATGGGAGTTGACACTTCTCATCCTACTCCCTTGCACTGTGACAAAAACAGTGCAATACAGATTGCCAAGAATTCGGTTTTTCATGAACAGACAAAACATATAGAAATTGATTGTTATTTCACTCGTCATCATCTTCAACTTGGGACCATCACTTTGCCGCATGTTCCATCAACCCTACAGATTGTTGATATGTTTACGAAGGCATTGTCTGGTTCTCGATTTCGTTTTTTGTATGACAAACTCTCAATGCTTATAGCTGTCGCATTGTGAGTTTGAGAGGGGATGTTAGCCTAATAAGGTTTTCTGGGTTTGGGCCTTATTTAGCCCACTAGTTTATTTTAGCCTTTTAGCCCTTTGTATATATGCTTTCCTTTCTTTGTATTTTAGGTTAAGAACTCTATTTTCAGTAAATGCATTCTCTCTCAAAACCTAGCTCTCTTCCCTCTCTTCTCTTTGAAACTTGAGCTTGATAATTAACAAAGCAAATTGAATATGGAGAAATTGGATATGAAGCAATCGAACCTGTAGCAAAACGGACCTGTAGCAAAATGAACCTAAAGCAATCAGACCTGTAGGAAAACGAACCTATACGACCTGAAACAATCAGACCTGCAGCAAATCGAACCTAAAACAATCGGAGATGAACTGATGGTTGATGATGAAAGTGTCGGCAATGGATCCGACGGCGACTATAAATGGATAGGAGCAGGCAGCGATGAGCGGCGACTTATGGTGGCTTCGACAACGAGGAAGAAAGGGGAGGAAGACTAGGAGCTTTGTACGTATGGGAGATTTGAACTTTGAAGAGAAAATAAGAGAAGTGTGTGGTACAGTTCCAAATATATCGATACTTTGAACTTAAAGTGCAATGTTATAAATGTTCAAGCGGGACTATTCCAAATGTTTTGAACCTTAAGCGGGCTGTTCCAAAATTTTTGATACCGAAGCCGGGATGTTCCAAATCTTTTTAAGTTAATTTAAATTGGGGTTTCTCAAAAATTTTAAAGTTAATTTGATTTGGGTTTTCTCAAAAATTTTAATTAAGTGATTTTTTACAATATCATATAAATAAACTTTTAGTGGTATTTTAATTATATAAAAGGAAATTAGTGTCACAAAATATAAAAGTGCCACTAATAGATAGGGAAATAGTGTCATAAAACGTGAAGTGCCACTGTATATATTGAAAGATATAGTGGCATAAAAAGTGCCACTAAAAGTATACTATAGTGGCACAAAAACAAAATGCCACTAAAACTTTATGCCACTAAATGTAATTTTTTTTGTATTGAAATCAGCAGACTATTCCCAGGAGAGATTTTAACATTCGGCTTTTCAGTCTTACAAACCCATTTCATTTTCGGCCTAGTACCCGGAACACGACCTATGCTCCTACTGTTGCCAAAACCTCTATTTGGTTTAGACTTCCGAATCCGCTCAGCTGACATCCCCGTGGCTCCAGGCTTCCAGTCTGCAGATTAAACCCTCTTAGCTCTACTAGATTCAGCGAACCCGACTTTGTCATTCATCTTGACAGGGGGTTACATCCCCAGATGGAACCGGCACCATGTATAACAACCCTCGCTTGAATCCTTGTTACACAACCTTACCTTCCCAAAGTCGCTTTCTTTAAGATTCTTCATTGCTTCATTGTTGTGGGTAGCATGAAATGAAGCACCCGAATCCATAACCCAAGAGTCCACATTACCTTTCACACCGAGTCACAATGCATCATCCTCAATGCATCATCCTCAGAAATATTCTCAGCACCAACAATGTTCAATTCTTTCTTTGGACATTGACTCTTAACATGTCCCACCTCTTGACACTTCCAGCACTTCACATTCTTCCTAGTTCTAGACGAACTTCTTCCTCGGCTCCCACTGTTCATGTTATTCCTTCTACCTCTGTCTATATTCAATAATGCAGAAGAAGATGATCCACCTTGATTTTTGCGTCTGATATCTTCGCCCAAAACCAAGTCTCTAACCCCTTCAAACGTCATACCACTATCTCCCACGGAGCTAGTAACAACCGTAACTGTTCCGGACCAGCTATTGGGTAGTGAAGCTAGCAGCCGTGCAGCTTGAGTTTCATTATCAAATTTAATTCCCACAGATGATAATCTGGACAGAATTGAATTTACATTGTTAATGTGAACCGTAACCGAACTTTCCTCATTCATCCTTGTAGTGAACAACTCCCTCATCAAGAACACCTTGTTAGCTGCCGACGGCTTCTCATACATATTCGACAGAGCATCCATCATACCACGCGCCGTGGTTTGATTCATGATGTTGAAAGCAACGCTCTTTGACAACGACAATGTAATAACCGCCCTAGCTTTCTTGTTCTTTGAGTTCCAAACATCTTCATCAGCTTTTTCCATTTTCTCCGGCTTGTCCCCAAGTACCACATCCAAGTCTTTCTGACATATCAATGCTTCTATTTGCATTTTTCACAAACTAAAATCAGAACCGTCGAACTTCTCGATTACAATCTTGTTTTCAGCCATTACGACAAACAAGAAACAATTCGAGACAATTTGCAATTTTTATCTGAAAGAACTGGGACTGTCTTGCAATTTTCTGGAACTTCAGGACCTGTATTGCAATTTTCTAGAACTTCAGGACCTGTTTTAAAATTTTTTGGAACTTTAAGGACCTATTTTGCAATTTTCTGGAACTTCAGGGACCTGTTTTGCAATTTCTGGAACTTCAGGGACCTATTTTGCAATTTCTGGAACTTCAGGACCTGATTTGCAATTTTCTAGAACTGCAGGGACCAAATCTGAGTTTTTCAAAATATGCTACATTACCGCTACAGTGTCGCTACAGTAACGCTACAGTGTCGTCTTCTCCGGCAATCTGGTTTCTCCGGTCACTATTCCGGCGAACGTTTGACCGGCAATTTGGAGGTCTTCCGGTGGTCGAAAAAATTCAAAAAATATATTTTCGGAATCGTTGGAACGAGACCTTTCCAACGGTATACACCAAAATCGTTTTTGAGAAAAAAATTTCGACCAAAAACAGAAAATCACCCTCTGGAGCTATACCAAGGCTCTGATACCACTTGTTAGGATCGAGACACTTAGCATACAAACACGAAACTCAGAAAAAAAAGCAAAAGATAACACAAGGATTTTACGTGTTTCGGATTCGGTGTAAATCTTACATCCACGGGCTACAATTAGATTTTATTTGAATGGGGAGATTACAAGAGATACACACTCAACTCTTGCATGTGTTGTGTGTTGTGGTGCATGTTGTTCTTCAACTAATGCTCTATTTATACATGTTTTGAGATGCACTATTAACAATGGAAACATAAGAAAATTTCCTTCAATAATAGGGGCTGCACCAACTTCTTCACCAAACTTCTTTGACATTCACTAACCTCTCCAACCAAGTGAAAATGTTCACTTTCACATAACACTAAATTGGCATCATCTAAAACCAATAGGCCTATGCATTTATTGGTATTACTAAATTATTGTATCAGTAGACATATCTCCAATAATAGCAAGTTTTGCGAAATGTCAGTTTACAGGCAATATATTTATTACCAAAATTTATTGTATCCGGTACTACTTTACTACACAAGTTAACAAAGAAAATACATTTCCTAGATACCCCTAATACAATGATCCATTGCCAAATAAAAAATAAAATGAACTTTTACAACTTCTCACATGATTTGACATGATACCAAAACAACTGACCCATTTTGCTTCGCATTTCCAGTAAGGGTAGAAAAACGCCAGTTGACATGCTATTATTCCCAATTTTGGTTAGTAATTCTTGCTAAATGTACACTTAGGAAATGGGTGGACTAAGTCATGTATATTTTGGGGTAACCTTGTAATTCATGATAAATGTACACTTGTAATTACATAACACATACAATTTGTAAAGTATTTACGACTTTGTTTCTATAAATTACGTACCAAGTTTTCCACATCATTATAGTCAGCTCACCGGTGAAGGCATGTCTTTAACTGCCAGCAGAGGCAGGTTCGATTCCTGCCATGTACGCCTTCTCAAAATTTTATTCCAGGTCACTTATAGCCCTTCTTAACTTTTGTTTTTACTATTTTAAACCAATATTTTCATATTTTACAGTTTCATCCCAATATTTTATTTATGTTTACAAATTTACTCATACATACACAATATTTATATAAAATTTTTTATTATGTTTTTTTATTTATAATTTTAGCTCAACTTTCAATTTCTTTCACATTTTTGCTTCAAATACATTTTCATATTTTTTATAAATTTGGTCCAACTTTAATTTTTTTTCTACAAATTTGATCCAATTTCCTCAACTTTCAATTTCTTTCACATATTTTGTCCAAATACATTTCCTTATTTTTTTTATATAAATTTGGTCTAAGTTTCATTTATTTACTAACTTTGTCCAATTTTTTTTATAAAATTTCCTAATTAATCACCCTCCCCCTTTTCAATGTTAGCTTAAATTTCAGTTTTTCTTTTGCAATTTTGGTTGAAATGTCATCTCTTACTATTTAGGCCCAACTTTTAAAATTTTTTTTTACAAATTTGATCCACTTTTTGTTTATAAATTTCCTTCACCGTTTTTTCTTAATAAACTGTTTTATAACTTCATTTATATATTTGTTACAACTTTGATTTTGACGAAAACATTTTTACAAAGTTATCTTTCTACAACTTTTTTATATTTTCGTTTTTATACATCATTTTAAAGATATCTCCATTTTTACTCCTATTTTTATGTGTTTTTTTAACTTCTTCAATTTTACACATTAGTTTTTTTATACAAATACGTTTTCTAGATTGTTGCATATTCATTTTCTTGCATGTAGAATTATAAAACGTACAAATATACATTTTTTTCTTTTTGTCTTCACAAATAAAAAACACACTGTTACGTATAATCAAAAATATTTTTCTGTAAATTACATTTACATTTTACCTATTACACATACATAAATTTTACGCCACAATGCGTGGAGTGTGCATCCCTAGTTCTTAATAAATCGCAACATTTGTTAGCTCGGAATCCTATTCATTGGCCTTTGTGTTCTCATGAAGATCCTTTAACGCCTGCCAAAATAAATGCTACACCTCAACGCCAAACAAAGAAACCCAATACAATTCATAACCACGGAAGATAATAAACATACTTTTGTCATCATCGTGGGACCAAAATTGAAAAAATATATATACTTGGATCAAGCCGGTAGAAAAAGATATACACAGGGACCAAACTCAAAATTTACTCTAAATTTTTGGAAAATGGTTCATTTATGATCTTAACTAAAGTCACATATACAAGAATGGAAAATGCAAATTCACCACTATAAAAAGAAATTATCAGTCAAAAATAGAAAATTAAATATTATTAGAAACTATTCAGACCCATATAGAGTTGTGATAAAATATCACAAATCATTACGGTCCCTAGGCATAACTAATTTTTTCAATTTTGGTCCTCAATTGAGATCCTTGTAACTTTTTAGTCCTTGTTTCAAGTCGAATGACTATTTTTGTTCATTTAGCATAGATGGTTTTTGCAATTTTAGTCTCCCAAATATATTCATTTTATATATAACAGTAACCAAAAACATTAAAAAAACCTAAGGAACAAAATCGAAAAAAAGCAGCTATGCTCATAGACCAAAGCCCTTGACTGCTCATCGGTTTCATTTTTTGACTGATAAACTCTCAATGCTTATTGCTGTCGCATTGTGAGTTTGAGGGGGGATGTTAGCCAAATAAGTTTATTGAGCTTCTTTAGTTTTGGGCTTTATGTTCACCCCATTTTAGCTAGGTTTAACCTAATTTCTTTCATATATATTTTGTCCTTTCCTTTCATTGTACTTCACTTTTCTTGATAATAATATGTAACCCTAGCCGTTCTTTTGTCTATTGATTGTTAGTTTACAATATGCACTATTTTGATTAAACATATTTTAGGGTTTAATGATTAGGATCGGTAGGCTTGGGTAGTAAATGTAGGAATCTTTTTATAATCAATATATTATTCGCCCAGGCCTTCGTAATGAAGCCTAGTTGGTTGACGTGCGGAATTCCACACAGGACCTCCAATGTTCAAACATTGACACGTCTAAAATATTGCTAGTATTCTGTGATTGACGTCCCACGTGAGTCTATGGACACGTTGATCTGGACCGCTCATATAGTACGGTTTACCATTTTTTATATTTTTCACCTAGCTAGTTTATACGTTGAAGTGAATTTGCGCTTATGCCTTTTGTTTCTTTGTGATTGGCCTGTTGTGGCGATTAAGTATGCTTGTGGCTGTCGACTGTCGTAAGACTTTTTTTGTTGCATCAAGTTTGTGGTATATATTGTGATTAATTCTCCTTAGCACATTGATGCAAAACGAAAGCAAAACAGACAACGTTCACACTCACACATGCAGTGAGAGCAAATTGTATTGGTATCTAAATGATTTCAATGTTACTGATTCAAAAATAACTGCTAATCATTATCTAGAATATCGTATGATAGAAATCATTAAAATCTTGATATTTACTCATTACCGGAAGAAAACAAAGCAAACAATATTGATGAATACTTAAATGCTAAATTCAGAGTCCTAAATATAAGAATTTGGGCTCGATGATTGCTCCAAACCGTCAGAAAATCCCATCAAGATGTTTAGGACGTCTATGTAATTCCTTACGGTTTAAACTTTAAAAGTTCGAGTCAGTTAAAGTGGGACTGTTTTCCCATACGTTTTATATGCTCCAAGACTCCAAGTAGCCTCCAACTGATCCCGACCTTTTTGACTTGCTCCACATCACACAAGAATATGCAACTACCATAATTTACATTATAAATAAAAGAGTAAATTACAGTTTTGGTCTCTGTGGTTTACCAAATCTTTCACATTAGTGTTAGTTCTATATGCCCAAGGATGATCATAAAATGATATTACTAATAATACATGATCCTATAGGGTCACACCAACAACAAGTTTGACACCAATTGATCATTTAGAACGTTAAATTTGATTTAACATTAAATGATACTAAACTTGCAATTTAATCTTGTAGGTTATTATTATTTGAGGTAAATAATAATAACTAAAAAAATTAAAGGTTGATTAGTAATTCATATGTGATGAATTAATTAAGTGTAACAATTAAATTGTTTAAATTGTTAAACGATTTAATTGATTTATAAATAAGCCTTTTATTTAATTTAATTGGTAAATTAAATAATATATATATATTGTTATATATATATATATATATATATATATATATATATATATATATATATATATATATATATATATATATATATATATATATATATATATATATATATATATATATATATATATATATATATATATATATATATATATATATATATAATTATACAATTAAGATTGTATATTTAGATGGTTTATTTATATATAAGATTATGGGTTAAATGTTATCCCATTTAAGAAATAATAAGATGTATTATTTATAAGCTTATAATTATATAAGTTTTATAAATAATAAAACCTACTAGCACTACACTTGATCATCCATATTTTAAGCCATGATGGGAGACATAAAAGCATGTATTGAGTTGTTAAACTAGTGGAAGATGCTAGCTTTTGTATATTGAAATCACATGGGTCTTTCCTTTCCAACTAGTGGCATTTGCTTTCTCCTTTTGGTGGGTGATATAGTGCACGACTTTGAGTGGGTTTAAACATCATTTTTCTTGCTTAAAAATCAGCTAAATAACTCTCCTTAAGTGCCTAAGAAAATTGGTTTTTGGATTCATAAGAAAAGGAGTTATAACTTGCAAGTTGTGGAACTAGCATTCAAGGGTGTTCAAGCTTGTGGTGGATCAACTATAGAGGGATTCTAATTTGATTCCTAGCTATCCAAATCATCCAAACCAAAACCAAGAACAAAGGTTATGATCTTGAACTTAATCTATGTTTGTTCTTCATCTTATCTCTACATGCATGTAGCATGATCCTCTTGAAAATGGAATTTGTGTTCATGATTTTATGCTTCCGTTGCAAACTTTTGTTTTTGAAACTATTACATGAACCTTGATTTCCAACAATTTGTATCAGAGCCATGGCTATATTGCATGTTTAGATAATAAGTTTTTTTGGATAAACTTGGTTTTTGGAAGCCATGAATGTTCATCTTCTTGAATGAAAGTTTCATGCATGGCTTCTTTGGCAACATGCAAATATATAATCTATGATTTTATGTAACCAACTATATTTTATGTATGCATGCATTTGGTTACATAGATGTTGCCTTATAAAAACAAAGTGTTGATTTTCTTATGATTTTATGTGATAAAATGGTGCATAAACAAGCCAAGGACCATATGATGCATGTTTTGTGTTTGTATTCGATTTGGTTGTAATCTATTCTTTTATTCAAATGGTTTGTAATAATAATTAGTTATTTACTTCTTTTATTCATTTTGTAATTGTTAGAATAGTTGTATTTTATTTCATTCACAAAATGTAACAAGAGAAGGAAGTAAGAAAAGATTGCACCCAACAGCAGCACTTTCTGAAGAGCTGCTGTCCAGATTTCAAAAATGTTTTATAAATTCATATCTTGGTCATTTGGTGATATACTTGTTGGTAACTTTAATATCTAGTATATACATTAAGTTTCAACAAGTATTAGCATCAATATGGCCAAGAATGAATTGAAAAAATGCAACAAAAACACAAAATCTTCTTCCTGCTGCCCTGTAATTTCGCAAGTTTTATAGGGGCCAAAGAAAATTCATAACTCACTCCATGATGTCAAGAAATGGTGGTTCAAGTGTCATTTGGTGATATAAGAAGCTTGGCAAAATTGTAGCCAAATCGAAGATCATTTGGTTGAGTTTTTGTCACCCTTTTGTCCCTAGGTTTGGACTTGATATTTCATGTGTGGCTCACATGAAATATCAAACTAGTTGGCTTGTGTTTATGCACCCATGCATGCTTGTGATGTTTGAATGTTTTATTATGTTATGTTGTGGATGAAAATAAGATTTTGCATGCTAGACAACCTAGATAATTAAACATAATCATCAAGGAGTTTGTATTTTCAAAAGTTGACAATTAAAACATAAGATGTGAAAAATGGGTTTTATTAAAATGGGTTTTGTTTAAAACCTATTAAGTCAAGTTTTGAAAATGATTTAAACAAGAAATAAAATGGAGATTTTATAAACTCTTACAAACTCCAACCCTAAGTAATAATGGTAATTATTTAGGATTATAAATTGGTTCTAATATATGTGATCAAACTCAAACTTAATATTGGATATTAATTGTAATCTTGACCACAAACAAAGAATCAATAAAATGAAGATTTTATGATTTAGGAACCAATTAACAAAATAATATTTAATGGTACCATGTTCATTGGATGCATGCAATCTACATGATACCATATGTTTTTCAAAATTAGAATTGTAAAACATTCAAATCCCTTATGAAATACGAATCTATGCCGTCCTTCTTAAAGACACTCATGTATCACTTGTATTTCCTTGTGGGATAAAGGATACCTAACCACTTGGAGTCTTCTTGTGATACAAGAAGTAGATTTGCAAGATTGATGGGATAAAGGACACCTAACCATTAATAGTTGTCAAAACTACACGTCCGTTTAAGTAGGATGATTCGTTTGGAAATCTCTTGTGATAAAGGTCACCTAGCATTAGAAATCCAAGGCATAGATGGGATCAAACATGCCAAACTTATAAATGTTATAATGGGATCCCATAACTCTAGAAATTATATTTGGATATAATTGGTAAACCGTTACCTACCTTGTTGATTCGAATAGGTGGGATAAAGGATACCTAACCACTTATTCGTAATGCAACTTGGATTCTAGACCTTAATTAATTAAAGTTTATAAAACAAGAAAGGGTATTAATTATTAAGGACTTAATATCATAATTTACTAAATAGAACCTTGTTAAAATTTTGTAGATGGCACCAAACAACACACACTCGGCTCCTAATAAAACCTCACTACGGTCTCTCCTTGAAGGAGAAAAACTTAACCATACCAACTTCTTGGATTGGTACCGTAGTGTGAGAATTGTTCTCAAACAAGAAAAGAAAGAATATGTTCTCAATGAACCACTTACAGAAGAGCCCCCTGCCACTCCTAAGCCCGCACACGATGCATGGCTTAAAAAGATGGATGATTCCATCGATGCATCATGCCTCATGTTGGCAACCATGATTCCCGACCTTCAGAAGGATTTGGAGAATCATTCAGCCTATGACATGATTAATCAACTAAAGGAAATGTTCCAACAACTTGCAAGAACGGAAAGGTTCGAAACTGTTCGGGTTTTCCATGCTTGCAAGATGGAGGATGGGCAGTCGGTAAGCTCTTATGTGCTCAAAATGAAGAGTCACATTGATCATTTGGCACGTCTTGGAGTTGTGATGCCCGAAGAGCTAGCAACGGATATGATCCTTAACTCCTTGACAAAGTCCTTTGATCCTTTCGTCATGAATTATAACATGAATGGTTTGAACAAGACTATCCCGGAATTACATGGGATGCTAATTACCGGGGAAAATAGTCTGCCTAAGAAAACCACTCAAGTTCTCATGATCAAGGAAGGTGGAACAAAGAGAACTAGACCAGAACACCCCACCAACTCCAAGGGCAAAGGGAAAGCAAAAGCTTTCAAAGGTAAGGGCAAGAAAGTTGTCCAACCTTCCCATCCGCCCAAGAAGAAGGCAAAGGTTGCCAAAGAAGACACATGTTTTGAATGTGGCAAAGCTGGGCATTGGAAGAGAAATTGCCCTACGTATCTTGCGGAGTTGAAGAAGAAGAAGGCCGGTGAAGGCACTTCAGGTATCTATGTGATAGATCTAGAACTTTATAATTTATCTCCTAACACATGGGTATTTGATACTGGTTGTGGAACTCACATATGTAATATGTTGCAGGGGTTCAAAAGGAGTAGGCGACTAAAGGCAAATGAGGTAGTACTTCGGGTTGGAAACAATGCAAGGGTTGCGGTGGATTCAATTGGAAGTTTTAATTTATTACTACCTAATGGCTTGTGTGTGACATTGTTGAATGTTTACTATGTTCCTAGCTTGACTAGGAATATTATTTCGGTTGCTAAATTAAGACAATGTGGATTTGATCTTTCCTTTAATAATGATGATATTTGTGTTTACAAAAATAATGTATTCTATTTTGAGGCTAGGCCTTTAAATGGAATTTATGAAGTAAACCTTGATGAAAAGACTAACAATGGCTCTTTATACCACACTTTCACCAAGAAACCCAAATTTGATTTGAGTCAAACCTATCTGTGGCATTGTCGCCTTGGGCATATAACAAGAATCGCATATCCCAACTTCAAAAGAGTGGACTTTTGAAGGCAAATGAGAATGACTCATTTGATATATGTGAATCTTGTTTACATGGCAAGATGACTAAAGCTCCTTTCTCTGGAACCAATGAGAGAGCAAAGGACTTGTTAGGAATCATACATACGGATGTATGTGGTCCTTTCAAGCCAATGACTAGATATGGTGAAAGATATTTCATCACCTTCACTGACGACTTTAGTCGTTTTGGATATGTTTATTTAATTAAACATAAACATGAGGCGTTTGAAATGTTCAAAACGTTTCAAAGTGAAGTGGAAAATCAACTCAACAAAACAATTAAAGTTCTTCGTTCTGATAGAGGAGGTGAGTACTTAAGTACAAACTTTATGGATCATCTTAAGACTTGTGGAATTGTTTCACAACTTACTCCACCTGGAACACCACAACATAATGGTGTGTCTGAGAGGCGGAACCGAACACTATTGGATATGGTTCGATCCATGATGAGTAAAAGTACTCTACCTTTATCATTTTTGGGTTATGCTATACAAACAGCTGCTCGTCTCCTAAACATGGCACCTACTAAGAAGGTAGATAAAACGCCTTATGAGATATGGCATGGAAGGGTTCAATCTTTATCCTATCTAAAGGTATGGGGTTGTGAAGCTTATGTTAGACAAGAAGCTTCAAACAAATTAGAACCCCGTTCAACTAAATGTATCTTTGTAGGGTATCCGAAAGATTGTCTTGGATACTATTTCTACAATCCCATCGAAAATAAGATATTTATTTCTCGAAAAGCTGAATTCCTAGAAAACAAGTTTCTGACGGAAGAAGCTAGTGGGAGGTTTGTGGAACTTGAGGAACTTCAGGAACCACAACCTGATACACAAGAAGTTGAATCTAGCATTCAACAAGAAATTGTTGAACCTGAGCAAACAGTTGATCAGGAACAAATTGTAACACAAGGTGTTCGCAAATCTGGTAGGGTTCGAATTGAACCAGAAAGGTATGGTTACCTTTTGATGGAAGAGGAATGTTATACGATAGATTCTGATGAACCCGTCAACTATCAGAGTGCAATATCAGATCCTGAATCTGATAAATGGCTTGAGGCCATGAACACTGAGATGCAATCCATGCACGATAATCAAGTTTGGAACTTGGTTAATCTTCCCACCAATTGTAAGACTGTTGGGAACAAATGGGTTTTCAAGAAGAAAATCGACGTGGATGGAAATGTTCACACTTTTAAGGCTAGACTTGTCGCTAAAGGATACTCACAGACTCATGGTATTGACTATGATGAGACCTTTTCTCCAGTGGCAATGATCAAGTCGATTAGGATACTTTTTGCCATAGCCGCATACTATGATTATGAGATATGGCAAATGGATGTCAAGACCGCTTTCCTTAATGGATACTTATTGGAAGATGTCTATATGGAACAACCTGAAGGTTTTGTCGATCCCAAGCATCCAAACAAAGTGTGCAAGCTTAAAAGATCTATCTATGGATTAAAGCAAGCGTCTGGAACATGGAACATCCGTTTTGATGAAAAGATTACGAGTTTTGGATTCATCAAAAATGAGGATGACTCCTGTGTTTACAAGAAAGCTAGTGGGAGCATTGTCATAATCCTAGTATTGTATGTAGATGACATACTTTTATTTGGAAATGACATCCCAACCTTAAAAGGTGTCAAAGCGTTCCTTGAGAGTTGTTTCTCAATGAAGGATCTAGGGGAAGCTGCTTATGTATTAGGCATAAAGATCTATAGAGATAGATCTAAGAGACTTATTGGTCTTAGCCAAAGTGTATATATTGATAAAATCTTGAAAAGGTTCAAGATGCAAGACTCCAAAAGAGGATTCTTGCCAATGCCTCATGGCACCATCCTAAGCAAGTCTCAGTGCCCAAACTCTAGGACTGAACTTAAAAGGATGAAACATGTCCCATATGCTTCGGCAATTGGGTCCATCATGTATGCCATGTTATGCACTAGGCCCGACGTCTCATGTGCCTTAAGTATGACTAGTAGGTATCAACAGAACCCAGGTGAAGCCCACTGGACTGCTGTAAAGAACATTCTTAAGTACTTGAGAAGAACTAAAGATATGTTCTTAGTTTACGGCGGTTTGGAAGAAAGCTTAAAGGTAAAGGGTTACACTGACGCAAGCTTCCAAACAGATAGGGATGATTTGAAATCTCAATCTGGGTATGTCTTTATTTTAAATGGAGGAGCCGTGTCTTGGAAGAGTTTCAAACAAGAAGTGATTGCACAATCCACTACAGAATCAGAATATGTTGCTGCTTCAGAAGCTGCTCAAGAAGCTGTCTGGATGAGAAAGTTCATAGAAGATCTAGGGGTTGTTCCTTCCATTCGGGACCCTATAGAAATCTTCTGTGACAATCTAGGTGCTATAGCTCAAGCAAAGGAACCTAGATTGCATCAAAAAACCAAACACATTCACCGAAGGTATAACTACATTAGACATGAAGTTAAGAATGGTGAAATAAGTATTCACAAGGTTCATACAGATCAAAATTTGGCAGACCCATTCAAGAAACCTTTACCCCAAACTAAGCATGAAAGTCATGCTAAGGGTATAGGACTCCGTTTTTCTAATGAATGGATTTGATTTGTGTTTAATGTTTTATGAATATGAACTTATGTAAACGACAAGAATTATGTAATATTTGTGACGTGATGTTTCATTCATAATTATTGTGTTTTATTAGCATGTTTAATCCTTGAATAATTTAGTTATTCTAAACGTCCATAGTCGATCATAGTTGTGGGAGCAATTATGAAGTAAGACTAATATGAATTGGATTGGTTGACTTTTATGGGTAAAAGTAGCAAAAGGTTGCAACCAAATTCATAGGTACTTGTCAGTGAACAAGTATTGGACTTGACCCGTTTCAAGATCACTCCATGGATCATCATCATAAGTGATTCTTGAATAAAGGTATTATCATTCTATCCTATGACCTGAGATACATATTTGGGACTCAAGTGTAGAGTGTACTATGCTTTGATATGGTTTACTGTTGTTCTTGAAATACAGACAACCATAAAGGCCATACTCATGCATAGTACTAACTATATGAGGGGCGTATGTAGTCAAGACGGGATTTGTTCCTCTTATGTGTTGAGAGTTAAACATCTAAGGCGCCTGTTTGAAAGTTGAACATAAAATGAGAATGATTAAGATCCATGTCTCATGTTCAACATGATGTCTGTGACTGATATCGCGTAAATTATACATATTTTCCGCACGATATCAGTGTGATTTTAGTTTAATTTTATACATGTTATAAACTAAAAGATACCTAATATGTTTAAATATTCGTTTTGAAGCTAAAAATACGCGTTTGGAGCGAAGGAACGAATTATACAAGCATTTGAGCTTAAAAAGAAGCAAGATTAAAATCTGCCAGAAGCCTGGGCGCACCCCGCCCATATCCAGGCGCACCGCGCCCAAAGAGAGATCCGGATCCCGCTTTTCGTCAGACTTTTGATTAAAATAATCGAGCGTGCGTTTGTCCAATGATTCAACCGACCTGCCAAGCATGTGCAAGGGCGCACCCCGCCTACCTTTTGGGCGCACCGCGCCTCAGATCCGACATTAAAGCTGCAAACCACGTGCTCCCTCGTGCGACAGTTGACCACCTGCCAGATCTGCTTTAAGGCGCACTGCGCCTCACTTTGGGCGCACCCCGCCCTGCTCCAGCGACAACTATAAATACAAGCCATTCAGCTCTCATTTGAAAAAAAACACAACACTTACACCACTTGGAGACCAGATCGTATCTCAACACTTCTACAGCACCAAACTCGGCCAGAAAGCTTGTAGAATCGAAGGGGAAACTATGGAATCGAGAGCTTGAAGAATGTTCGGCCGGGACTTCATTCGGTTTGCTTTATATATATTTAGCATTCTATTATGATTTCCTAAGCCGTATTCTTCAGATTATGTTATCTGTATTATTTGTTACTTAGATTTGATTACTGTTTAGTTATGATTTGATTGTTATTTATCGGATATTAAACGTTTTATATTTTATCTCGCATAATTCATTTGACGCCAATTTGATTATCATGACCATTGAGATCAAAATCTCGAATGAACCTTGTATGATACGAACCAATACATGATTATTTGGAATACATAATAGCATGACCATTGCCATTAATGACCTTATAATCATAGGATTAGGTAGTTGGACCAAAACATCTAATCGTTTTAGAAATCGGTATTTAACGTTCAATATCCATTGCACTAATAGAATATCAAACATAACTAGATGGTTCAATCGAATCTAAGTAGTGTTTACTTTTATATTTTGTAATTTATATTTCCCGTAACTTTTGCCGAGGTGATGTTGATTCATTAATATAATATGTGTTGATCTAGTTCTTGATTCGAGTTTAATATCGGTTAGGATATATAACTTGCATGCTATACATATTAAATGTGGTTACGGTTTGTATTCTTGATTGCCATCTTCATATGATTAAGTTTAAATGGCCATTTAAACGTATTGATCACATGAACCGTCATGATGTATAATTGACAACTATATATCATTGGACTAGTTATTGACCATTTAACTAGGAAGGTTATCTAAGTTATAAACTTGATTAGTGAAATAATACTTATATCACATTTAGTTGCAACTCATGACCATTGATTGTATGAACATATCACTTTGACCATTAGGATATGGGCTATGTTTGCATGTTAGATTGTATTAATACTTGATGATTATAAGTTAATTAGTTACATGACCATTGTGCTATTTTAACTTATTAGTCATAGAATTGGTGACTTGACCATACGATCCTACAACTTAATGCAACTTATTTAAACTCATTGCACATAATCAAAACTAGTCAACATAGGTTTATATGAATCAACAGATCCTAGACGAAAGTTTCCCTTGTTATTTTTGTTATGATCATTTATTATTTCGTCATTTATTTTATAATCAAAGTTTTACGAGTTTTCATCAAAACTCGCCCCTGAGTATTTGCTTTAATAAATTGTTAATTGATAATTGATTTTCTTAACTTAAAGATAGCCGTTTTCCCTTGGGTCGACAACCCGGATTTACCATTACTATACTACAATCGACTAGGTTCACTTGCCTAATTGTGTTGTTCTATTCATACATGGTATTTCCCTGTTCATAAATGTAAAACTAATGTGAAATCATTTTCGAAAATCTTATAAACGCTAATAACACATCAAGTTTCTTGGTGCCGTTTTTAGATGTTTTATATGTATGTCAGAATGCACAACAAGTTTTTGGCGCCGTTGCCGGGGAATTCGGATTTATTTTTATTTTATAGAAAATTAAATTATTAGTTAATATTTGTGTGATTTTAAATTTGTTTTTGTGTTATGTATTTTTATTGTTTTGATTGACATATCACTAATCATAAATAGATATTTGCACACCTTAAGCATATTTTAAGTGTGGGGTGAATATTTGGGGAAAAATGAAGTAACAAAACTTTGAAGTCTCTTCTGCTCACGCAATGCGACGTGTATGCCATCCCGACAAAACGCATCGACAATCCGGATTGCGTTGACAAAGAGACAACTTCAAAATTTACGCGACACGGAAACGTACATGACGCGTAAACACCCGAGGCAGATACTGGTCGTACATAATGATACATGGCTAAAAATCAGCCACTACTTAGAAGAGGGACGCTTCTTTACAGTAGGGGCAGCGATACTGACGACGGTCAAAAGTCGCACAGCCACACTACACCCGCATACCAGTAGCCACGGATTTGAAACTTCAGGGACCACAAAATGAGTGATATTTTTTCTTTCGTTGTTATTACTTTTACTTTTGTGATTTAATTTATGTATGTTTATTTGTATGTGAATAATTTCTGTCCGAGTGATGCATATGCAGATTTGCTAAGATTCCATGCTGGCAGCATGTTCAATGAATTCTTTTCTGTGGAAAGAGCCTCATATATGACGTCGACCGATACCCAAGGGGAGTCTGTTCCATTTTGCTCCCTTTACTGTTATGAATTATATATACAATAGAATTATTGTATAATATAAGTGTAGGGTTAGGCGTCATACTGCAATGATTAACTGAGCCAATTAAAATTTTTGTTATCTTAAACATCTTTTCTAAAATTGAACGCTAAAAAGGTAATTGTTAAGAAAAATGTTTTGAAAATAAATTTGTAGGTTAAATTTAATTTTATGTATGTATTTTTGTTTTTCATTGTTTTATCTAAAGTCTAGTTTTATGGATGACAAGTTTTTAGAATGGTAGTTACAAAATGTTTTGCATAAATAATGAAATAAACCCATTGAAAATTTATCAATTGTTAAAAATTGAGTTTTTGCCAAAATAGATTGAGTCAATTTCCTTACTTGCAAAAATGTGCGAATTATATGCTGTTACTAAATTGAGGAAAATAAGCCTCGGTAAATGAACTTAAAATGAGAAAAATTCTCAAGAAATCTGATGTGTTAAAAAGCAGAAGTCAAGTAATGTTATACCATAAGATTGAGACTCAGGAAGGAAAATTCAATCAGTGGCCTTTGGCATTCGAGCAAGTAGACATAAAATGGGGCCTACGGGCATTTCTACTCCTTATTACCTAAAACCAACTGGTTTGGGATAATATTGTCGAAAGCTCGCTACACGGGTGTCATCGAAAGTCATGGAATTTCCTTAGTGGCCTTTGGAATTTGAATTAGTAGACTCTGTACAGTCTTGAGTCGAAAATTTGTAATCAAGAGTTCCATAGAAAGTCACGAGTTTCAAAGGTACGGAAAAAGGGAAATAATAACTTAACTTGATAAATTTAGTCCAGCATGATTTTTATTCTAAATATGGGAAATTTGACAAAAAGTCTTGAGGTAGAAGAATCTTTAATGGGTGTATTCGATGTTATGTAAAAATGAGTTTTTATCAATCTAAAAGACTTGTCGTTTATAGAAAGAGAGTTTATTTAAAGTTTTGAAAAGATAAATATATGTACATAGGACTAGGTATAATCTACTATGTTTATTCTTAAATTCTTTATTCTTAACATCGGTAATAAACGCTAGATCTGTGGTAGCGTATGAAAAGTTGTTTGAGCATCAAAACGTTTTGGATTGGTTATAAATTGTAGTTTGCTTGAGGACAAGCAAAGTTCAAGTGTGGGGTATTTTGATATCGCGTAAATTATACATATTTTCCGCACGATATCAGTGTGATTTTAGTTTAATTTTATACATGTTATAAACTAAAAGATACCTAATATGTTTAAATATTCGTTTTGAAGCTAAAAATACGCGTTTGGAGCGAAGGAACGAATTATACAAGCATTTGAGCTTAAAAAGAAGCAAGATTAAAATCTGCCAGAAGCCTGGGCGCACCCCGCCCATATCCAGGCGCACCGCGCCCAAAGAGAGATCCGGATCCCGCTTTTCGTCAGACTTTTGATTAAAATAATCGAGCGTGCGTTTGTCCAATGATTCAACCGACCTGCCAAGCATGTGCAAGGGCGCACCCCGCCTACCTTTTGGGCGCACCGCGCCTCAGATCCGACATTAAAGCTGCAAACCACGTGCTCCCTCGTGCGACAGTTGACCACCTGCCAGATCTGCTTTAAGGCGCACTGCGCCTCACTTTGGGCGCACCCCGCCCTGCTCCAGCGACAACTATAAATACAAGCCATTCAGCTCTCATTTGAAAAAAAACACAACACTTACACCACTTGGAGACCAGATCGTATCTCAACACTTCTACAGCACCAAACTCGGCCAGAAAGCTTGTAGAATCGAAGGGGAAACTATGGAATCGAGAGCTTGAAGAATGTTCGGCCGGGACTTCATTCGGTTTGCTTTATATATATTTAGCATTCTATTATGATTTCCTAAGCCGTATTCTTCAGATTATGTTATCTGTATTATTTGTTACTTAGATTTGATTACTGTTTAGTTATGATTTGATTGTTATTTATCGGATATTAAACGTTTTATATTTTATCTCGCATAATTCATTTGACGCCAATTTGATTATCATGACCATTGAGATCAAAATCTCGAATGAACCTTGTATGATACGAACCAATACATGATTATTTGGAATACATAATAGCATGACCATTGCCATTAATGACCTTATAATCATAGGATTAGGTAGTTGGACCAAAACATCTAATCGTTTTAGAAATCGGTATTTAACGTTCAATATCCATTGCACTAATAGAATATCAAACATAACTAGATGGTTCAATCGAATCTAAGTAGTGTTTACTTTTATATTTTGTAATTTATATTTCCCGTAACTTTTGCCGAGGTGATGTTGATTCATTAATATAATATGTGTTGATCTAGTTCTTGATTCGAGTTTAATATCGGTTAGGATATATAACTTGCATGCTATACATATTAAATGTGGTTACGGTTTGTATTCTTGATTGCCATCTTCATATGATTAAGTTTAAATGGCCATTTAAACGTATTGATCACATGAACCGTCATGATGTATAATTGACAACTATATATCATTGGACTAGTTATTGACCATTTAACTAGGAAGGTTATCTAAGTTATAAACTTGATTAGTGAAATAATACTTATATCACATTTAGTTGCAACTCATGACCATTGATTGTATGAACATATCACTTTGACCATTAGGATATGGGCTATGTTTGCATGTTAGATTGTATTAATACTTGATGATTATAAGTTAATTAGTTACATGACCATTGTGCTATTTTAACTTATTAGTCATAGAATTGGTGACTTGACCATACGATCCTACAACTTAATGCAACTTATTTAAACTCATTGCACATAATCAAAACTAGTCAACATAGGTTTATATGAATCAACAGATCCTAGACGAAAGTTTCCCTTGTTATTTTTGTTATGATCATTTATTATTTCGTCATTTATTTTATAATCAAAGTTTTACGAGTTTTCATCAAAACTCGCCCCTGAGTATTTGCTTTAATAAATTGTTAATTGATAATTGATTTTCTTAACTTAAAGATAGCCGTTTTCCCTTGGGTCGACAACCCGGATTTACCATTACTATACTACAATCGACTAGGTTCACTTGCCTAATTGTGTTGTTCTATTCATACATGGTATTTCCCTGTTCATAAATGTAAAACTAATGTGAAATCATTTTCGAAAATCTTATAAACGCTAATAACACATCAAGTTTCTTGGTGCCGTTTTTAGATGTTTTATATGTATGTCAGAATGCACAACAGTGACAAAGGGATAATTGATAAGATAACCTTATACATCAATTAGAGCCTCGTGTTTTCTGAAGAATTGAATGTTGTTGAATGGCATAATGTCATGTGTTATTGGGGGCAGTAAAATGTTGCTAGACGTTTACCACTGTCGATATCATTCTATGATACAACCTTGTGCAAGTGGGAGATTGTTAGTTCTATATGCCCAAGGATGATCATAAAATGATATTACTAATAATACATGATCCTATAGGGTCACACCAACAACAAGTTTGACACCAATTGATCATTTAGAACGTTAAATTTGATTTAACATCAAATGATACTAAACTTGCAATTTAATCTTGTAGGTTATTATTATTTGAGGTAAATAATAATAACTACAAAAATTAAAGGTTGATTAGTAATTCATATGTGATGAATTAATTAAGTGTAACAATTAAATTGTTTAAATTGTTAAACGATTTAATTGATTTATAAATAAGCCTTTTATTTAATTTAATTGGTAAATTAAATAATATATATATATTGTTATATATATATATATATATATATATATATATATATATATATATATATATATATATATATATATATATATATATATATATATATATATATATATATATATATATATGTATATATATAATTATACAATTAAGATTGTATATTTAGATGGTTTATTTATATATAAGATTATGGGTTAAATGTTATCCCATTTAAGAAATAATAAGATGTATTATTTATAAGCTTATAATTATATAAGTTTTATAAATAATAAAACCTACTAGCACTACACTTGATCATCCATATTTTAAGCCATGATGGGAGACATAAAAGCATGCATTGAGTTGTTAAACTAGTGGAAGATGCTAGCTTTTGTATATTGAAATCACATGGGTCTTTCCTTTCCAACTAGTGGCATTTGCTTTCTCCTTTTGGTGGGTGATATAGTGCACGACTTTGAGTGGGTTTAAACATCATTTTTCTTGCTTAAAAATCAGCTAAATAACTCTCCTTAAGTGCCTAAGAAAATTGGTTTTTGGATTCATAAGAAAAGGAGTTATAACTTGCAAGTTGTGGAACTAGCATTCAAGGGTGTTCAAGCTTGTGGTGGATCAACTATAGAGGGATTCTAATTTGATTCCTAGCTATCAAAATCATCCAAACCAAAACCAAGAACAAAGGTTATGATCTTGAACTTAATCTATGTTTGTTCTTCATCTTATCTCTACATGCATGTAGCATGATTCTCTTGAAAATGGAATTTGTGTTCATGATTTTATGCTTCCGTTGCAAACTTTTGTTTTTGAAACTATTACATGAACCTTGATTTCCAACAATTAGGACCAAGTATTATAAAATCACGTTGGTGGTCCCTACGGTTTGTGAAACGTTACAAATTGGTCATGGGTCACGTAAAAAGACTAAAATGCTCTTTTTAATTTCTTTTTCTTTTTTCCTTTGAATTTATTATTTATTTTATTTAATAAAAAAAATACACATCACCCCACCTCCACCCTTGCGTCTCTCTCTCTCTCTCTCTCTCTCTCTCTCTCTCTCTCTCTCTCTCTCTCTCTCATAATGTCAACCTATTTGGGTTTTACTGGTTTTCGTTTGCAATTCACCGTTCATTATTATATCATCATCTTCGCACATGCCTCTATTCCTTCTAACTTTCAAGTCGACATCGATAGAGATTTAAAAATGGGTTCCTGAAAAACACCCCAATATATCTCGGTATCTGAGAACGGAGTATTATCAATCCATCTGTTCCATTTAACCAAATTCTTCGTTTTCAACATCTATTGTGAGGGTAAACCAGAAAAGTTGTGATGGACTTGAGTGTTAGAAATGATGGGTATTTTTTCGTTGCAATGCTGATGATGCTTGGTTTGAATGGAATGCGCATCAATGGAGATGTAGGAGCTCCAATGGTGAAAACAGAGTAAGAAGCTCTCTACATTGCTATTCAAGGATTTGTGGGTAAATGGTGGAATGGGTTAGATCTCTATCCTGATCCTTGTGGTTGGACTCCCATTCAGGAACCTTTCATCCTTTTGCAGTTCCATTATCATGTTCAATCGTCTAACGGAATCCACTCTTCTGTGTACTAAATGGTGAAACAATTTTCTCACTAGTCAAAATCATTAATCAGAAGTTGACAAAATTTGAGAAAAAAACAGTCAAAATCCGAAGTTTTCCTTCATAAACTTGTAACGGAGTCTATGTAACTTGATATGAAGTTATGAACTCACCTATTTGCATATTGGTGTCTGATAATGCGAAAAAGCTCCAAGATATGCAGACCCAGAATGGGTTTTGTTGGGGGATACAAAAAATCATATATAACTTTCATCTTTCTAGGGGTTTTTAGTTTCTATTGGCATAGCTCTGTAGTTAGTCCTACGCAAACATATATTGCCCAAAATATTCTCATGAATGGTAACTCCTAAAACCAATGCAACCAGTCAACCGAGTATAAATTCTCCATGGGCTGTTGAAAATTAACACGTTTCAAGAAGACCCAGTTCTATTCTGAACTATTTTCTTGAAAATCAATCATGCGGAGCCAATAAAACATAAATTACTAACAAAGCAACAAACTTTGACCAAATTGGAGACCATGGATCCTTAAGTTTACTTGCGTTCTGTTTGTAGAATGTTAGTTTCTGTAGAAAGATGAACATGATGGATAATTGATTTTTTTTAAACGGCTGGGTAGTTGTTAGAAGTTAGTACACCTTGTTAGAAGTTCGTACACCAAGTTAGTTTAATCCGCCTATGCCTGGGATAGTATCCAAGACCTCCAATCTAAGAGGCAAAGCCTCTACCAAGTGGGCTAGTCCCACATTGGCGATGGATAATTGAATACAATAGTATATTTACCTGGTGTAATGCAAAAAATGGCTATATACAGATTTCAATTAAAGCTCATTCAAAAAAATGGATAATTTAATACGATAGTATATTCCCACATTTATAAATTTTCGCTGACTTAATATGCATATTCCAATTAAAGCTCACTCAAGCCTTCAATGTGCCATTATCACATGGATCTAATCATATACGTGTTTTAGAAACATGAGAATCGATATATGGATTTGATTACGGTGGTATTGGCCTAAATCGATCAAAACTGGAATTGGGAATTAGAACCCCAAGTTTATTCAAGCATAGATCATCGATCACCATCAATATTGTAGAACGCAAGTACTAGTTTTCAAAATACATTAATTAACTTTAGTAAAATCATAAACGGAGAGTAGAAGTGAACGAAAAAAACAAATCTGAAACTTGTTTCTAGAGTTGTTGATGATGATTAAGGCTATGGGGTGTGCAAGACACCCATAACACCCCATGACCACCGCCACGTCACCAAGACATCCACATAACACACCCAAGGAAATGCCTATGCCTTCTTTTTTAATTCCACATCACCTTTTTTTAATTAAAAAGCATTTCTTTTTTATGATTGAATAGGAAAAGAAATTTGGCGTTCTTCAAATGTCATCAGGAAGACGCCGGAGGACGCCACCTTGGAGGACGCACTAGGGGGCACGGTGTTCACCCGCGTCCTTGGTGCTGACTAGGCAGAACGCGCCCCTTGGCGTCCTGCACACCCTCCGGCCTAAGGAACGCATAATCTGGCGTGATGGCAGTGACATACCTGTATTTTATTTTTTTATTAAATAAAATAAATAATAAATTCAAAGAAAATGGAAAAGGAAAAAGAAATTAAAAATGACAATTTAGTCTTTTTACCTGACTCATGGACCGTTTTGTAGCATTTCACAAATATTATGGACCACCAACATGATTTTCCAATACTTAGTCCTAATTTGAAAGATTTGGTAAACCATAGGGACCAAAACTGTAATTTACTCTAAGTAAAAGCATAAGTTCTAATCTTATTATATCATTCTTTGATATTTTTTTCACCACCGTTGCTATATTTACAATCTCATTGTTTGTTGGGATATTGTTTTTCGTTTATCATTAAATGATCTAGATTGTATTCTGCTTGTGTTTTAATTGATCTTTGAGAATATATAATGCTCGACATAAATATTCATGATTGGGTGCGAAAATGACTTGATGATTAATATGTCTTCTAATTCGTGTGAAGTTATGGAGACTACGAACAACCCACAGAAAGGTCTTGACTACCATAGAGAATGGCCAACTGAACTGCTTGATCGGCAAGCTCTCATTTGGAAAATCTGGATTCAACATCTTTGAATTTTCATGAATTATTTGTTTTTATATTATTGCCTTCTTTATGCAAACTATGTGGTATCAGGAAGCTTCGCAAATCATGTTCTATCCGCCGAATTAGATTTCAGTTATTAGTTTTAAATTTGGAATCCGATAATTATAGTCAAAGAAATGGTTAAACCGCATTTTACAAAGCACCATGTGTGGCTTTGTGTAGGGATGAGACTGGGTCCGGTACCGGACTGACCCGAGGTGGAGCCGACCCGAAATTTCGTTAGACATAGAACCGAGAACAGGACCTTGTGTAGCATACTCGGTTTCGGGTTTTTACTCGGTCCCGGTTCCGGTTTTCCGATTCCGGACAAGGTAGAACTGAAATAACTTTGGGCCGGTGGATGTTGCGCTAGGAACCAAACCGGGTACTTGAAATTATGGGTTGTAGCATATTTTGGGCCGATGTTGTAATTTGATTAGAATTGTTTAATTTGGTCTTATTTATTATTTGATTAGAATGATTTAATTGTAGCATAATAAATGGATTGAATTTTTTGAGATACAAACCATGAAACCAACACAAGCACAAATGTTGCAAACACAATTTTAAACACATTTTTTATAAATTGTCACCAAAAAATGAAAACACAAACCAATAAACTAAAATAATCCAATTTTGTTACTGTGATACACCAAATGACCAAAATAAAACAATTTTGTGCAAACACATTTTTAAACTTCAACTGACGTTTTTCCTCTATCTTTCCAACCGTGTCCTTGAATTGCATCTTCAATTTTTATAAAAATAATAAGAAAATAATAGTAAGCATTTCATAATTCAAGTTAGACATTTATAAAACTTATATCAAAAGAAAATAAACAAATGTATCCAAAGCAACGACATCATCTCTTAATACGTCTTCGAGGTTGTCTATTATCGGTTTTCTTGATTTTGTTAATTAATCTTGGGTGTAAATCAAGGCTTCTACTATAAGAGTTGCCAAATTCGTTCGATACTCATCTAATATTCGTCCACAAGTACTAAATGTCGACTTGGATGCCACGGTCGACACTTGTATAATCAAAATATCTAAAAAAATTTGTTAGTAATTTGTCAAATATGTATTAAAGAATCACTAAATAAACATTAAATAATATTTTTTTTACCGTTCGCTATACGAGCCATAATAGGAAAACGAACCTCATTTTTCTTCCAATACTTGAGAATATCGAACTCTTTATTATAAACTTCTTTTTGCTCGTTCAAATACCTTTTAAATCCAGTGTCTATTGAAATCGATATCGCACCTTCCATACTGAGCAAATCAACCAAGAAGTCGTTTTCATCACTATCAGCACAAGCCCCTCATTTGTCACGACTTCTTTTTGAGACGATCCAAGATTTTCGAATTTATTTTTGTAGATTGTAAATAAATTATTCACCTTGTTGTCAATCTCGCGCACCATGGCTATCACATTCAATTGTATTTCCGAGTTTGTCATAAGATTTGACTCTGATACAGTGTTCTTGACCATTTATGGAAACGAATATGACAATAATGAGGATATAAATTGAGGATCTAGCAACACCGCAGAATACATAAAATCATTCATTTGGTCATCAAAAGAAGCCCAATTTTTGTCATAGTTTCTCTGCATATCCCCACAAATTTTGGCAAAATTCGGTCTTGTTTCTCACTCTCTTAGATGTTTATCTACATCTAACACCTCCCGTTAAACACATAGATCAATGGTTTCGTGGATGATGATATAAGATCGGTTTTTGATTTAAATTTTTCAAGAAAATCGACAATTAGTTTCACCACTTCAAAATCGGTACACTACGGTACTCTTCCACTTAGATCCCATATATACGTAGACTCTACAAAATAAAAGAAAATACAACATGAGAATACACAAAAATACGTCCAAAAACAGTTTTTTGAACTTTTTAAAGCCGTTTTTTTTAAATGTCAAAAAACTGTTTTTTCCAACTTTTTAAAGTTGCGTTTTTTTAAACGTCCAAAAATAGTTTTTAAACTTTTTAAAGTTGTGTTTTCTTAATAACGTCAAAAACTTTTTTTTTCAACTTTTTAAAGCTGCGTTTTTCTAAAACGTCCAAAAACAGTTTTTATTTTTACTTTTTAAAACTGTGTTTTTTTTTAAAAAGTCAAAAAACTGTTTTTTCAACTTTTTAAAATTACGTTTTGTAAACGTTCAAAAACAGTATTTTATTTTGGGATAATGAACTAAATGGGTAACGAACTCTTGCTTTTGTCCATATTTAGGTAAGAATGTTTTTTTTGTGCACTTTTACCCATCGAACTTATGGTGACCGTTTAAAAAAGGGTAATATGACCCACGATTGTAGGTTTTCGCTGATTTGGACATTAATGTATATTACGGGGCATTAACTTAAATTATGTGTCATTGGATCAAGGCCGCTGGATTACAAAATTGACTGACTCTCGTCGTTGAGATCAAGGCCGTGGGGATTTTCAGCGATAAGAATCTGGGAGAAGTTCGTGTGCCGATCAAAGAGCTCCTGGAAGGCGTATCAACTAAAGGTAAAACGGAGCAGCTTGCTAGTTATCAGGTGAGGAAGCCGTCCGGGAAGCCGAAAGGGTATCTTAGTCTTTCATATAAATTTGGAGAAAAGTTTTCCGGTAAGGCGGAGGAGCCCGTAACGGCTTATCCTCCCGGTACGGCAACTGGATCCAGTTCCGCGTATGCACCGCCGGCAGGTCAATATTACCCGCCTCCTGCTGCTGGATACCCTCCTCAGACACAGGCTGGATATGCGTACAAGCACCAGCAACAACCGGTTTATGGTGGTTACCCTCCGCCGCCACCGGTGTATGTTGGATATCCTCCGCAGCAGGGATACGGGTATCCGGCAGTTCAGCAGCCTCCAAATCGATAAATTTAACTCGATTTAACTTGATAATACGTTCTTGATTTTGGAATTTTACAAAAGCGTGATTTAGTTTGTTTGTTTTCATGTCTATTGTAAATATACTTTTGTTTTAAATCGATAAATTTAACTCGATTCACTACAGATATGATTGTTACAAGCATTAAATTGGATTTGGAAGTAATATTTAATCGTAATAATTATGTGATCTAGGGTTAACGAACACAGTAAAACGATTTTAATGCCAGGTAATTCTTATCTAATGACACGTAATTTAAGTTAATGTCACGTAATATACATTAATGCCTAAATCAGCGAAAACCTACAATCGTGGGTCATATTACCCTTTTTTAAACGGTCACCATAAGTTCGATGGGTAAAAGTGTACAAAAAAAACATTCTTACCTAATTGTGGACAAAAGCAAGAGTTCGTTACCCATTTAGTTCATTAACCCTTTTTTTTTTTAACTTTTTGAAACTGCATTTGCTTAAAAACGTCAAAGCCTTTGTGTAAGTCTATCTTTGTATGGCCCAAGTGATGGACCATCAAACGGAATGCTATTGGTGGTTATGAGTTATGATTATGACTATGCGAGTCTCCTTCTAAGTCAACCAAGTCTTTGTGTAAGTCTATCTTTGTATGGCCCAAGTGATGGACTATCAAACGGAATGCTATCGGTGGTATCGAGTTATGATTATGACTATGAGAGTCTCCTTTTAAGTCAACCATATCTTCTTGAAACGTAATCCAACAAACAAACTACTTGGCAACCAAGACCTTTTTAATAATGAAAACATTTTCTAATAACCCGTAATGTTTATAATTAAAAATTTTAAACTTTGAAATGAAATGTCCCAGATTACACATGACATTAAAAAAAAGGGTCTTTTTACAACTCCTATGATACAAAGAAAGTAGATGAGTATTTTGGAGCTAGCCAGCTAGGGGCTAGGGGAACCTAATGCATGGGTTATACGAAATAACCATTAAGTTGGACTTCAATAGTTAAAAGACTCTGTGCATTTAGTCCAGCATTAACAATTTAGACGGAATAATGTAACTAGAAGCTCGAACTTAAACTCTATCAATATCATAAAATGATGCAGGTTTGAACAAAATTAAATTAGCACAATCAATCTCCTCATCATGGTCTATATCACTCATAGTTTCGATAATATCATCTTACAAATGGTCAACAAAAAGTTCTGTATTTGTTTGTCTTGCGAACAGGATTTCTTACAAATGGTCTATCTTTCAAAAAATTGTAATAGTGTTATTAACTGTTTCCATGAGTTGTTTGTTGTCTAAATGTTTATCTAAATCAACAATACCAAAATGATAAGGCATGTTAGGAACAAAATCAGCTGGAAAAATGTTTTTGCACTCGTAAGTCAACTGATCAACATTTTTAGATTTAACCGACGTTTACCCTCCGCAAAACTTATACACCAATTTTAAATCATTTTCCTGACAATTTCCAAATCCAAACCCAAAACGTCCAAACCCCAATAACCGAGTCCATTCCCGTCACACAAGAATCTTCAGAAGAAGTGCCGGAAACCCAACCCGAACCCCAATCCGTTGTCCAAAAAAGAAGAAGAGTCGACAAACAAAAATGGACAACAACCGAATAAATCGCATTAACCCATTCGTGGATCGACGTTTCCAAGGATGCAGCTTCCGGAAACGTGCAAGCAGCCGACCACTTTTGTCATTCCGAACTCATCTAGTTCACTTTTCGTAACAAGAGAGACATTTTTTATGTATTCCTAGACTTGCTTGAGCATATAGTTTGCAGCTACATGATTTTTCTCAAAAAATTGAAGAATATCCAGAATTGCCTAACAACTTCTTATCCTTCTTCTCTTCAACAACTTTCTTCTCAAGTTCACTTGTCATATTTTCTAACTCTACATTTCTTGTATTGGCAAAGTTACACTGTAGCCCATCCAACTCTTTACTTCTGGTTTAAAAGTCCCTCATGTTATTTTTTGGTCTTTAAAGGGCATGAAGTTGAAAGTTACCTGCTAAAAAGGGACCTGGACTTGTAATAGCCGGTGTCTAGTGCCACGTATGGGAATAAACACCCTTGACCCCCAAATAGCCGCTGTCTACTTCCAGGTCATGGAATTGACTTCAAGAAATTGGTGTACAGAATTAGGAGAACCCATTAATGCATTTGGTTTTTTTTGGACGACGATGATTCTTTCACAAACATATTATCCAAAAAAAAAAAATCTTTGTTCCCAAGTTTCTCTTCAAACTATATTAATTTCAACATAATCAACCTGCTACACATTTTTTTGGAAGTTTCGGAAAAACCACCATCGTTTGAGTATGATTTCAAGTTAAACAAATCTCGAGCCATAATTTTTGAGATATAACTGTAATTACTCTGTTTAGCCGATGAAGGAAGTTGTAAACTGAAAGAGTCGATTCGGTCCAGAACTCTATGATCATCGTTGCCTTGCCTTTGTTACAGATTTTTCTTCATCGATTGCTTAACTTGACTTGTTAGAGAGATCGTTTTTAGAGCATGCATGTAACTGTGAGGAACCGTGGCATCAGGTTCGGAATCGTGAGATACGTCACCGGTGACATAGCAGATGAAAAGATTAGTGACGATGACAGTGTTGGTGGATGGAATAGATGAAGTGAACAGTTACTAGGGCAAAAAGAGAGAGATATGAAGAAGTGAGGAAGATGACAGAAAGGCAGTGTTGAGGAGCGGAGGGCTTACAGAGAAACCAAATCGTTCATGAAATTGACTTCAAAACCAACTCATTCGATTTTATTATTGTCTAGTGTTAGGTGTATTTTTAGGCATGTTTTCATACCTTTAGAACCCACCTTTTTATTGCATTTAGTTCTCATTTATGCATCTTTTCATGTTTTTCGGGATTCTTAGAATAGCAATCTACTTTCACATTTTGTGGTTGATTTCAGGTGCTTTTGAAGGTTGGATCATATGTAAGAAGACATTAGGATGCTACATGGAAAATCTCGGAAGAAACGGAGCCCAAACGGAGAAGTTACGAAAAATCGTCCCGAAGACTAAGTAGTGTGTTACACGACCGTGTAACTTTATGCCTTGAAGTTACACGGCCGTGTAACTTCATTTGCCACGTGGAATGCCAAGTCAGCTCAGGAAAATGTCCAGGAAGATATGCAGGATTACACGACCGTGTAATTCTTGGCCCTGAGATTACACGGCCGTGTAATCTTAAAAGGTGGCTAGATTTGCTTTTTCTCCCACTATGATTTGTTTACTCCATTTTGTGATGTCATTCTCTTGGTGGACGTCCAGATTCAGATCCCATCTGAATTTGAGGCCATGTGATGAAGGAAGTGGGTCTTGGAATGATGATGTTTGTTTAGGAGCAATTGACTATTTTACCCTTGGCATCTAACTATAAATAGATGTGTTGGGTTAGCCTTAGAATCATCCCTTCTTCCATTATCTTCTGAACATTCTCTAGATACATTGTGTTTGTGACATTTGTGTTATTTCAAGTGTGGAACATCTTCATTTTGTAAGTTTGTTTTTCATTCACTAGTCATGAGTGGCTAGTAACTTTATTATTCTGGTTTTGTACTAAGGATTATGATTAAGATTTAATATATGGTTTGATGTTTAATTTTACATCTTTCTAGTGATATGATTTTCATATTTAACAAGTGTTTGGTTTTTATTAACTTCATATTGGCCATTTGATTTTAAATACAAATCAATCTTATCATACAAATTATGAAATCCATGTAATTGTTTCATAAAATGTTATTTGTGATAATCATCATTTTATGGTGAAAATCATATCTCATGTTTTGACGCTTCCACGCTTGTTGAGGAGTATTGAACATTGTTTAGGAACATTCACATAAAACATAATGCAATCTTTCATTCAAATTCTATGATCTTATCTAGGTTTGATTAGTAAGATTAGTCTTAGTCAACGAGCTTCTCTTGGCTAAGATAAATCAGGTGAATGGTGTATATCCGAGCTTCTCGATATACACAAGTACCAACTTAGAAAGATTAAAGTTAAAACATCATTCTCTTTGTTATTTCTAATCATATGACTAAAAGTACAAAACCAGAATTTGTCTCCAAATTATAAATTACAAAAACAATTTTATTACATTTCGTCCCAAGTCAACTATACAATCATATTTCAAAAGAACATTCAACCCCCCCTTGTTACTCTTTTTACAAGTTTTAATCTCGTGAAGTCTAAGTATAAATCATTAGACCATTGCTCCCTGTGGATCGACCCTGCTTGCCATTTATACTACATAGTTAGTATTCATAACAAGTAGTGAAATCACGAAATATTGGTAATCAACAATTCATTTTATACAATATTTCAACCCCTTTATTTGACAGTTTGACACACTCAACATCTAGAACCTTCAATAAAGTTGAAATTCCACCTCTTTTTGATCTAGAAATCGAACGTGTTCTAAGACCTAGTGTCGACAATGGTGATTATCTTGAGAGAGAAAGTAAGAGATCCAGAGAGAGAGAGACAAACTTACTTGAAGTTAAGATGGCGATAATAGGTTTTAAAAGCTGAATACGCAAAGCAAGGAGGAGAAAATTTGCAATAAAGATGATGAGGAAGGAAGCATTAATGGTGTGGATTGGATCCGAAAACCAAAAGGACATATATTAATGGCGATGAGCATTTAACAGGGGAAGGACCAGGGGCCTTCTATACTAACATACGTGGCAGTAGACACCGGCTATTACAAGTCCAGGTCCCTTTTTATGAGGTAAATTTCAACTTCATGCCCCTTAAAGACCAAAAAATAACATGAGGGACCTTTTGAACCAGAAGTCAAGAGTTCGATGGGTTACAGTGTAATTGCCTTCTTGTATTAGTCCCTAACTGTTAGTAAATTTGTTTATTGTAAACTTGTTACCTGGATTGTTGGAATTTAACTTAAATATTTGAGCAAAATTGTTTGGCTCATTGTAGAACTTTTTATATTTTACATTCTGAGAAACTAATGTGAATTCACCATCAAGGTCCTCACCATCTCCTTTGTAAACACACGCCTCTTCTTCATCTTCAACCTTTAAAGCTTCATCATCACCAATTCTCCTTCCTCTTGGATTTGATTTCTTGGGAACAAGTGCCAAAGGACCACTGTAATATTTATCCATTATAATTTCATCCATATCTTTTTCATGTTTTTCTAGATATACCATGTAATTCAAATATTAAGTAAGAATCCATGTTTTTATGCCATTTTATCATCATCATGACGATCTTCCATTCCTTTCTTCGCGACTAGAGAAAGGTGACGTTGATTTCATAGACGTCTCTATGAATGTTAGCCCGCTCTAACTTATCAACAAGATGATAGTACTTCTTGAATGTAACGTCTAGATTATGTTCAGACATTTGCTTGAAATCCCGGAACTCGTTAACAGATGAGTTGTTTTATTTTTCCTATGTTTCTCTGTTCTTTCGTAAAGATACTTGAGACAAATCTTTATATCACATAAAATCTGCAATTTTAGATAAGTGAAAAGACATTTATGGTAGACTATAGCATCATTCTCTTTTGCAAATGATGCCATTTAAAATTCTCTTCTAAATTGTCTTCTTTCTGGTCGTTGTAAGTTCATCCTTTTCATCTAAAGCAATGAGATGAGCTCTGGTGTAGGACTGAGAACTTGATCCAATAAAGACATATGGGCCTTTTTTGATTGATCTCCAAACATCAGGATCAATAACGAACATGTGATATTCCATTCGGTCAATTCACTGATGGTATTCTTCTGCAATAAGAATATGAGTTTTGTTCCTTAAGCTGATGCTGTGAGATGCAGCGTAAACAATCTGAGGATCAAGTTTAGTCATTTTGATTTGATTAAAATAGGATCAAAAATTCATAGTGATTCATGAAAAGTAGGATAAAAAACACCAAAATTAGTTGATTGAAGAAATAATCAACTCTAAATAGAAAAACAATATAGTGTTTTTGATGAATATATAAATTCCCGCTCTGATACCATTTGTTGAGTAAGCAGGAAATTGAGTAAATATCAATGAAGCTCGGATTGATCGGTTGGAGTTCAATTACAATACAAGGCTTAACTGTAATATGAAATTACATGAACACTTACCAAAAGGTTTAATAACAAACTCTAACCTACACCTATATGTAGAGATTTACAAAGGAGTGTATACATACAATGAATCATAAAAAGACACATGGAAAGAACGCGTAATAGAACAAACTGTTTTCACAAACCTACACTATTGGTTAGGCGCATCTTAGATATTTCAAGGTCGGTACTGAAGGAGCGGGTTAGGCTCTAGCAACGTAAACACATATACTATGCCTATGCGAACAAGATATGCACTCACTAGACACTGACTGTCACAACACACTAACGTGCCCAATAATTTCCATGAGTTTTCTCATCAGTAATGTTACTAACATGTAATTTCCTATAACATAATATAAGATAAGACCAACACATGTAGGGGTGGAATTAGTACGATACTAGGTTTTTTCCTTCTATATCATGTACCGTGCCAATTATAATTGACACGAAAATTTGATTACCAGTACCGCATCAAGTATATCAAGTATATATTTGGTACCAACTTATTTGGCTATGAAAGAATTTGGTTGGTACATATTGATATTGATATATACCAAAAACTTTTCTTTTAGTATTGTTTGCTTAACTGATCGTTGCTACTTGCTAGTCGCTTGTGTGATTATTTTGATTTTAATATCTAGTATTGTTTGAAAAAAGAATTCTTATTAAGAGTTGTTTTAGTAATGTGTTTCCGAGTGTGACTTGTTAGTTATTACTCATATATATATATATATATATATATATATATATATATATATATATATATATATATATATATATATATATATATATATATATATATATATATATATATATATATATGTATATATATGTATATGTATATATATATATATATATATATATATATATATATATATATATATATATAGGTATATATATATATATATACATATATATACATATATATATATATATATATATATATATATATATATATATATATGTATATATATGTATATGTATATATATATATATATATATATATATATATATATATATATATATATATAGGTATATATATATATATATATACATATATATACATATATATATATATATATATATATATACCTATATGTATATATATATATATATATATATATATATATATATACCTATATGTATATATATATATATATATATATATATATATATATATATATATATATATATATATATATATATATAGGTATATATATATATATATATATACATATATATACATATATATATATATATATATATATATATATATATATATATATATATATATATATATACCTATATGTATATATATATATATATATATATATATATATATATATATATATATATATATATATATATATATATATATATATATATATATATATATATATATATATATATATATATAGTATATATATATATATATACATATAGGTATATATATATATATATATATATATATATATATATATATATATATATATATATATATATATATATATATATATATATATATATATATATATATATACATATATATATATATATATATATATATATATACATATAGGTATATATATATATATATATATATATATATATATATATATATATATATATATATATATATATATATATATATATATATATATATATATATATATATATATAGGGTTGGGTTCTTGTGAGAACCCAAAAAACCATGAGATCTTGAGAACTCCTTCTGATTGGTCAGATCACAAAACGGCACGATTGTCATTTTATAATTCTCATTTAATTTTGATTTTTTTTTATTTTTAGCAACAAAACTAACAACTCCTAAAATCAAGGCTAAAATTTAGCCTAAGAAATTTGAATTTTTAAATTTTAAAAATTTTATAAGCTTTTCGTTTTTATTTTAAATAATTTTTTCCGAAATTAAAAAAACATAAAATTTCTGAATTTAAAAAAAATGAATTTTTGAAATTAAAAAAACATATTAGTGTATTTGCATGTGTATATATGCATACTCGCTGATGCATATATGCATATTTTCACAATTCATATATACATATTCGTATTATTAGTATCTAAATGAAAAAAAATGAATAACGCATTTTATTATAAACAATAATATACAATTGTTTTGAACGATACATACATAAAATTTAAAAAGCACAACGAAAAATAATGAACGTTACATACAAAAAATATAAAAAATACAACGAAAATTCATGATATCTTCATTTCTGAATTTTTCAATTTTTATTTCTTCAATTTGCTCGATAAATTTTCCAATACATGCAATAACATTAATAAAAATTAATATACATGTATATTAAAAAACAATAAAATAAATACATACATGCATATACGCATATGAACAAATGCACATCTATTTTTGCATATATGCATATGTGCACATACACATTTATATGCATATAAACATTTATGCACATATGCATTTATAAAACTACATATTAAACCCCCCCCCCCCCCAAAAAAAATACTTACATGCATATACACATAGGCACATATATGTATGCATATACACAAATATGCACACATGTGTACACAAACAAATAGACATATATGAATATGTACACCTATGCACATGCGTATATGTACATACCAATGTACTTATATTTATGATTACAAAACAATATGCACATTTATAAAAATGCATGTGTATCTCCATTGTTCTAAAAAAACATAACAATATGCACATTCATAAAAATACATGTGTATATGCACATATGCACATTCGTATAAATGAAATTTTTTTCATAAAATACTACCAAACACATGAACATGTGTATATGCATATAAAATGCTACCAAATACATGCACATGTATACAACTCTGAACATATGTATATATGCATTTTACACAAGTGCAGATAATGCACATATGTACTTATCAAGGTTGTACAGATTTTAAAAGAATCTAAAAGTATGAGAATACGAATTACTATTAAAATACCAAATTCAAAACATGCATGAGAATAAAATTTGAATATCACAGATGATCCGACATCAAAATTATAACAACTCGATAAATACATATTAGTAATTTCTCCACAAGCGGCAAATACCTTGTGAACCTTATCATCCGTGAGAGAACGGGCCAAACCCCCAACAAATACATCCACACCTTTGCTTCCATGCTCTGAGAATCCAGAAAAAAATAACCCTTAACGTTGAATTGAATACATAATGTCTTTGAAAGAATGTAAATTGGAGATGCATTCTTGTGTACTAGAAAAACATGAACTTATGGCAACCACAAAATTGGAGGCAACAGTGATTGTATGTTTTCAAATGGATGAGTAGACGCCTTGCGTTCCAACATCTCACGAAAAGCTTCAAATTGGTACTTCTTCAGTTCTTCCAATATCCACCAGCCTGTAATAAAACAACGAAAGCGGAAAGATCAATCAACAAAATCAAATTCGCGTCAGAAACTAGAAAGGTAAATTTGTTCAATTTCAGTCAGGCATTTCATCGAATGGGTCGTATGCATACATGTTCCTTATGGTTAAATGTTTATCAGAACATGAAAACAAAATTAAATCAAATGGATGATGGGTGATAGGTGATAGGATTGTAAAAGATCTGTTGTTACCTGAATTTCTACGGTTAAATCAAATGGATTATGGTTAAATGTTTATCGGAACCTGAAATTCTACGGTTAAAGTACTGAAGATCAGCGGGGATTGCACAAAGATGAACAACCGGACTAATCGAAAGCCAAGCTCGGATCCACTACCCCCAATCGTCTTTTTTTTAGTTCCGTAAGTCAACAATAGCACAGCGGGGATTGCATCTTGAATATTGAATATGAGGTATGGAGTTGGGTCGATAGTCCTTATCGATCGCAGAACAAGTTCTTGAGGCAGGGAGGCGGTGAGTACGACGACGTGAGAGAAGAAGAGGACGAGAGAATGAGAGGTGGGGAAGAATAACTAGGGCTTGAAATTTCTTTTCTAAAACACAATCAATCGAGGTTTCTGCGTATTATGGATGGAAACGACAATGAGAGAGACGGAGAGTTACCTATTTTAATCTAGACGTGATTTTAGGTAGGGATGAGCATGGGTCGGTTTGGGTCGGTTTTAGACCTAAAACCGAAACCAAACCGTTCAATTCGGTTTCTGGTTTTTACAAACCGTCGGTTTTGGTTTTTCCATTCGGTTTTGGGTCGGTTTCGGTTTGAACCCATGGTTTTGTGGGTTTTGGGTTTAAACTCGTGGGTCGGTTTTGAACCCATTTTCCAGCAAATCTTAAAAAATACATAAAAATCCAATATACCAATTTTAACATCAAAGAAGGAAAAGGCTCATTACCATAAAGAATCTTTGAACATATAATTGATAATAGTTTTTAACCGAATACATAATCACATACCTTTGGTGCTTCTTGAGGTGTTGAAGCATTATGCAAACTTGTTATGCCAACTTTTAAAAGTCCCGAAACATCTTTTAAATATTGTGTCCCAAAATGTAAATAAGCAAGACTTTGATGTGAAAGTGATCCATTAGTAGAAAATTTTGGTGCCACACGAACTCTCTTTAATGCCTCCCACTTGAATAAATTGTTGACTTTGTGCATGACAAACGGCCAGGGCCGTCTCAAGCCGATTTGGGGCCCGGGACGAAATATAAAATGGGGCCCCTGACGATAAACTTTTTTTATAATAAAAGAGGGCGGTAGTACATCTGCTTGAGATCCTTTCTGTCTTGCTGCATGCACCTACAGATCATAATTTCAAATTTGTTACAAAGAATATTGCATTTTCACAGAAAATGATATCAAACCTGTGCGATTGAGGCTGAGGCAAGTGGTGTAAGGTCAATGTAATAATAGATACTGTCTATTGGTCTTGCTAGTTCTTCATGTAGAATACTCTTAATATCATCAAAAGGAACAACTGGAGCTCTATCAAAACAATACTGAAATTCTTGCACGTATTCTGGTGGAAACAATGTGGGAGACGATGCTATGAACTTTATAAAAACGACAAAAATTTCGCAATCCAAACATATCAGTATAGCAACTCGCTACTCAAACGAACAAAATCTGAAACAATATAAAAAAAAGTTGCTTCACAAATTTCAGAAATCAGTTGATTACAAAATCAGAATAAACCATTCAGAAATCCAATAAATCAATTCAAGGCTTGAAGTTGCTTACAAAATTAGATTAAACCATGCAAGAACAAGTTGCTTACTTGCTTACAATTTCAGAAATCCAATAAATCCTTCAATACACAACAGCTTCACGAATCAGAAAACAAAACAGCCACAGCAAATCAGCAATCACGGTTTAAGTTTCAAGAATTCACCCAAACCCTTAATCGAGTAACCCTTCTTCAATTGTTCAGAAGTTACACATTGCAATTCGTAAATCGTATAAAGAGATTGGAATCGGTAGCAAATCGTATAAAAAGGTTGTTTAGAAGTTCTATAGTTCGAGACTTTAGTGTTTCACGCAACAAATTTTGGAATCGGTAGCAAATCTCGGAAATTCCAAATTAATCAGACTTACCTTTTCTTCATTCTTGAGACCGTTGGGTTACAGCAACTGAAGGCGTGGATAGGAATTTCGATTCCACCGGTTCTCGAAGAATCGCTATGCGATTGTAGATGATTCCCGGTTCCCGCATCTATTCCGAATCCGCCTGGTAGTACCGACTACGTAGCAGTCCATGCGTCCAACTTAGCATAGTAAACGGGTATTAATGGAAGTTGGGCCCTTGGGGTTTGGAGGCCCTGGGCCGTCGCCCAAGTTGCCCACCCCCACCCCCCCATTGGGCCGGGCCTGCAAACGGCGATTAATTTTTTGCAATTTCACCATTGGAGGTGTTTTTATTGATGAAAAAGTACAACCATTGGGTGAATCCAGTATTATCTTAACCTTTCTCACTGCAAATCAAAGATCCATACTGTGAATAAAACGAATTTTATAATGATATATGAAGAAGAAAAAGTACAACCATTGGGTGAATCCATCGATCTGATGCACTGGCGGCGACTTCGATCAGATACAGTGGAGCCGTGGAGGTGTGAGACTCGGCGAGAAACAGTGCGTCTTCGATTGGATGCGATTTAGGTTTAGGGTTGAATGAGGAAGGAGAGAAGAGTCGTATTGAGAAAGAGGAAACACGGATGACTCCCGATGAATAAAAGATAAATGAGATATCAATAATTTATAAAAAGTAATATAATATGTATTTATTCATTTCAGGGTCGGTTTCTTATATGGGTCGGTTTCCGGTTGTTTTGGGTCGGTTCGGTTCTATTGGGTCGGTTTCATCATCAAAACCCGAAACCGAAACCGTCAGTTCGGTTTTAAGATTTTCAAACCCAAACCATTGGTTTCTGTTTTGGTTTCGGTTTTGTCGGTTTCGCGGTTTCCTGGTTCAGTTTTGCTCATCCCTAATTTTAGGGATCCTAATATTTGATACCTGATTTACCCTTGTAATTGATAATTAAATACCCAAAATATCATTTAAAATACTGTTAATTACAAAACTGCCATTATCGATCCTAGCCATTTAATTTTTTGATCTAATGGTTCGGATTTGGTTCTCAAGATCTCAGGATTTTTTGAGTTCTCAAAAGAACCTAACTATATATATATATATATATATATATATATATATATATATATATATATATATATATATATATATTAGATGGTACGGTACAACCGTGATATTCAAAATTTTGTACCGCTACTGTATCAAGACTGCTTAATTGATATGATACTACCAGCAAAACATGTTGGCTACCGACTTTATTAGTATGATTGGTAACGTGTTGGTTGGTTTATATTTTTGTCAGCTCTAAACACATGCTTATTATTTTAGTTTTCAATAGAAACTTCAGTAATAAGCATCTATTGGAATAATATAGTATCATCTTTTAAAAAATTACTTATTAACAGCATTTTGGATAAAAAAAATACATGAAAATGAAAAAAAAAGATAAATTGAAAATCGAAAAGCGGATTTTAGTCAAAAATTAAACAACTTCCTACTAATGGTCTAATGGATAACAAACTTGTTTTATTGTCATAACTTAAAAAATAATTTTTTTCAAAAAACGGTATATTTGGAAAGTTTATAGTATAAATGAGTTTTCTGAAAACTTTTTAAAATACAAACGTTTTCTAAAAAATAATAATAAGATATTATTTTTTCAGATAAAATATTAAAAACGTAATTGTTTCTGTAAAAGTTTCCAATATAAATATGCCAAAAGAAGACGTATATAATAAATTGAATTGATGGCAGTGGTGGATTTATACGACATAGCTGTAGTCTTCTCTAAATGACAAAATTAACCATTTTCTTACACGAATATTCCATGCTCTCAAACCCTATATTCACGAAAAAACAAACAAACGATTAGAATAAGCCAAAAGAAAAATCAAATTCTATGGTCCTTAAAATTTATGTTTTTATATTTCACAAAACTAAAACGTACGCGCATTCAACACGCTGAATATTACTTAAATTTCCCCTAAATAAATTGGCGTACTTCTTTTAATACAATAGGACACTACTCGATAATGTTGTGTATCAATAAATAAATTTTGCAATTCCAGAATATGAATCTAAAAACACGTAAAATACACAACTTCTATGATATGGAGAAAGCTCCAGTATTTCATAATTTGTTCTAAAGAAGTTCTAGTTTCATTATATATCTTATCTTGATAGTATTCTACTATTTTTCAGTGAAAGCAATAATAACTAGGGTAATCAACTTTTAATTTTGGTCAGATTTAGTTATTTTACTACTTTTGTATACCATATACCAGTGAACTTATTTTTGGTCTTCAAATATACCTTCTTAATTTATGAAATGCTTTATTTTAATTTTACTAAAACTATTTAATTTATAAATATATATTTTTTATAAAAAAGTATAACATAAATCCGTTTTTAGTCTCCTTACACCGATAAAAAACAATTAGTCAATTAAATGTGAGTTTTAATTTTATTATAAACTTCAATTCCTTTCGGGTTTTCAAAAACAATAATGCCAAGTGGATGAGAACATCAGTGCACCAATATTTGAGTGAGATTCACAACTCTAAGACAGAAAAGATATTTCTTAAACTTTGAAGATTTTAACAAAAAAGCCGGTGTTCGATGTTTTAAGAAAAAAAATATTGTTCTTAAACTTTTGTGTATCATTCAAATGTTTGTGCAAATGTGTAATATTCATATCCACTTAACATTCTCGTATGTAAAAGATAGAAAAATATAATATCAAGTGAATATAATGTTTGAATGATCATTAAAAAAATTTGTGTTTATTATAATGACGGTGATTGGTCTCGGTGCGGGTTCATTATTAGCACTCAATTTGGCTTTAATGCCTAAGTGGTGGTGGAGACAAAAACAGGATAGAACCTCATTATCGTCCCAAGTCATTAATTGTATTCATAAATTACATGACAAACCTGCTGATCATATATCGCGAAAAAGAAAATGTGGAGTGTGGAACAACATTGCAGGGGCAAAGACTGACATTGAGCATCACGGTATTCGCTTTGTTGATATTCTTCAAAAAACAGTTAGCTCAGGCACTTCTACGTTATTTTGGCTGGACGAATGGACTGAAGGGGCAAACTTAAGGATCAATTCCCGGAGTTGTACAATCTCGATCAAAAGAAGCGTTGCACGGTGGCTGATAGAATCAAGGCTCATGGTCTCGAATGGGATTGGGCCTACGACATCCTTGATGCTGGGCTGTCCAATTCGCTGGCCCAACTTACCGCCATTGTTGGTCATTTCACACTAGGTTCTGCTACGGATGGTTGTAGAGCGGTTTAGATGCTAATGGCATTTTTTCTACAAATGTTGTCCGCTCGAAACTGATTGCTCCTAACAAGTGACTTTAGTCAGGATCGTATTGACTGGTTTAAAGAGGCGCCAATGAAGGTCATTACGTTTGTCTGGCGGGCAAAAATGGGTCGTATTCCTTCAGCAGCGGCCCTACGCAAGCGTGGGGTTCCAAACATCCCTCTCGAATGTAGCTACTGCAACGAGGCGGTTGAATGTGTATATCATATTCTTACCACCTGTCACTACGCGAACACTACTAGAGATTGGATATTCAGATGGTGCGGTATTGGCGACATGGAGTTCAACAACGTTGGTGAGTTGCTTGATTTTGTAAAACGATGGGGGACTTGTAAGAAAAGGAGGAAAATTCTAACTCTAATTTGTTATGGAATGATGTGGCTCGTATGGTTGGCTAGAAACAACAGGATATTCAAGCAACGTCATATTTCCCCAACTTTGGTGGCGGATAATATAAAATCCATGGTGTTTGTTTGGTTGAAGCATAGGGGCAACATGGGTAGGATCAATTGGGTTGAGTGGAATGTCTCCCCATTTTTTTTCCAGTAATTTTTCTTTCCTTCATTTCCTCTCTATGATCGTGCCGTAAACTTTTCCGCCAGCTAGCTTCTTGCTAGTTTTTGGCCCCTTTTGTTAATATATTTCATTTGCCGTTCCCAATAAAAAATAAGATTGGTAAGTAATATTTTAATGCTTATTTATTTTTTATAAATATAAGAAAGAGATTTAAAATTAGATTCACAAAATAAAATTTCACTCATTCTCAAGTACTCATCTTTTGCATATGTTGATGTCACATAGGCCTAACACCCCACATAGCTCTGATATATTTTTGTAGCAGTGAAAGAACTTGTCTACTGTGGCATCACATCTTTGCTAAAATACTTATAATTTATTATACTAGCATTCACTATATGAAGGAATATTGGTTTTTTCATTCAAAATCTATGTCGAAAGGTTGGTTGATCACATGTTGGGTTGTTGACAAACTAGTCTTCCATCAAATGTACCTCGTCCTGCTCACGTTCCTGATCACGATACCAACTTCTTGATTTGGGAGGATGATCACCCTAATCATCTCTGCATGCTTATACTTAGTTCACCAATGATTTGATCAATTTCTTGATTTTGTTGAAGAACTCATGCTTCCCGATCATTATATTCAGTCACAATTGATATTTTTGAACCTAAATTGAATCCTTTTAATGAATTTCCAGTCAAAGACACTCGTTTAGAGAAATTAGAAATGGAGAGTTGTTGTTGGATATGAAATCATGCAAATAATATAACCCTACTTATACGAATCTGGATATGAATTTTGTTTAAAGATAATGTTAGATTTTGGGATAATGAGTTTTACCCAAATAATATTTCACCAAACAGTTAGTATATTGATATGTGACAATGCATATCATGTTAGATTTTCCATATAAATCACACCAACTAATTAATAAAGTTGATACCGACAATCACTAAAGTTGATACTGACAATTCCATGTGCAATACAAGATATACATTAGAAAATCTTGAAGTAAAAAATTACATAAATAATTTTATTAGAAATGCATGAAATATCATACAAATCCATTAAAATTATACCAAAAACAAAACATAGACTCAACTATAATCACATTCCATACAACCAATAATCAAATAGCATTTTATGTCTTCATCTTCTAACGACAAGTGCTCATTTACTAAAAGTGTATTCAAAAGCACAAGTTTGCATATTATTTAGCTCTTTTTCTTTATTTCTTCCTTTTTTATCCTTTTCTTTTATCCAAATTGATCATGATCTCATGACATCAAGTTCATCAGCTCGAGTAAGCCTCAGTGCACAAATTTTTCTTCATCGATTTCATTAGATACCTTACATTTTTCTTTTTTCTTAGCGATATATATATATATATATATATATATATATATATATATATATATATATATATATATATATATATATATATATATATATATACTTGTAGGATATTGACGTTATGAACCATCCCTAGTTGGGGTTTATGGGTTGGAAGGGACACACTATCCCTCTTCCTCACTTGTATTTGATCCTTTTGTGCTACCACCACTTTCTTCATCACCTACTTTATGTTGAGTACGTGTTTTGACATGACATAGTTGTAAATCCCATTTCTCATGATTAAACATAACAACATTAAAAACAATAGAGTTAAAAACCTATTCCCACCATCATCATAAATTTTATGAACATCATTCTCGACACTTGTCATACTCATTCTACTTTATTGTCTATATGCTTCTCAAAATAAAGCAACCCATTTTTGGTATTTGCGTGAAGTTGTTTCCATTGACCTTCTATTTGAGCAATGTTTCTGTTACCAAGATTTTTGGGTTTTGGTTTTCCACATGAGCTGCATCATGTAGTTCATTCACAATTGCCTACAATGAAGCACCTTTTTGTTTTGTTTTTTTGCCACAAATGCTATATTTTGTAACAATAGTCCATGTTGACATTAACACGACATCTCATTAGCACCCCATTTATTGCCTCCTGAGAGTTTTCTAGTATATTTGTGAGGTTTAAACATTTTGGTGATGGATGCTTGATTAAGATTTAGGAAATACTGGGAGCTTTCATAGCTTTGAAAGTTTATATAATCTTGAGATTCATGAAAGATTGTATGTGAAATTTGGATACAAATGATCTATGGTAGCAAATACGAAATCAAAAAAGTTTACAAATGAAGAGTTGAGAATGAATATGAAAGTATGTCAATATTATACTCTATTATAGAGGAAAATTATGAAATATGGTATTCTTTAAAAAATTGAGATAATGTTTGATTTTCAAGATGATAAATTTTATCCATAAAAAATATAAATCAACCATCCATAATACCACATGTGGAATTTTTGAGAAAGAAATTAGGATTTGGGAGTTAATACTTGCAACTAGTGATGCAGACAACGATCGATATTGGTGGAGGCTATATCCTCATCTTGGTTGTAACACCCCAACTTCTATACACCTTAATTGGTGAATTGTTTTTATAAAAACACAATGTGTTGTTAAAAACTAGTATTTTAAAAACCTTTTTTATAATATTAAGTCACATCTTTAAAATTTTGGTCCCAACAAAAACAAATAAGTTTAAAAATATTTAAGCAACATTAGGGGTTAAAAAATCAAATCAATACATCCATAGTAAAGCAATAAGACCTGTAGAGCTAATGTTCCAAAAATAATCTAATATTTCTACCGAAATTTCGGCATTGATCTCTAGCCTATTTAGATAAATTCCATATTAACATGACTTAATCAAAATAGCCCAAACAAAACTCGAGACATAGCAAAACATCACAATACATCTACAAGGGTATTACTATACTATAAACAAAATCTCTCTCTTTCGATATATAAATCACTACTATACAGTCTATAGATTACAACTATCTTTCGGTCATCGATTCTATTTATAGAGCCTCAAATGTCTTCTAAGTCCTTCATTACTTTGTTCCGATGCTAATCAACATGTTCCTGAGATACATAGCATTAAAATCAACAATATATAAGACAAATTGTCTCGCGTGATACATGGGTTTTAGACCCAACAATATTTTAAAGTAATCATCAACTTGAATACTATAATTCTTAACTAAAGCTTATGTACTAGTACTTGGAAAAATCATAATGAAAGTTCATACTTGCCATTCTTTTAAATCATGTTAAAACTTGTATCATTAATAAATGAACTTTAGACCTAAACAAGATTTTGGTAAAACAATCGTTCAAAAGATTTATTGTTAACATATAAATGTAAGAATCTAGGATCAAGTATTTGACTTCCAAAAGTGTGACAGATATTTCAGACCAAAATAACAAAGTAGAAACCAAACCGAATATCAAAAGAATGGTACGGGGGCTACTGTGTTATACACTCATTTCTAAGGAAAGACACACTCACCCTACAAATCCATGCCTGCGTAAAGGTCTAAGGTATCAGAGTGCCTCCGAGCTACCAAGGATATAGACCCAAAGAATCAGAACGCCTCCGAGCTACTAAGGGTAATGTCAATTCAAAATAAGATGAAACATATTCACTCCTATAAAGGCTAACATATGAGACTTCTACTTCGCGGTGAAAGGTACCATCCAAGTAGAGTCTAAGTGACCACCCCTTATTCGGCGATGTCTAGTCTGAACTTTCACACACATGAATGCATTCATTAACAAATAAAAAAAATCAAGAAATCCATAATCAGTGAATCCAAATGTAATCAATTTTTAAAACTTTAGCTTAAAAGCTTCAAAAAAACATACTTTATCATACATAAACAAAGATCAAATGACTTAGATGAGCAAAATATCAAAACCCAATAACTTCACATGTAAATTACCCAAACTCAAATAGATCTTTTAGCAAACATAGGTAAAAATACAATTTATACCACTAGTAAGCCGAATACTTGAAAAAGCTATGAACTTATGAGCATACTTACAAACTTGTGGAAAACAAAGCATTTCATCATCAAAATCATTTACTAGTGAAAACCTGGTAGTTAAAATAATCTTGTTTACTATGCACCTAGTAAAAAGTCCACATGTACTCACCTTAGTAGCTAGGTATGTCTAGCAACACTAATCCACACAGTTCTCAGATTTAACCACTTCCAAGTATCTTTCCTTGTCTATCGATTTAGTAAAAACTATATATGTATGTGTGTGTGTGTGTGTGTATATATATATATATATATATATATATATATATATATATATATATATATATATATATATATATATATATATATATATATATATATATATAGTACACAACTAAACACATAATATTTGTCTAATCATAGTTAAATTTCTTCTAACTACCATCCAATTCTAACCCATTGGTTAAACATGCTTTACCAAAGCCTTATACTCAATTTTGCCAATTTTTTACCCTTTTTGTCCCACTTTGAGAACTTAGTCTAAAATATATGTAAACTTGTGTTTAACTAAATGTTATATAGCCCCATAACGTACTATTAATGTTTTAAAACACATATAAAGCTTTACGAGGCCTTTTAAACCACTTTTAGTTTTGGTACATTTTGACCGTTTTCTCATTTAGACATTCTTGGGTTTGAAATGCCGCTTTAACAAATATAAAACAATAAAGTTTCTAAAAATAAAAACCATTATAAAATATGACATTTTTCGTTCACATGACACCAATATGTTCCCAACACGTCATAAATTCCATCCAATCAAGTTATATGCTTTCTTTCATGTTATTATTGTATAAACTAAAATTGTCTCATAAAGGTGGGATTCACACTTCCATTCCAATTGCAAAGTTTTGTCCCATAACATGTGTAAATATACAATTCCATTTCATTCCCGACATGTAAGTAAAACTTCCAATCACATTTACAAATTCTAAGAAATTGTATAAGTACAGTATCACGCTTTAAAGAGGGGTTAAGAGTAACCATTTCTACGAAAATCCTTAAACCCAATATCCAATATGTGTTCCAATAATACATATAATGAACCAATAATGCCAAACTACACATTTCAATTCCATTTCCTTGTTTTCATTCCCAAATTGCAAATTGTAAAACTAACAAATTCAAGTACCATCTTTTTCATAAACATATATTTAAACAAAACCGTCATTTCCATTTAATCATAATTATGTACCACAAATATCTTTACAAATCTATGTTTCCAAAAATTTGTCTCGTTCTCAGAATTTTTTTAAAAAATGCATTAAACTAGTGTCATTTGATTCCAACATTCATATAAAACACCAATGGATTTGTTTTCATCATTTCATAATCTCTTATGGACCATTTCAATGGAAAAAATCCAATTCATAGTCCAATTTGACCAACACAGAAAACTCAACGTAACAAGTCATTATCTTCTTCGTCAAATAGAATAACCAATTTACATTCTCAACTTGAAAATCATACCAACAAGGATCTTGGGTGTTTTTGAGCTCATAATATGACATATATCAAGCAGCAAGTTCCAATCTATCATGCATTAATAGAATTTCAAACTCAATAGCTAGGGTTTTAAGAAATTAGATTTTACCCTAAAAATATGTTCACCTTGCAAGAAATCAGAAATTTCTGTTGCATTACTCCTGAAATCGGATTACCAGCTCCATTATCGAACGCTAGCACCACCGTCATCCACCTACGATCGTCGTCGACCAACACCGTCGCACCACCACCACCACCACCACAAGGGCATTCTTCCGTAGTAATCGACCGAAAGCAGCGGGGGAGGGCTGCTTCCTGATTCCTCTCCCCTCATACTCGACCTCTCACTCGATTTCATCTCCCCTGGCTCGCTTTCTGATTTGATTTATGCAAAACACGCATACTCGACCACAGTGTGTGTATTCCTCGTCTCCTTCATTCTTGATTCCCCTTTTTGATGTATACCACACCAGGAAGAAAATAAATAGGAGTAAGGGCTGCAATCTTTTTAACTAGTCAAGCAAAGGGAAAATTCTCAAAATACCCTTCACTTAAAGCCTTAGAAAATTTTCATACATTTACCCCTGATATTTCTTTTTTGAAATTTTGAGCCTACATAACTTCTACATATGACATCAGATTTTTACAACCTTTATATTGTTAGAAAGGTGGGAAGAGGATTTACAGCTTTCCTCCATTGACTTAACTCTGAACCTATACCGATTTCCCGAAAAAGCCCCTCAAACATGGACACTTGGCCATTTTTGTCACTTATTAGCCATCTTTAAACCGCCATAACTTCTTCATTATAACTCCAAATATAATGTCCCAACATCCAACATCAAGTATGTACCAGATATTATAACAATCGACACAATTTTTTTCTTTTAAAACATGTTACTCGATGCCTTGGAAGCGACAAGTGGATACCTTCAAGATCGCTCCACGATCAAGTTGGGCGTTACTACCTCTAAGACCTGCAAAACACCACAACTAAACAGCGTAAGCAAAAGCTTAGTGAATAACTCTACTGCATCAACAATATTATCCAACAGTAAACTTTTAAAAAGTCTAACCAAGAGTGAAGTTTCACCACTTGTTTGTCACATGAACACCAAACGCCAATATATATATATATATATATATATATATATATATATATATATATATATATATATATATATATATATATATATATATATATATATATATATATATATATATATATATATATATATATATATAAGAACACCACACTTATATAGTTTACACCAACACTATAAAACATAACACCAACACCACACATACCATATCAACACTATAACACCATACCACCGCTACACACCACACCAAGGATCTTGGGTATTCCACCAACCTAGAGATCTAACACCCGTCCCTGGCACACTAATATATCACCAAATCTATAAACACCATATAGTTGCAAATTATCCATTTTACAACCATTAAAACACCATATAGCTTTGCACCATACCAATAAACGTCAATATCTATGAATACAACCTTCATATCTAGAGTTAATTACTCTTTAAGAGTAAGTCCTATACCAACACAATTATTTATTCATACTAACTCCACCAAGATATTGAATCTAACACAACATACAACGTACATATACAAAATTGAACATAGCAAGCAATATAACACCAAATAAGGGTAAGTAAAGTTACTCACCTTGTATCCAATATCAAAAGTAAGCTAGATTTGATGGTGTAAGCTTCCTTATACCTTCTTGTCTACAGAAGAAAAAAGTTTAAACATATCTTAACACCATTTCAGCTTACATAGCAAATATTCTGTGGTTTTCCCTTCTCAACTAGATAGAGGTGCTATTTTTACAAATAGAGTCTCTGTCTATGAATATTAACAAGGTTTAGCTCAAAACCCGTTTCTTTTAGCTCCCAAACACTATAAAAACAAGAATATACCACATGCAAACCGATTTCATACATAAACCCTAAATTCCCAAACCTCCATACACCCCAACATTCAACAATTAGGCTAAAATCAACTAGAAGTTTCATATATTTTGAGTTACTAACCTCAATCCTTGATCTTTGTGTAAAATCCAATTTGATTTCCACCTTCTATAGCAAGAATTGACCAAAAATGCCTTCAAAACCCCTTTTTTCGCGTTTCTCCGGCTCTGCATGCCCTTTTCCCCCAACTGAGTGACTTTAAGGGTTTTTAAAAGTGGATTTTTGTAAGACACAGATAGTGCAGCTAACTTATAAGTTAGCCTCACTATCCTCACTTAGCGTCACTAACTGTCAACTTGAGGAAATTCTTGGTCAGCCTGACATTTTCCCACTCAGCTTGAACCATAATAGCATCCTACTTTCTATTAGAGTCAATAATACACCTAGTTAGCATCGATAATTGTACTGGAGCTGAGTTTCAGCTCAGTTTTCCTGCTACAACACTTTCAAACGAATTTCCAACTACACTCGACTTAGTTTCAACGCCCACTACCATATTTCCAAGATTTCAATTGTCTGACACATCCATCAATGACCTAAATACCCTTTAAGTCATTTAATAACATTGGAGATAGTGTCACTATCTCTCTCCCACTCCAACCTTTATTTCAGTTTTCCTATTTTACCCTGCTTATGCAAACAGGTGTTACACCAAATGACCTCAATCTTTTTCCTATACTTTTATTACATCATGTATTACCAAAGTCACCTTGATGACTTTTCTCAATTCCTTTTAGATTTTGAGATATCAATTTTTGAATATTGCAAATTATTTCCTTCACTTTTATCCCCAAATTTTTTTTGGAAAAGGGAAAGGCCACAAGGACCCCAGGCAAATTTATTAAAACAAGAAAAGCAAAACAAGAGTTCAAAAACAGTAAAAAGAACAAAAACCACCTATGAAACAACCATCATAGGGGTAGTTAACCACACATCAAACAAATACCAAAACAGACAAAACCGGTTCTTGAAAGCCCAAAAAGACGGATCACAAAAAGCAGGAACCACAAAAGCCTTGACTCTTTTGAAATAATCCAACTGTCTTCTTATCCAAGCAGGCGAGATCCGATTGAGCCCAACCATAAGAACAAACCCAATGGACCGAGTCAGCAGGCAAAGCAAACCATGCGAATCAAAGACACCTTCAGGCCCATTAACAAAACCCATGCAGCCTCCAAGTAAATTCACACGGAAATTAACCCAAAAATGTGTAAAACCCAAAAGCGCAAAAATCTATCCATCTCTATGCACATGTAAATCTCCTGGCTCTTTAGAAAATGACCACGAGGTTTACCTATACTACTCCAATTGTGCCCAGACATCATATTCACATTCCAGACACGCCTCCACGTCATAAGCTTTACACACGTGTGGCTCTTGCAATTAAAAAACTTCTTTAGAAAATTCAATTTTAATAAAATGGCAAGCACCAAAACTTTAAAAATAAACCACCGCCATTGAAAAAGTTGCTCCATCTTCCATCCCATAGTGCCAACGCTAGTGAACGAACATCTCGACTCCGTCAATTCCTTAATATAACACTTGTTACTTCCATAGGAATAATAAGTATTATAAAAACCCAGGGTACCCGGATTAAAACATAACCTGATAATCCCAAAAGAGATTAAACAAGTAGTTAAGCCGTCAATTCCTTTGCTGTTGAAATTAGTCCCCATAAACATTTACATAAAAATGTTACACGATCCCGTGTTCTCCCTTCGGGTAGGCAAATTCCAAATGATGCTTAAATTAAGACCCGGTTGACATTTGGGTCCTAATAAAAAAAATTAGCTTCAACCGAACTTCAGCAACAATTTCATCGATCACTTCTTTCTCTGTTTTCGCTTTCTTCATAAAAATTCTGCGATTTCTTTCCCTCCATAAGTGATAAATCGCCCCGCTTAATAGCAATTTTCTGGCGATGTTCAAGAGGGACTTGTTTTTAGCATTACTTTGCATTAAAGAAATTAAAGCTGTCCACGAGGCAGGGAAATGGTTCATAAGACCCCATTTTTTGATATTAAACCACACCACTTTAGAGAAATGACACTGGAAAAACAGGTGATCATGCGAGTCACTAACCGCTTTGCAAAAACCACAGATAAGATTTGAATTATGCTCCCACACTTGGACCTTATCTTGAGTTTTTAATTTTCTCAGCATAACAAGCCAAAGTATGAAAGAGTGACTGGGGATGGCATGATTAAACCAGACCAACTGGGCCCATAGGACAGGCGCTCTATTATTTCGAATACTCTTCGACACTTCCGAGACCGAAAAGTCAACAGGCCCACCCTTTTCACTACGCCATCTGACTTTATCAGGAAAATCTCCTTTGGGAACCGTGTTAACATTACAATCAAGTTTAGGGAATTGAGAGATCCACCGATCTGGCCATTTTCAACCAAAACTTTACAATCTTTTTTAAACAGGCGAGTATATGTAAGTGGCACACCGAGGTATCTGACAGGAAGTTTACCAACATCAAAGGGGAGAATGCTGTTAATGATACCAGCAGTGATCGGTTTCACATTCCCGAAATAAACTTGACTTTTAGCAGGGCTAGGCTCTAATCCTGATACTTCAGAAAATTCAGTGAGCGTGTCTTTAATAACCAAAACCAAGTTTCTATCAGCATGGCTGAAAATAAGAAGGTCGTCAGCGAAACAAAGGTGGGTTATTTGGTCAACCTTACATTTCCAGTGGAATTTGAACGCCTCAGACTTCGAAATATTCCGCTTAAACATAAGGTTGAACACTTCCATCACCATAGTGAAAAGATATGGGGACAAAGGGTCTCCTTGGCGGAGGCCCCTTCTTCCTTTGAAGAAACCGTGGGGCTCACCGTTGATACAAATAGAGAAATAGGGGGTTGTGACACATGTACAAATCCAATGTACCATTATAGGATGAAATCCAAAATAGATCAACGCTTCACGGAGAAAATTCCAGTCAACCGTGTCGTAAGCCTTCTGGATGTCCACCTTGAACGCGCATCTAGGAGTTCCTCTTTTAAGATGATACCTAGTAAGAAGCTCTTGAGATAACAGGACATTATCAAGAATGGATCTTCCAGGGACAAACGCAGATTGATTGTCTGAAATGATAGAACTCAAATGATTACAAATCCGGCACACAATCACTTTGCTAATGCATTTCAAAATCACGTTGCAGCACGAAATAGGACGAAAATCATTAACGTGGGAAGGCGAAGTTGTTTTGGGGATAAGGGCGATATTCGTAGCATTGAATTCTTTAAGCAAAACACCACTCTCAAAAAATTCAGTCACAGCCGCACACACATCTCCCCCCATAATCGTCCAAGCCTTTTTGAAAAAACACGTAGAAAACCCATCCGGGCCAGGCGCCTTGTTATCATTAATGTCAAACATCGCCGCTTTAATTTCTTCATGATTAACCGGTCTGATCATTTCAAGGGCACACGCTTCACTGCTTTTATTACCAAAAAGCGATTCCGGGTCTGAGATGGTTTTCACCTGTGGACAAGAGCCCAAGAATCGAGAAAAATGATCGACAAAAATATTAGAAACTCCTTTCGAACGGTGCCACATCCCATTCCCGTCCAAGACCGCTTCAATGCGTCTCTTATTAGAAAATTCCTTAAGAGAATTGTGAAATAATCTAGTGTTGCGGTCACCCTCTTTAAGCCACGTTAATTTAGTCTTTTGAATGAGATACCTTTCTTCATCACATAAAGCATCATAAAACGCTTTAAGATAAGTAGCTTCAATTTCACGGAGATCATGATTAAACGGGTCCTTATCAACATCATTTTGAGTGACAGCCAGCTCCTCCCTCAATAAGTTAACCTTACTTTCCAAATTCCCTTGCTCGCGAAGAAGTTTACGAAGAGGCTTTTTAAGAAGTTTGAGTTTTCTCGCGAGCCTAAACATAGCAAAACCATCAATATTTGTGTTCCAAACTTGAGCCACAATCTTGAGGAATTCCGGTTTCATCGCCAAAAAATTAACAAACTTAAAAGGAGCATTTTTCTTTTTAGACACCGACAGCGGGATAGAAAGAATGGCTGGGCAGTGATCCGATATCCCTTGCGCCTTGAATATCACCGAAGCATTAGTGAATTGATCCAAGAATTGAACATTAGCCATGACCCGGTCAAGCTATTTATGAATTCCCGAACCATCAAGTCTCGATTGAACCCAAGTAAATTGATTTCCGACATTGTTAATGTCAACCAATTCGATGTCATTAATACAATCCCTAAATTCGCTCATACCTCTAGTAATTCCCGAAGTTCTAGACGAGCTTTCCTCTGAATTTAGAGCAACATTAAAGTCCCCCATTATCACCCACGGCTTACAATTAGTAAATGCTTTATGATACCTTAGATTGTCCCATAAATCACGCCTCTTCACATGCTTATTATCGGCATAAATAAAGGAGCAAAAAAACTCAGTCTTTGACTCCATATGCATAATTGAACAATGCACCACCTGATGATTGCAGTCGATGATCCCAACATCAAACAAATTCGGATTCCAACCCACTATAATTCTAGTACCCTTATGACAGAAACTAGAATTATTAATCCAACTCCAATTCTTGTAAGCTTTTTCGCATAATCTTTTAAGTTTTGGGAATTGAACATGTGACTCTAAAATAGCACAAAGGTTAAGATGATTAGAGTTGATAACCTCCGTTATCTCATTCTGTTTAAAGGGACGGTTCATGCCCCTAATGTTCCATGCACCAAGAGTAATCATTGGGAACATGATGAAGAGGATATGCTTTTCTTCTCTTGCACTTGAGTACTCTTTACTTCAGCCACCTAAATATTAGTATTGACAGGTATACAGATATCATTCATATGGTTACCAACCGTGCATGGTTCAATTGGGAAAGCAGCTCCATCTTGGTCACAAAAGACACAGAACGACTCATAAATAGCGTTAAGGATCTCGAATCTATTTTTTCCATTTAAACCATCCGGGTCACTGTCATAAACAGAACGAGACATTTTGCCCCAGAAGGATTCGAGGTAGAGGGTAGGGTCAGAGAAGGACTAGAAAGATTCACGTCCGGTTTAAGCGAAACCAAAGGAACTGGAGAGTGGGGCTTGGTGTGTTGAGAAGATACATTAAGGGGTCTTTTAAGGATGGTAATATGGTTGTTAGAAGCAACTTTTTTAGGATCAACAACACCACTAACAGCAACCAGAATCTTTTTACCACTATTAGGCGAATGAGAATACGGCTTGAAGAAACCAATACGATTTCCATTTCTTGTCGACTTTGGCAACGGACCAACTTTAGGCAAAGATATATCTATCAATATGGTTGTAACTTTTTTTATTCCTCCTGGTAACCACAGTAAAATCGTCAGGAGGGGCAATTTGGTCATTTTTTGCAACTTTAGAATTAGAGGGATTGGGATTGGGCTTGGGGGAGAGGTCAGTCACAAGTTTGGAAGATATGGAAGCAGCACACACACTTTCACTATGGCCAAAAACTTTACAATGGACACATGAGCTAGGTTTCCATGAGTATTCGACAGGAAGAATAAGACATGTAGGGGCATTAGCAATAAAATCCCACGTGTTGACCGCAACCGACTCCGTCCAATTACTATCAACAGAAATTTCTATCAAAATTCTGGCATAAGCATTCCTTCCGGTGTGTTCCAGACACATGTCTTCTGTATAGGTATCAAAAGCCAACGGAATTCCAATTTTGCTAGGAACCATACTGAGATTGTCCCCCGTCCATAGTTCCAACGGAATGTCAAAAAATTTTAACCCACACAAGAATTTTAGAAAAAGAGGATCTGTTTAGAGATAGCCCGGGTCTCCATCTCTGTAAGGAAAGAGGGGAATCGAAAACAGACCAGTAGCTTTCCTCCATCACTTGGGTTAGCCCTTGTTCCGAACTGAACTTGAAGAAGTAAAAGTTTTGGTTATTCATAAACACATCGGTTAAACCAAATTTGTTCCACATTCCACGAATTTTAAGACTAGCTTTAGGGAATGACATATGTTTTCCAAGAAAGCAACCCACCAAAGTATTTGCGAAAGGTATACTAGCAGCTTTAAGGTTTTCAATAGGGATTATCATAGGGGAATCATCCGAATTGGGGGGAGAGGGAAGTATTTCACAGGGACCCTTTGCTTAGAATTATTACCATTAACAACACTGGCATAAGATAACTCTTTCGCTGAAGAAGGAACGGACGGGGAATCAGAGCGTGGGTTCTTCTCCAAATGCTCAATGGCGATCAGATCACAGTTACTATTCGATTGAGCCAGCAAAGTAGGAACCTTGGGGAGAGGGGGAAACGAAGAATCGTCAAGGATTTGAGTACTAGACTCAGATCGAGGGAGGGCTGAAGCTAAACAGTCAATAGGAGACAAAACTTCATCCCTAATAGCTGTGGGAGCATCTCCTTCAATGTCACTGGATGAAGGAACAACATTGCAAAAAGAAGTAGAGCTAATCACCTGCCTCTTTGGGAGAACAGAAACTGGGCTCGTAAGGTCCGGTGGACTGGGGAAACCATTACCACCGAATCGTTTAGGGGGGTGAACTATCGCAAGAGGAGTGGAATCCTCACTTGGCTTAAATTCCTCTTCGACAATCATCTCTTCATCACTCGAAATATCAGCTTCCTCCTCGAGAATCTCCATAGGAGCAGACACAGCTTTTCTCAAAGAAGATCTCCTTCCAATGGAGAAACCCGATTTCTTAACAATCGCTCTTGGGACAAGCTTATCACCATTGGCATTTCCACTTTTATCATGCTTTGCTTGATTAGAATACGAGGGGACAAAAACTTCAACCGGATGTGGCTCGACACTAGGGGGATGCTCAGGAGGACGGCGCTCCATGGACGGAAGCGGGAGGGAGACCAGAACCACCGGAGGAGGAGTGGCGCCGGAAGAAATGGTGGCGGCGGCAGAAATCGCTTCCAAAATTTGGGAAAACCGAGAGCGAGAATAGGTTATTCCCAAATTTCAGTTTGTGCCCTTATGCTTTCAAAGCTAATTTCTAAATATACTTATATGCATGTATTATCTTATATCAAATTTTAGTTGTCACATTGGCACTCGAAATCCAATCCCCACACCCAGCCTTGCCTCCGCCCCGCTTAATCCCTGACGGCTTTGGGTAAAAAAATCCTCCTCGAGTATGAGGAACCCGATGGATACCCGTTTAGGAATAAAAATCCTTTTTTGTAAATCTAAAAGATACAAAAATATAAACAACAATCACCAAAATTAAAATGTTGAACCGTTCATATGTCATTTTGGTAGAAGCCAAAATAAAAACTACAAAGTATAAATTTCACTATCATGTTCTTTCTCAAAACTAAGTATCAAAATCCACAAAACTTGAACCGGCTTCATCATCTTTTAAAACTTTAAACTTTGCAAGAGGTTTTTCTTTATTTGAATGTGTACCTAGCAATAAAAAATAAGCATAGATAACTACTTTTACAAAATATTTATATTAAAGAATTTAAAATAAAATATAAGAAGGTTTGAATATAGAAAAATCATACTTAATTTCAATCTTGTACACAGTGCTTCCAATGTATCAGGATGAAGTCTATTACGATGAATAATGACATATATTCCACCAGTACTAGTACGTAACACAACAAACTATCCAAAATATTATATTTGTAAGGAATCTGAAGTACTGTCCGGAATGAACAAGAATAGTGTTGTTTTATTAGATGTCGATAACTCCATAGACTAGTAACTATTTTGTTTTAAAATGTTTAATTAGTTTTTAGGAACCATATCATTGTTTTAAAGAATTATATATTTTTATCATTTTCTCCATCATATACTACTACACCACCACCGACAATATGATATGAAGTGATAAGCGCTGAGGCTAGACATCGGGATCTTGTTGATATGACTTTGTTATAATTGATTTGTGATTTTCACCATGTACAAGAGCAATTGTTTGAATTGTAGGTCCCATTACCGCCTTTAGAAGCGGAGGAGCGTAAATAGTTAGCGCTCTATAATATGTCAATGCTCTTGATCACAATATCCCAAGATATACAAGAGGTTTTCAACTCAATAGAAAGAATCCAAGAAGTGCCTACGGCGAGTACAACACTTGAGGAGCTAGTTGAAATGCCCGACGTTGTGATGTACTTAATTGAAAGCTACATGCAATTGTTTGACGTTCACTTAAACACTGCTTGGTTGCACCTTATGCAAGTCCTAAGTATACGTGGGGTATTACGTATAAAGACAATGTAATCTGTTTAAAAGTAGTCTTATGTAACTTGTTATGATTTTCATAAATAAGGTACTTTTCATTTTCATATATAAACCAAAACAATACAAAACGATAAAAGAAGCTTATGATGTTATTTCCCTATCATTATAATAAAAGAACTTTATAAAGTTATTACATTGTCATTACATTCATTTCAGATATTGTAAAGTGCTAAAGTGGTATTCTGAATTCTTGGTTGTAATGAAAGAAATGATGGAAACAAATGTTGTGTTTGTGTATTTGTGAAACTTTTTGGAATGTGTGTCCCAGATGCAATATTTAGTTCGGAATGTACGGTGTTAGTAACGAATGTACATATCGCTGACACGTCCTATTCTAAACTTGTTTTACGTAACATCTCATCTAACATTTTGTGAGTCCGGAATAGGCAAAATAGTCCAGAATGCATGTATTCCGGACAAAGTGACTATTATTTAAAGGGTTATTTACAGAAAAGTCCCGATATTTTGGGAAAATTAACGAAAAAGTCCTAAAATATTTTTTTTGAATAGAAAAGTCCAAGAAAGTAGAAAAATTATTCAATTTAACCCTTTTTTTACCGGCTACCGGTAAAAGGGCTAAATTGAATAAATTTACCAGTTTTCTGGGCTTTTATGTCAAAAAATTATTTTGGGACTTTTTCATTAATTTCTCCAAAGTATCAGTTTTGGTCCTTCAAAATTTTGGTCGTTAACAATTTTAGTCCCTAATAGTTAATCCTTCACATTTTTGGTCCTTAACAACTTTGGTCCTTTACGGTTTTGGTCCTTAACAATTTGGTCCTTCACAATTTGGTCCTTCACGGTTTTGGTCCTTTACAATTTTAATCCTTAACAGTTTTGGTCCTTCAAAGTTTTGGTCCTTAATCCTTAATTTTGTCCAAACTACAGGAAGGGATAAAAATATCAGAAAGTCATGGAGAGGTTATGTGACACAAACAATGTTCTTATGCAGGCCCTATGTACTCAAGAAAATCTTGGGCATATACGTGGGATGGGAAAATATGTAACCCCGCACCAGTTTTTTTTTTTTTTTTTTTTTTTTTTTTGCCAATACCATTAAGCACTACATGAACAATGAGAAAAAAAGTATTGGTGCGAGGTTACATATTTTCTCATCCCACGTACATGCCCACGGTTTTCCTGAGTACCTAGGGTCTGCGTAAAAACAACGTTTGTCCCACATATAACATCTCCATGACTTTCTGAAATTTTTAGCCCTTCCTATAGTTGGGACAAAATTAAGGTTTAGGGACCAAAAGTATGAAGGACCAAAACTGTTAAAGATTAAATTGTGAAGGACCAAAACTGTTAAGGACAAAAATTTTGAAGGACCAAACCGTGAAGGACCATAATTGTGAAAGACCAAAGTTGTTAATGACCAAAATTGTGAAGGATTAACTATTAGGGACTAAAAGTGTTAAGAACCAAAATTGTAAAGGACCAAAACTGATATTTTGGAGAAATTAACGAAAAAGTCCCAAAATAATTTATTGACAGAAAAGCCCAGAAAACTGGTAAAATTATCCAGTTTAGCCCTTTTCTGCCGGTAGCCGGTAAAAAAAGGGTTAAATTGAATAATTTTACCGGTTTCCTGGGCTTTTCTGTTCAAAAAAATTATTTTGGGACTTTTTCGTTAATTATTTTTTAAATTACCGGTTGATAAACGTTAATTATAATCGATATCCCATGTTTTCTTCTTTTAATGCTTTGGTCTGATTATCGATATGTATGTTCGATCGTTGCCATTGTGGCCTTTAAAACGGATTTATAGCTCAATCTTCATTATAAATATCTCAATCAATGACTATAATATATAAAAAAGATTAATAATTAAATATTTATTCATGGGTGGCTAGAAATTTGATGCAATTATCATTTATCATATACGACCAATGGAAAAATATTGGTGGTTTCCTATGACAATGAGAGCCCATTTTGTCATCGAAGGTGAACCATTTGTTTAAACATTAGCCCATATAATCAAAGCCCATGGTCAATCAAGTCCTTTTCACTAATCTAAATATATATTTAATAATGATAAAATAACTAAAAGACTGTTTTAACAATTATATGGCCAACAAGTAACAAATAGTTTCATAATTAATGTGGAGTAAAGTTAAGGAAATGCCTCAAAAGTTTAATGATTAGTAAGAACATGAAAATAGTATGTGAAAGCTGTCCAACTTTAAATGAATTTAACTTCTAAATAGTAAGAAATTAGCAAGCCATGATCTGATGACCACCACGCGGTCCACGCCATAGCGAGACTCGATGGACCTTCCATTCTGCCCAAACGTTTGAGCCCAAATTACTTCAGGGATTTATTTTTAATAATTTTGGTTTCTATCAAAATTTATGATTTTTATATATTTTCATTAATTATAAGGTAAATCGTATCATTTTTTTATAATTATGTGATATTTTGAGGTAAGGATTATCATTTATCTTTTGCTGTTTTGGAATTTTCAATTTGGGTCGTGCTTGATAAAAAATAGAATGGTTGCTAGAAGTTAGAACAATTACTAGTAATATTTAAAATTTTGAGTATTGCTACGAACTTTCCCTCTCAAAATGTGTCGAAAATTAGAGGTGTTCTTAGCTTTTATATATCGGAAGGTGGGGATTGTTTACGGTTCAAATTCCTTCATTTAAATCTACATTCCTAGTTTGATTGATAAAAAATATAAAATTAAAAATGTTCCAGAGGTGTCTGTTTCATGCTGAGTTATTCTCAAAGGTGGGGTACCTTATTACTGTTCAAAGTCGATGGGTATTTCCACAAAGAACGTAATTGATACTCCTTTCCATGCACACTATAAGATGCTCCAATAACTATAACCAAAGACACGCAGAAAAGGCATCTGATTACACAAAAACAAGAAAATAGAAACATGCTGCTTCTTTTCACCCATGTTCTATTTACTTTACAATTCACCTCTACGCCGTTGTTGTCCATGGGCAATCTTGTAGGTGCTACCCCTACAGCCATGAGCAATATAGCAAAGCCAGGCTGTGATACGCAGTGTGGGAACTTGACCGTTGAGTACCCTTTTGGCATAGGCACAGGGAATGGCTGTTCCTTAGACGAGTCATTTGAGCTGACCTGCAACATGACTTATGATCCCCCAAAGCTTTTTATCAGAACTTCCAACATCGAGATATACAGTATTTCGGAGTCTGAGATGAGAATTTACAATCCGGTTGGTTACAGATGCTACAACGAAACTGGGCATGTAACCGGGGATCTTAATGCGTGGAGTAGCTTATATACCAGCCCCTTCAGTTTTTCACAGAAGAACACGTTCACTGTAATTGGATGTGACGATTTTGCTTTGATTGCAAACGAAGACTCCTTCACAAGTGGCTGTTTAGGGTTATGTAGCAAAGCAAGTGATCTGCCAAGTGAGCACTGCGTCGGAATTGGCTGTTGTCAAACAACAATACCAAAGGGGCTCAAATATTACAATGCTACACTCTTCTCCTTTGAAAACCATAAAGGAGTTGTATCGTTCAACCGTTGCGGTTTTGCATTTATTGGTGAGCAAGGTAGCTTTCAGTTTCGTGGTGAGCTTGATTTGAATGATCCTATCGAGTTTTATGAAAGGACAAGTTCCAATGTCCCCAGCGTGGTCGATTGGGTACTTGGAGGCAACCGAACTTGCAAAACGCCTACAGAGTGCAAGGAAAATAGCATCTGTATTGACGATCTAGATATCGGTGGGTATCGCTGCAGCTGTAAAGAAGGTTACCAAGGCAATCCTTATCTTGAACCAGGCTGCCAAGGTCAGTTTCAATTTTCAAACGGACTCATTTCTAATTACTATCCCTAACAAAAAAACTTCCACACTATAAACATTGTTACATTAATGGTCTACTTCTTGTTCATGATTATTTTTTCTTCATCATTCTCTTATGAGTTTGTGCACGTAGGCAAATCTTCACTAGTAGTGTTTAATATTCTGTTACATTTTGTCCTTAAAGAGCTTTGATATATTATGTCATTGTACTCACTAACCGAGACTATTTTCATGGGCAACATAGAAAAGCCAGCGGACTGCCAAAAAAAGTGTGGGAACTTGACAGTTGAATACCCTTTCGGCATCGGCAAAGGCTGTTCCTTAGACGAGTCATTTGAGCTGACCTGTGACATGACTTATAATCCCCCAAAGCTTTTTATCGGGTCAGGTAACATCGACATATATAGTATCTCAGATACTGAGATGAGACTTTTCAATTCAGTTTCTTACAAATGCTACGATGAATTTGGGTATGTAACGGATAATTCTAGTGGCCAGATCAGCTTGAAGAACAGCCCTTTCTCATTTTCACAGAAGAACAAATTCAATGTCATCGGATGCGATGATTTTGCTGTGATCACAGGGGAATATGGAGACGACTTCACTAGTGGCTGTCTGGGATTATGTACCCAAGCAAGTGATTTGCCTAATGGGAGCTGCTCAGGAGCTTATGGATGTTGTCAGACATCGATACCAAAGGGTCTGCAATTTTACAAGGCTGAATTTTTCTCCTTAAATAACCATACAAGCGTCAACTCGTTCAATCGTTGCGGTTTTGCATTTCTTGGTGCGGAAGACGGCTTTCAGTTTGTTAGTGCAAATGATTCGTCTAATGCTACAGAGTTTTATGACAGGGCATATTCTGTCCCCATCGTGGTCGATTGGGTAGTTGGAGGCACACAGACTTGTTCACAGGGTAATGTATGCAAAGGAAATAGCACCTGCAAGGACGATGCAGATGCTGGTGGGTATCGCTGCAGCTGCAACCAAGGTTATGAGGGCAATCCTTATATTGATCTTGGTTGCCAAGGTCAGTTCTAATTTTAATTCAGAATCATTTCCAGTAACAATCCCTTGCATATTATTGATCGATAATAGAAATTGGATAACATTATAATTAATTGTGTTGAATATTATCTTAAATTTTGTCCAAAACATATTTGTTGTGCAAAATTGAGTATAACTGTCTTTTGTGGAATAATTAGAACGAAGAAGAATTTGAATGCATATAAAGATGAGATGAGAACACAGTGGCCAAAAAACAAAAACTGGGTATTCCAATTTACTGTATAGTGTATATGGGAAAAGTTATTTTCCCATATTTACAGTAATGCCCCCTTGACTTGTACCTTATTCATAAACTAGCCCTTGGACTGGAATCTAAGTGAAAGTGTATACCAAAAACTATGAATAGCGAACCCGTATTTACCTACCATCCCGGCTCAAAATGACAATCCTTTCGGACGAGGACCAAATCTGGTATCCCTTGACACCATCGCCATAACCATTTCTCGGCCTTCAATTCCTCTCCTTTTGAATATACATCATCTCACCGGCTCACCCTCACTTGCGGGTCTTTCCCTGACAAGTGGAAACCAATTTCTTTGTTTGTTTAGCAACGCACGTGCCTTGAACCAAATCTTGCTTCTTTATTTCTTGAATGCGTATACAGATCATGCTTATTTTAAGTCATTTTCCCCTATTTACCAGTAATCGCCCCTTGACTTGGCTCTAATTTATAAACTAGCTCTTAGACGTTAATATAAAACTAGCCCATCTGCATAAACGCCAATACGTATGGTCAAAACTCAAAAGCCTTAATTCATCTGTAAGACCTCAATATTACAGAACACTTTTTTCAGATACAGAAGCCAATGAAATTATTTTTACTGGTTACTACGATGATAAAATGACTTGGCATTGAATTTGAATGTCTTCTCCTTTCTTACTACTACCAATATACAATGTCATTTTTTATATTTCTTTGTTTTGACAAGTGGTTTTTATTTAATAGACATCAACGAGTGCCAAAGAAATATCTTGTGTTATGGCGAGTGCATTAATACTCCAGGGAGTTATGATTGTAATTGCCACCGAGGATACATTGGGAATGCAACATTGAAAGATGGCTGTCGACCTGTCAACAATTCAGCTGTTTTGGAAATCTCTTTAGGTATACTTCATATAATTAGTGTTAGGATAATATAACTGTGTGTGCATTGATAGAAAGACGTCTTTTACTTACATTTTTTTTACCGATCAACAAAATGAATCATTAGATAATACAAAAAAAAATGATTTGTAAAAAAATTTTCCGAAAAAACAACTCGATGATTCATTTTTTACTGAATCAATTTTTTATACAATCCGCGGACAATTTTAGTGAATCGTTACAAAAATGAATCATCAATGCGCTTTTTCAGAGATTATTTTTTATGAATCATCTTTTTTTTTTTTGCATCTTATAACTATTCTTTTTGTTGGTTCGTCAAAAATAATACAAATGAAGCAATTCTTACTATTTTTACCAAAAAGTTCATTCTTATTGAATTTCTGCGAAACGCGCGAGCATACGCCTAATGTGTGTGTGTGTGTGTGTGTGTGTGTGTGTGTGTGTGTGTGTGTGTGTGTGTGTGTGTGTATATATATATATATATATATATATATATATATATATATATATATATATATATATATATATATATATATATATCACGAAGCCAAGTGGGTTTACGAAGCCACAACCCAGCCTGCACACCTCCATCTATCACGAACCCGCGATGGCGGGGCAATGGTACACGCGGTACCCCTCCGAACCCACTTCCATCGAACCCACTACTACTCCGTCCACCCTTATAATGGCCGAGAGAGATTCTAGGACGATACCTATGACTCGAATGAACGAAACATCGTATATATCAGCTCTAATTACTCCTTAGCTCCCCATCTTTCACATAACTACAACTTTAGCCCTCATACACTCTGATTTTAACCACTTCAGAGTTCAGCCCTTAAACATTATTCAACCTTTAACCTTCCATCTTACAGGCGCTTTCCAATATATACCCTTGCTCAAAACATACTAAGTTACTACAGATTATTTAAAATATAAAATTATTCCAAACGTTAAGATTGCAAATAACAAATATTAACTTTTAATACCTTGTCTTCCCTCTGCGTACTTGCTTCTTCATTTTAATTCTTTACTTCCATAGTAGCTGAATCAACGGCTCCTCCACAATAGCTGGCATATGACTTCTATTATTTTCTTTATTAACTGAAAATTTTGGGTGTTATGGGGTAGGATAAGGAAGATGATGTACATCAATTGCACCGCAACTGCTGGCATAAAACTTACCTTTATCATAATTTTAGCTCATGAACAATATTCATAGGTGTCCTCAATTTAAGTTGCAAAACGAATCAATCTAAGCATTGCTTCTGTCAGTCCACCACAAGTGTCTTCAGTAAATTTAAGCATTGTACTGTAGCTCTGTGTTGTGTGTGTGATATGAGGTACGGCCACTAGATGGTTCTTTAACCTATATGCTTTGATGTTTTGATATTTAAAAATACCTGATGCTTTGTAGATCTCGTTTAACCTAGCAATTATTAATTGAAGAGATTTTATCATGTAGGTCTGGTATTTGGCTTGCTGGCTATATTTTGTGTGATAACGGGGATTTACTTTGGCATAAGGAAGAGGAAACTAATCAAACTACGAGAGAAGTTTTTTGAGCAAAATGGGGGTGTGTTTTTGAAACAAAAGCTAAAGGCACCAGGGACTACTGATGCGGTGACTATGTTTAGCACTGAAGAGCTCCGAAAAGCAACTGACAACTATTCTGATGAGCGAATTGTCGGCCAAGGTGGTTATGGTGTAGTGTATAAAGGAATCTTGCCAGATAAACGTGTTGTTGCAATAAAGAAGTCTATATTAGTGGATAGAACTCAAGCAGAGCAATTCATCAATGAAATCTTGATCCTCACACAAGTCATCCATAGAAATGTAGTTAGGCTGTTAGGCTGTTGTTTGGAAGAGGAGGTACCGGTACTGGTTTATGAATTCATCTCCAATAACACGCTTTTCTATCACATTCATAATAGATCGGGTGGAATGAGTTGGTTATCATGGGAGAATCGATTAAGAGTTGCTGCTGAAGCTGCGGCTGCAATTGCATACCTTCATTCACAAGCTACAATGCCTATAATACACAGAGATGTCAAGTCTGCAAATATATTATTAGATGAAAACTACACCACAAAAATATCAGATTTTGGTGCTTCAAGGTTAGTCCCTTTAGATCACGATCAAGTAACTACTCTTGTTCAGGGCACACTTGGGTACTTGGATCCTGAATACTTCCACACAAGCCAATTAAATGAAAAGAGTGACGTATATAGCTTTGGAATTGTCTTGGCGGAACTCATAACCGGGAGAAAACCGATTTGTGCAAGTAAATCGAATGAGGAAAAATGTTTGGCAACCTACTTTGTCAAGTCAATGAAAGAGAACCGTCTTTTTCAAATTGTTGAGCCACGATTACTACGAGAAGGGACTCTTGAGCATCTACAAACAGTAGCTGAGCTCGTAAAGAGATGCCTTAACTTACTAGGAGAAGATAGACCTACTATGAGAGAGGTGTCAATGGAGCTAGAGGGTTTGAAGAAGTTCACAACTCATCCTTGCGGAAGGCCTGAAGAATCTAGAAGCTTAACCCTAGAAGTTGAGCAATCTGATCTGTATGACGTCCCGTTAATGCCATATAGTAGTAACGAATGGGAATCCAACTCAGGTATAACACAAATGCAGTTTCAAGAAAACAAACTGCGCTAAGTTTGGGGAGTGCTTGTTATCGTCTTAGTTGTTTGTGGATCAGCATCATGCTTTCTCTGTCGTTACCATTTTCATTGTTGTCTTCATTTTGCTATGTCAAGTCTACGCTTTATTTGTTTCGAGTTTGTCAGGCTTTTCCTCTTAAACTCCCATGTGATAGTATACTGTTTGCTTCATGCGTTCGATTCATGTATCCCACAAACCACTTATCCTTGTAATAGCTTGTAAGTAATTGGTTCATGAATCATGACTTCCTAGACCAATCTTAAATAAGAGTCATGTCTTATTGTTGAAGAACGGCGATATTTGATTTTTTACATTCAAGAAGAGCCTTGAGGACGCTACAAGATAGGTCTGTTTGTTTTCGGGATAAGTTGTAGCCATAACAATTATTAAACAAAATATTAAATAAAAACTGCTGACAACAGTTTCGTCGGGAAAAGTCCACTTCTGGCGACAACAGTTGTCCTCGGGGAAACCGCTGTACAGTTTTTTGTGTGTTTTTTTCCAGATTTTTATGAAACATAAACATTGTAAAACACCTAAATCTGATAGGAAACATTCTAATTTCATATAAAACCATTCAAATCTAATACAAATTACCATCCAATGTTACAATACCAAAACATTCAAATTTTTATAAGAAATTGCTCAAAGTTTAATAAATACCAAAGTAATTGTCTTCGGTAGAACCTTGCTCATCATCTCTCCTGTCATTTTATTGCCTGATTATAGTGGAATTGGGCTGGTGATCCCGTAGTTGGGATATTGAACCATCATAGTTCCATCATAATGTTGTGGCATTCGTTGCAATTGTTAGATTGAAGTGTGACTCATTGCAACGAGTTTTGCATTTGTTTCTTTTTTGTTTTTTGCATTTGAAGTGGGGATATTCGACTGATAATTTATCACTAACAAGTCCCTAAGTTAAGATATATCTAGGTTGTTGATTGCAATCATATAAAACTAAGAAATATAATTCATGATCACAATCACTAACTTACATAACAGAGACAAAATAGGTTTTCTGATGATAAACTAAAATAAATTAACTAGCAATAAACAGAAACAGCCTACTAAATTTGTCAGTGACTGCCCAGAATCAATTGGAAAAAGAGCCGTGATTTGTTTTAGACACACGAAAGGGAAGAAAGGGTTTTTACGCATACATTAGACAGAGGAGATACATTGGATACACAGAAACAGAGGAGACATTGAAACTTTGTTGTAGAGGGGGCAGAATAAGTTACTCGCAATGCCGCGAAAGGAGCTTGTTGCCGGAAAAATTGCCCTAAGAGAGCTTCCGATGCTGCAGTATTGGTGTGAGCATAATGAAGAGACGGGCGGTGCTGATCTAGCGCACGGTACATGTCTCCGGACAATGTAATCGTCGACACCACCCAACACAATATGTCGTCCTCCCTTTTTACACCAAACTAGTGGCCAAGGGTCGCGAGCGTTACAACGGTTTTATCGGTCCTATAAAATTTTATGAAAAAATACAGTGTTAATTACATAAAAACCACTGTAGTTTATGTAAAATTTCGGTTTAACCATTATATTTTTTTTTGTTTCATAAAAACTACTCATACTTTCAAAAAAATTCATATTGACCACTGTTCATTTTATTTTATAACTTTTAAAGAGTATTTTCATCGAAATATTGTGTGAAAAGTTTCATATCGACATTTGAAGCAAATATTGGAACTTCATTGCAGTGAAAATGATAAATAAAGTTTTCTACATGTGATTTTGGTCTTCATAAGTGCAACTTTTCGACCACGTTGTGAATGCATAGGGTGTCCAAGTGAATCCACTAAATTTTGAATGCGACGGGGGTAAAAAGTGTTCCGAGTTGGTGGCATAAAATCTTGACTTTTATTTGTTATAGTGGTCGCAATGTATCTTTTTGAAAATATAGTGGTTTTTACGATTTTTTTTGAAAGTATGAGTGATTTTTTTAGAACAAAAAAGTATAGTGGTTAAACCGGATTTTAGCCAAACTACAGTGGTTTTTATGTTATTATCCCATAAAAATAATATAAAAAGTTTGTATCTAAGTTAGGTGTGTAATTTACAAAAGATAACATATTTATTAAATGAATCAATTATCGGTGGTGGACTTAGGATTTATAAACATAAGGGCATAAAAAGAAGTTTTTGAGTCGGGTCAAAACGATTATAAATACAGATAAGTCAGTTAACAAAGTTACATACTTACATTACAAAAAAATGTTCAAACAAATACTATTGTCTTTTGCATCACAAACTTGCAATCAACAATACCCATTGGATATGGTTTTTTCGAGAATCTACTTCAATAATAATATTCAAGATGTATGTACCCCTAAATTTTCTTCTGTTTGTTGTTGCCAAGAAGTAAAAAACAGAAAAAATGATCATTGGGGTATTTTGGGTGTTATTTCATGTTGCCGAGAACCAAAAACCAAAAAGAATATGTATGTACCCCTAAATTCAATCTATCGAAGAGCCAACCCAATATATTATTGAGGGCCTTCATATTAATTTTTTTCTTTCTTGACCCAATTTAATGTATAAGTCAACTAGAAATTTTAAGATCATCGGGGGTACCTCCCTCCATAAGTCATGCCTTGCGTCCGCCCCTGTCAATTGTAGTATTGGTTTGTTTGGTTGACATGTTTTTGCAATTTTAGTCTTAGTTTTCAATTTTTGTTCATCTGTGGTTTCTATTGATAGTTTGGATTACACATTTGGTCATTATCCCTTAACACCATCAGTACCGTTTTGTTAAGTGCATTTAAAATACCTAAAATGCTCTCATTTGACTTTTTCTGATTTTATATTTTTGTTACCAAAATTGCTAAACTTAATAAACTATAGGGGTCGTTTATGAAAGGTATTTAAAAATTGATTAAAGCAACCTCAACCTCACAATTTACATACCACTCCCCTCTGCTATGACCCTCAACCTTTCTTCTTCAAATCATAACGGCTAGTTATGGTGGTTCGGTGATGTTCATAGCATAAATGAATAAAATGATAAGTTTGAGTTTGGTCATTTATGGTTCATAAATTGTCCAAAATGATTGATTCTATGTTTACACTTCATTTAGAATAAAAGAAAATTATATTTCGATAAAAAAGAAAAAAAAGTATTTTGACTCGCGAAATTAACACAAACGAGGCCAGTCAACAACTTTTCGGTCCAAAGTTATTAGTTGAAATTATCATCCGATTTGGAGCCTACTCCGGTGGCCCTGAACCCCCTTTTTCACTCTCTTCTCCGACCATCCTCACATTGCATCCCATTTGATTTAGTAGAGCATGGTTCATGACTTGCTTCGTAACATCATCAGGTAACCGCAACATAAATCGATATAAACTCTCACTCGGTTGTACTAGTGAGTAACCGGTGGGATGCGATCTTAACTTCTCGAACAGCCTAGGAAATATCGGTGTCCGCTTCTGTTTAACACACTGGTTTCAGCAACTCAATTTGTGTTGTTGGCTCTTGTACGTTGATTACAGGATCTTCAACGATCGAGATGGAAACGACACTAGAAAGGTTGTTCTCTTCACTGGTTGCGATTTTCAAACGATGTTCATCTCTAGAAACACATAACTCTATCTTGCTAAGAACGTTACCAAACTCGTCGAAATCAGGAAAGAGATTCGCACAATAGATGGGCTAGGTGACGTGATTCTCGAACCAAGCGTTCATATATTGGGGTTCGAACATGCGATCCCACTTAGGATAAACATAATCAATTTTTAAACAACTTTCATAAATCCCCTTATAGTTTATTAAGCTTAGCAAATTTGGTAAAACAATATAAAATCAAAAAAGACAAATGAGGGGCATTTTAATCATTTCAAACGCACTTAATAGAAGGTTATTGACAGTGTTAAGGAATAGGAACCAATTGTGGAATCCAAACTTTCCATAAGGACCATCGGTGAAAAAAATCAAAAACTAGGACTAAAACTGCAAAAACTTGCCAACAGTAGTGAAAAAAAACTATAATTGAGTCTTAAATCAAATTATAGGTAATTATAGAAACCGTAAGGACTCCAACTGTAATTCATTCTTCTTATAAAAAAATATGGCCCTAAAGTGCAAAAACTTGCAAATTATTGTGACCAAAAGTGTAAGTCACTCATTTCTTGTAAATTAAAAACAATACGAATCAAAAGTGTAATTTCATCAAACAAAAACTAGAAGACCATAAATGCAATTTATAAAAAATTATAAAGCCTTAAAATATAATTTATGCATACTAAAAACTTCAGAGACCAAAAATGGGATTCTAAAAAATTAAAATTACAAGGGTTAGAAGTGTCTTTTGTTTATTTTCTTCATAAAATTAAAAAGCACATAGACTAAAAGTGTAATTCCAAAATTTTAAAACTACAAGGAGCATAAATGTAGTTTATGCAAAATTTTAAAACTACAGGGACTAAAAGTGTAATTCCAAAATTTTAAAACTACAAGGAGCATAAATGTAGTTTATGCAAATTAAAAACTATAGGGACCAAAAGTATAATTCTGACCCATTAAGACACATGGATCAAAAGTGACATCTGAACATTTTCTGCGATTTAAAAGACATAAATTATATAATTTCCGCATCTACTGTAATATAATAAATAGCAATTTACTATTCTTAAAATGCAAAAAAGTAACTACTGATTAGTAAAACATAAAGCCAATATTTTAACGGCATTTCCGCATAAAACTACATTAAGGCTATGTTTGGCGCGCCACAGCTAGCGTATAAACTAACGTTTTTTTCAAGCTTTTTTAGTTTGACATGTTTGGGAATCCAAAAATTAACTTATAAGCTAGCTAACAAGCTAGGTTTTTTAAACGCTACTAATAGTAATGTTTTGAGTAGCGGTTTCAAAATGTTCCCATTTTACCCTCACACGGGATATGTTTCATTTTCTTATAATATTGGATTAATTTTGTGCATGTCTTTTTATGTCATTTTACGATTTTCAGCTAGTTTTATCAGTTAGTTTTTACCAAACATCATTTATTATTAGCTAGTTTTTCAGCTCAGCTAGTTTTTCAGTTAGTCGCTAGTTTTCTAGCTACCGCTAGTTTTTCAGCTAGCAGCTAGTTTTTCAGTTAGTCTGCCAAACATAGCCTAACTTCTAAATTCTAAGTAGAAAGATACCAACATCTGACGTTATATGCATGCATGTAGAAAAGTTGAAAGTAAAGTTGAATATGAGTGGGAACAATTGATTGCATCATCACATTTACCATTTTTTTAAAATTCAGATTTAATATTTAGTCTTTTCAGTATGCTTATGAAACAAATATTTGCATTTTTTTCAAATGATGTATTTTAGTTGATAGTTTATCATTGCATGTCCCTATCATAATTTTGGAAGAGACGTGTATATACAAATGTATTTCAAAAGCATAAATATGCATGTAACATAAATCAAGTACAAACTTGAAACATGTTAATCTAAGATGTAATCATCTGAATATATGAGCTTTTTACAAGTTTCCATTTGCAGGAGACATGATAGTCACTCAACTAGAGTTCATATCATTCATATATTCAAATGAGGATGATCAAAACATACTCGTTATTGTAAAGAGTATTTTTTTTAGGATTCTATTAAGACTAATGTATATGAAACTAGATAGCCTCAATAAAAATACATCCGACTAATTTGACTTGTCTAACTTAAATCTCAGCGACGTTTCCTTATGTATGTGATGTGATTTTTATGATCTAAGGAAGGCAAAATTAAGATGTCATAATGAGTTATGGGCATTGGTATGATTTCCCAAAAGAGATTTAATCAAAATTATTGAATTGCATAACACACTCTTGAAACTTTGTCCTTGTAATTCGTAAATTTTCTAATATATTACAGAAGAACGCCTTGTTAATCTCTGTGTGATAATTGTTTTTATGTTCTCCTATTTCAAGAGGCGAGTGGAAACTTAATAGATCTTGGATGAATCCAAGAACTATATTGTATTATAGATTCCATAGTTTTTTTGGAAACGGCAAACGATTAGTGGAAGCCTCACCGAATATTTCACAGGTGATCACCCCGAGTTCGAGCTCCGCAAAGAAGGCAAACCCAGCACCCAAGGGGATTTCCAGGGAAAATTTCCACCACATAGAGCAACGGAACGAGACTTACGGGAGTTGAACTCCTAACCTCTGCCCCACATGGGTATAAAACCCCACGCATCAAACCAGCTAAGCTGGATAGTTACTAACAGAAAATATATTGGGTCTCTTACATGTGATGTGCTGAGGGAAACTAGAAAATCATCAAGCATTCAGTTTTTCGACATATCGTTTAAAAAGAATAGGGAATAAAGACTTCATGCATCTAATTAAAAGATCTAAATTGAATGATTGGTAAATAGTTTTAAAACTATGAATGTGCAGATGAAATCTATAAGGAACAATTAAGTATAGTATACACTTTAACCTTTATTTGGCAGCAAGGAGTTTTTGAGATATAGAGACCAGTTAGTGTAAACTACCTATATAGAAAATAGTTTATATTATGTTACTATCGTCGATCAGAATCAACCTCTCTTACCTAAGTATAGATTTTCAGAATATCTTTTTCCACTCATGTAACAAGAAATTAAGATATTTGGTGTCACTTTTGGATAAAATAGATTATATAAATATGAAAGAACCTTATAGAGAGTTCTTTTTACGCCCACCTAAAGAGAGAACAACCTATTGGTGAATCAAAGTGACTCACAAAGTCTAGATATATAAATGATGTATATAAGCTTCATATGAAGCAAGTATCAAAATGTGATTATTTGCCTATTATGAGATTAAATGAGTTTTGATATTGCTCATAATAGGAAGAGTTAAACATTTTCATTATAACTAGTGTGAGCATTTATAGTGACATGTATCTGATATATGATATTGATTACAGGAAGCTAATGTTGCTTAAGCTTTGTAGAATGTCAGCATAGTTCAAAGAAACACGCTGATGTAACTAGATAGGGAAACATGGTGTTGGACCTAAGGTTTATATATATTAGATAAAACCTAGAAAGAAATTCTTTCTAGACAAGAATACAAACATTGGATCTTTAAAGTAGTTTAAGATGCGTGATTCCCATTTTTAAAGTCATACGAATATGGCATGTTATTTAAGTACCACATTTGATGGGGTACGTGGATCACTAGAATTTTCTTATACTATACTTAAAGCGTTGAAGATTTAATGTGAATTAGATTGAATGTATAGTAACATTAAGTTTTATAAAAACCATGAATAATTAGTTACAGAGACTCAAATGGTGAGATCAACAATTAAGTTGTAATAATGATGCAAACTGTTAACATTGTAGAGAGAAGTCTCGACGATTCTAGTACAACTATGTGCTTAGATAGTGTAGAACATCAGACAAACTAAATCACTCTTAAAGAAAGAGAAACATGATCAATATTACACATATCTGGTCTGTTGATTTTAGGGGCTGTGCGAAAACTAAAAACTGGCCATTTACATATAAAATTTTTACTTATAACTAAAATTCATTAATACTACCATAATTTTTATAAAACAAAAGAACAAAATAAATAAATTATATAACAATTCAAACATCATTGAATGAAAATTGAATAATTAAAACAATAACAAAAATTGTATAAGGTTAGAAGTTTTAATTTGCACATTTGTTGGAAACTTAGAAGTATAATTTTTATTATTGCCGTCGACGTCCATATTTCTTGATTGATACTGGCAACAAGGGTAATGAGAAATCAAGAATAATAAATCTAATGAGCTAAATAGAAAGAATTAATAAGCAAAAGATAAACATTGATTTAATGCTTAAAATATATGATTTGTTGGAAAGAGCTATTATGTATAAATTGGTCTTTGACTTGTAAAATTAAAATCGACTGGAAAATGGAATAAAAACAGTTGTTGCAAAAAGTTGTATTAATGGCTAAAAAGTTGTATTAATGGCTACTTTGCCATTCCCATGTTTCGAACACAGGTCACAGATTCAAAAACAAGTTACCCTACCGCTTGAGTATGAAATAAATTGTGAACCTGTTTATCAAAATTAATATATATATATATATATATATATATATATATATATATATATATATATATATATATATATATATATATATATATATATATATATATATATATATATATATATATATATATATATATAAGAAAAGTTTAGGGCCCCTAGACGAAACATATCCTGTACGTTTGCACATCCGGCACTTGCTCAAGGCCGACTCTGATCTTACATAAAAAATGTAACGTCCCAAATTCCAAGATTAAATTTTCATTTTAAAAACGGTTCAAATATATAAAAAGGGTTGTCAAATAAAACCATCCAATTTAAAACTTAATATTTAAAATATATAAAATCGTATTTACAAAAACATTATACAGTGGAAGACTTAGATACCAAAACTTCAGATGCGGTACAGTCACGTCGTGCTCCAAGCTCAAGCCAGCAGATACCTGAAAAACAGTTAGGGTGAAAAAGTAAGCACAAAGCTTAGTGAGTTCTCCAAAATACCACACGATTCATCACATAAAATCATCGTTTGGCTCTCGGGCTTGCCCCGATCCGCCGGTAATCATCGTTTGACTCTCGGTCTTGCCCCGATCCGTCAGTAATTAAATCATTGTTTGACTCTCGGGCTTGCCCCGATCCGTCAGTAATCATCATTTGAGTCTTGGACTTGCCCCGATCCACTAGTAATCATCGTTTGGCACATTTCTACACACAGTAATTAAGCTATCTACGCATGTAACTCCACCCATAGTATAATGAGAAGACTCACGTGATCCGCGACCTCAAACTAGACAGCACTACATGCGAGTGCCCTCAGATCCCGACAAAGCGAACTCCCTAACAAGAATAAACTCCACTTAGAACTTCCTAAATCCAAAACAGGATAAATCTCTAAGATCAGCACCCCGAACTCTCAAGTTTGACGAAAAGTCAAACAGGTCAAAGAGTCAACGATCAAAGGTCAAAGTCAACAGACAGTTGGCGTCGCTAACTTCCCTATTTAGCGTCGCTAACTATGAACAGTCTCAAAAGTCTATTAAGCTCTTAATCCATTCGGCCAAGGTCTTAATTCTTTCAGGGGCCTTCCAACAGTCCCTAAATCCATAAAAATCCTAACTTTACCAACCACACATGACCATACAAGCTCAAGAACAAGATCTAAGTCCAAAATGGCACTAAACTCAACAAAATCACCAAAGAGAGTTTAGCTTACTCTCTAAACCAAACCAAAGGTTCTAAATCAGGACTTTAAGGCATAAAGTTCCAGACATTATCCTTCTTAATCATGGACAACATCAAAAAGACACTATCACTCCATTTAAATCCATAAAATCCTACTAAAAACATAATAAGAACCTTACAAATGCATAAATATGGGACCTTTACTCTCAATGGTTCAGAAAATGCAGATCTTCGAAGACTCAACCAAGAGAAGCAACTTCTAGCATCACCATCAACCTTCGAACATCATCCAAGCTTCAAAAATCCTTCCAAAAAGACAAAAAATTGCCAAAAACTAATCCAAGAAGGTCTGCAGAGAGAAAGGGACGATTTGGGGGCTGAAAGATGGTGTTTGGCGGCTGCCCTAGGGTACTCAACCCTTAAATATGGCCCAAACATCAAACTCTAGGGTTTTGGCCCAAATTTAGCAGTTAGTGTCGATAACTATTCGGCTAGCGTCACTAACTGAGATCGTGCAACACTACCAAGACAATTAGCGACACTATTCTCACATTAGCGACGCTAATGATGCTGTTAGCAACGCTAACAGGATCCCCCCCCTCCCCACTTGCTTTCTTTCGTGTTGAACTTGATTTTCTTAATTTAAGACTTGGACTTTCCGGGATTAGGGTCTTACAAAAAAATTAAATATACATAATGTGTAGACAAAAAAATCACTCTTAGAAAGACACATGAAAAATATAAAACAAAGTGTTTCCAAAAGTGTTAGATTATCTTCTGAATTATATACGAACAAATACTTATGTTTATTAGAAACATTTACATAGCGGGAATTGCTTCTGGATTCAACGATATTTCATTAGTGATATTCGTAGTGAATAAGATGATATAAAGTTAGAAATGACTTTGAAGCCAACATCAAAATTGTTTTAAGAGAAGATATATAGGAAGAGGGTGGACATCAATTTATTGAAACTGGAAAATGAATAATAATCAAGCCTTTGAATTCATACAAAACAAAAATGTTTTATGATGTTTACACATTTAGTATAAGGGGTATCCTAAAAAAACCTCATGATGAAACATATGTATGTGATAGTCAACTCACACAACACACACCCACACATATAGGGAGGTTTATTTAATATTACCCTTTAGTATAATGAATATCAAGTTAGAAATAAAGTGTGGGTCCCACATGATGTCACCGATGAAAAAGAAATCTATATGATTTATTAGAAAGTTGCCTATTGTACATCCGCTTTTGAACAAAAGTATAAATGTTGTTAGATGTTGAAATTTTAAACTGAAATAGCTGAAGGATTAGGCTTAACTCTGGAAAACTCCAATTTTCCATAATCCGAATAAATTATTTCAATAATATATTAATAAATATGTTTTATATTTATTATAATAATAAATAGAAAGCCCTTACCAATATAAACGACATTTTGGGAAGGGGTAAGGGAGAGAGAGGCACATCATCAAATAGTAGGAGGCGTTGAATGATGAACAAAGGAAACGGGCGGACCAGTTTTTCATCTTTTGCTGGGTTTGGGCCTGTGAAGATTTTTCTCGAAATTTGGTACCGTTTCAGGCCCATGGCCGATTGTGTGTACCCAGTCAAATAGCCTAATATTAGTCATTCCAGCTGCCAAAAGAATGTTTTTTAGCAGTCTAAGATTGAATTAAACTGCCGCCCATTTTTGTACAGCCAACACCGTGAATTCCTGATTATATTTAATTATTTATAGCAGCCAAGATATTGTTTCCATATGTAGCTTGTAGCCCATGTTGTCGACACACATCAGCCCATTAACGTGTAAAAGAATGCCGAGTTCTTATAAAGTTTGGGATTACGCAGAAGATTCAAATACATTCCAGATTCAGCATCTATTATCTCGCGAGGAATCAGTGAATTCTTTACCCTTTTACTTGTTTAATTAGGTTAAATTTTAGTAATTCATTCGCATCTGTTTTGTAAATTTCATAGATGCAATTCCATTTTATATAGTTACAATTTTTAGATCTCAGTTTCCGGATATTCCTTTTAATGTTGGTTCTTTTGCAACAATGGTTAGATTTAGTTTAAATTTTTTTTTTACCGATTACACATTTTTCCTGCATTTTTTTTTTTCTGATCTCGATTTTAGAATGTTAATATGACATTAGAATAGAATCTTACCTGTTAGTATGATTAGTACTTTTGAATCTGATTACTGATATTCAATTAGCATTATTGTATATTTTCTAGCTAGAATAGACATTGAATTAGGTTTTGCAATTTCTAGTTGAATTTTCATTTCTGTGATTAGAATATGCTAATAACAGGTTAGTTTATGTTTAGTTGGGAGTGCTTCTAAAGTGTTCATTTACCTAATTAGTTAAAGTCTAAACGGAATTTTTGTTTTAACTTAGATCAAAAAAAGCAGCAGTGTCAAATTTTCATTGACATTTAGAATTCGAATCATGACTATTTAGCTTATGGTTCGAAATTAAGGCTAAAGAGTGTGGTCACACTTCGCCCTTTACCAACCCCTCACTTTACTGCATAACCCTTTACACTTGAAGACTGATAGTACCTTAAGTAAGTGGATGAACAAACCTATATTAATTGGGGTTGCGCATAGTCTCGATCATCTAAGTACCTTCCATGGTTATTTGGATGAGGGAATAAAGTCAAAGTATTTGGGTGGACATATGTTGGAGTTGGAGTTTCTAACTAGAAGAGATGCTGACTGTTTCATCGAGAATGAGGGAAGGTAGAAGGAATGGTTCAGGGAAATATGGTTTGCTGATCAGAAGGTAGTTCTGTATGAGCGTATAGCTTGGCTCAAGATCATCGGCCTACCTTTGGAACTTTGGGATGAAGCCAACTTCTCCTTCATTGCCGACCGGTTGGGAGAGTAGTCAATCCATTCGATTTCATATGTAACAGGTCAGATTGGATGGGAAAAGTTGGTGTGGTCACGTCTGGTAGGAAATGGATCAATGAGGAAGTTGTAGTGTATGCTAACGGCAAACCATTACGCATCGGTGTGGTGGATTTTACGGATGATTGGTCCCATTCAAGGAATGTCCTTTTGATAGAATGGTAGAATCTGATGAGGAAGCAGAAGACGAGGAAGAATGTGATGGTATATCAGACACGTGGGAAGATCGGGCGATGGAAGAACCAGAAGAAGAAGGTGAATTTCGGCCTGAAAAAGTCGAGGACCCCAAGCAGAACACTAGCGGAATAGGCGAGATTGAAACACCGGCGGAATCACATGACCAGCGGTCTTCGGTGAACGGAACGGTGAGATATGAGGAGACCATCAGGAATCAGGAAAATGACCCACATAACAATGGAAATCAATTATTACCCAACGAAGTCGAAGAGTCACCCAAAGACACGTATGATTTAAAAATTTTCAAAATTATCAATTCTTCTAATCGGTGCAGGGAGGGTAGTGATCACATGCCAATAGTTGCAACTAATGAGAACCCAACCGAGGTTATGGACCAAAGGAGTGGGCCGGGTGTACAACTGGTTTCAATGGGTTGCTTTGGGCCTTTCCCAAACAATATGGTTTTTGCGACTCAAAACACTAGGATGAATCCCGATCTGGCGGACGAATGGCCCAAGAATAGAAAAACAAATCGAAGGCGTTGTTGGAAATCATGGTTCATGTGGAAAGTTTCAAAAACAAGAGTTTGCAACGGAAGCATAAAATCATGAACACAAATTCCATTTTCAAGAGGATCATGCTACATGCATGTAGAGATAAGATGAAGAACAAACATAGATTAAGTTCAAGATCATAACCTTTGTTCTTGTGTTTGGTTTGGATGATTTTGATAGCTAGGAATCAAATTAGAATCCCTCTATAGTTGATCCACCACAAGCTTGAACACCCTTGAATGCTAGTTCCACAACTTGCAAGTTAGAACTCCTTTTCTTGTGAAACCAAAAACCAATTTTTGCTAACTATCAAGAGAGCTTTTAGAGAGTTTCTTTGGCTGATTTTTGAAGCAAGAAATAATGTACACATGCCCTCAAAATCGTTCACAATATAACCCACCAAGAGAAAAGAAAAGCACATGCAACTAGCTTAAAAGAAAGATCCATTTGATTTCTATAATCAAAAGCTAGAAGACACAAGACATCTTCTTTTTCTTTTAAGTTCTTAATGCATTCTTTTTATTCAAATATGGCTAGTTATATGATGACTAATGAAGTGCTAGTGGGTTGTTATTATTTATAAAACTTAGATAATTATAAGCTTATAAATAATACATCTTCTCATTTCTTTAATGGAATAACATTTAACCCATAATCAAATATATAAATAAACCATCTAAATATACAATCTTAATTGTATAATTATATATACATACATACATATATATATATATATATATATATATATATATATATATATATATATATATATATATATATATATATATATATATATATATATATATATATATATAACAATATATATATATTTTATTTAATTTACTAATTAAATTAAATAAAAGGCTTACTTATAAATCAATTAAATCGTTTAACAATTTAAACAATTTAATTGTTACTTAATTAATTCATCACATATGAATTACTAATCAACCTTTAATTTTGTAGTTATTATTATTTACCTCAAATAATAATAACCTACAAGATTAAATTGCAAGTTTAGTATCATTTGATGTTAAATCAAATTTAACGTTCTAAATGATCAATTGGTGTCAAACTTGTTGTTGGTGTGACCCTATAGGATCATGTATTATTAGTAATATCATTTTATGATCATCCTTGGGCATATAGAACTAACAATCTCCCACTTGCACAAGGTTGCATCATAGAATGATATCGACAATGGTAAACGTCTAGCAACATTTCACTGCCCCCAATAACACATGACATTGTGCCATTCAACAACATTCAATTCTTCAGAAAATACGAGGCTCTAATTGATGTATAAGGTTATCTATCAATTATCCCTTTGTCACAGACATCATGTTGAACATGAGACATGGATCTTAATAATTCTCATTTTATGTTCAACTTTCAAACAGGCGCCTTAGATGTCTAACTCTCAACACATAAGAGGAACAAATCCCGTCTTGACTACATACGCCCCTCATATAGTTAGTATTATGCATGAGTATGGCCTTTATGGTTGTCTGTATTTCAAGAACAACAGTAAACCATATCAAAGCATAGTACACTCTACATTTGAGTCCCAAATATGTATCTCAGGTCAAAGGATACAATGATAATACATTTATTCAAGAATCACTTATGATGATGATCCATGGAGTGATCTTGAAACGGGTCAAGTCCAATACTTGTTCACTGACAAGTACCTATGAATTTGGTTGCAACCTTTTGCTACTTTTACTTATAAAAGTCAACCAATCCAATTCATATTAGTCTTACTTCATAATTGCTCCCACAACTATGATCGACTATGGACGTTTAGAATAACTAAATTATTCAAGGATTAAACATGCTAATAAAACACAATAATTATGAATGAAACATCACGTCACATATATTACATAATTCTTGTCTTTTACATAAGTTCATATTCATAAAACATTAAACTTAAATCAAATCCATTCATTAGAAAAACGGAGCCCTATACCCTTAGCATGACTTTCATGCTTAGTTTGGGGTAAAGGTTTCGTGAATGGGTCTGCCAAATTTTGATCTGTATGAACCTTGTGAATACTTATTTCACCATTCTTAACTTCATGTCTAATGTAGTTATACCTTCGGTGAATGTGTTTGGTTTTTTGATGCAATCTAGGTTCCTTTGCTTGAGCTATAGCACCTAGATTGTCACAGAAGATTTCTATAGGGTCCCGAATGGAAGGGACAACCCCTAGATCTTCTATGAACTATCTCATCCAGACAGCTTCTTGAGCAGCTTCTAAAGCAGCAACATATTCTGATTCTGTAGTGGATTGTGCAATCACTTCTTGTTTGGAACTCTTCCAAGACACGGCTCCTCCATTTAAAATAAAGACATACCCAGATTGAGATTTCGAATCATCCCTATCTGTTTGGAAGCTTGCGTCAGTGTAACTCTTTACCTTTAAGCTTTCTTCCAAACCGCCGTAAACTAAGAACATATCTTTAGTTCTTCTCAAGTACTTAAGAATGTTCTTTACAGCAGTCCAGTGGGCTTCACCTGGGTTCTGTTGATACCTACTAGTCATACTTAAGGCACATGAGACGTCGGGCCTAGTGCATAACATGGCATACATGATGGACCCAATTGCCGAAGCATATGGGACATGTTTCATCCTTTCAAGTTCAGTCCTAGAGTTTGGGCACTGAGATTTGCTTAGGATGGTGCCATGAGGCATTGGCAAGAATCCTCTTTTGGAGTCTTGCATCTTGAACCTTTTTAAGATTTTATCAATATATACACTTTGGCTAAGACCAATAAGTCTCTTAGATCTATCTCTATAGATTTTTATGCCTAATACATAAGCAGCTTCCCCTAGATCCTTCATTGAGAAACAACTCTCAAGGAATGCTTTGACACCTTTTAAGGTTGGGATGTCATTTCCAAATAAAAGTATGTCATCTACATACAATACTAGGATTATGACAATGCTCCCACTAGCTTTCTTGTAAACACAGGAGTCATCCTCATTTTTGATGAATCCAAAACTCGTAATCTTTTCATCAAAACGGATGTTCCATGTTCGAGACGCTTGCTTTAATCCAAAGATAGATCTTTTAAGCTTGCACACTTTGTTTGGATGCTTGGGATCGACAAAACCTTCAGGTTGTTCCATATAGACATCTTCCAATAAGTATCCATTAAGGAAAGCGGTCTTGACATCCATTTGCCATATCTCATAATCATAGTATGCGGCTATGACAAAAAGTATCCTAATCGACTTGATCATTGCCACTGGAAAAAAGGTCTCATCATAGTCAATACCATGAGTTTGTGAGTATCCTTTAGCGACAAGTCTAGCCTTAAAAGTGTGAACATTTCCATCCACGTCGATTTTCTTCTTAAAAACCCATTTGTTCCCAACAGTCTTACAATTGGTGGGAAGATTAACCAAGTTCCAAACTTGATTATCGTGCATGGATTGCATCTCAGTGTTCATGGCCTCAAGCCATTTATCAGATTCAGGATCTGATATTGCACTATGATAGTTGACGGGTTTATCAGAATCTATCGTATAACATTCCTCTTCCATCAAAAGGTAACCATACCTTTCTGGTTCAATTCGAACCCTACCAGATTTGCGAACACCTTGTGTTACAATTTGTTCCTGATCAACCGTTTGTTCAGGTTCAACAATTTCTTGTTGAATGCTAGATTCAACTTCTTGTGTATCAGGTTGTGGTTCCTGAAGTTCCTCAAGTTCCACAAACCTCCCACTAGCCTCTTCCGTCAGAAACTTATTTTCTAGGAATTCAGCTTTTCGAGAAATAAATATCTTATTCTCGATGGGATTGTAGAAATAGTATCCAAGACAATCTTTCGGATACCCTACAAAGATACATTTAGTTGAACGGGGTTCTAATTTGTTTGAAGCTTCTTGTCTAACATAAGCTTCACAACCCCATACCTTGAGATAGGATAAAGATGGAACCCTTCCATGCCATATCTCATAAGGTGTTTTATCTACCTTTTTAGTAGGTGCCATGTTTAGGAGACGAGCAGCTGTTTGTAAAGCATAACCCCAAAATGATAAAGGTAGAGTACTTCTACTCATCATGGATCGAACCATATCCAATAGTGTTCGGTTCCGCCTCTCAGACACACCATTATGTTGTGGTGTTCCAGGTGGAGTAAGTTGTGAAACAATTCCACAAGTCTTACAATGATCCATAAAGTTTGTACTTAAGTACTCACCTCCTCTATCAGAACGAAGAACTTTAATTGTTTTGTTGAGTTGATTTTCCACTTCACTTTGAAACGTTTTGAACATTTCAAATGCCTCATGTTTATGTTTAATCAAATAAACATATCCAAAACGACTAAAGTCGTCAGTGAAGGTGATGAAATATCTTTCACCATATCTAGTCATTGGCTTGAAAGGACCACATACATCCGTATGTATGATTCCTAACAAGTCCTTTGCTCTCTCATTGGTTCCGGAGAAAGGAGCTTTAGTCATCTTGCCATGTAAACAAGATTCACATATATCAAATGAGTCATTCTCATTTGCCTTCAAAAGTCCACTCTTTTGAAGTTGGGATATGCGATTCTTGTTTATATGCCCAAGGCGACAATGCCATAGATAGGTTTGACTCAAATCAAATTTGGGTTTCTTGGTGAAAGTGTGGTATAAAGAGCTATTGTTAGTCTTTTCATCAAGGTTTACTTCATAAATTCCATTTAAAGGCCTAGCCTCAAAATAGAATACATTATTTTTGTAAACACAAATATCATCATTATAAAAGGAAAGATCAAATCCACATTGTCTTAATTTAGCAACCGAAATAATATTCCTAGTCAAGCTAGGAACATAGTAAACATTCAACAATGTCACACACAAGCCATTAGGTAGTAATAAATTAAAACTTCCAATTGAATCTACCGCAACTCTTGCATTGTTTCCAACCCGAAGTACTACCTCATTTGCCTTCAGTCGCCTACTCCTTTTGAACCCCTGCAACATATTACATATGTGAGTTCCACAACCAGTATCAAATACCCATGTGTTAGGAGATAAATTATAAAGTTCTAGGTCTATCACATAGATACCTGAAGTGCCTTCACCGGCCTTCTTCTTCTTCAACTCCGCAAGATAGGTAGGGCAATTTCTCTTCCAATGCCCATCTTTGCCACATTCAAAGCATGTTTCATCTTTGGCAACCTTTGCCTTCTTCTTGGGCGGATGGGAAGGTTGGACAACTTTCTTGCCCTTACCTTTGAAAGCTTTTGCTTTCCCTTTGCCCTTGGAGTTGGTGGGGTGTTCTGGTCTAGTTCTCTTTGTTCCACCTTCCTTGATCATGAGAACTTGAGTGGTTTTCTTAGGCAGACTCTTTTCCCCGGTAATTAGCATCCCATGTAATTCCGGGATAGTCTTGTTCAAACCATTCATGTTATAATTCATGACGAAAGGATCAAAGGACTTTGTCAAGGAGTTAAGGATCATATCCGTTGCTAGCTCTTCGGGCATCACAACTCCAAGACGTGCCAAATGATCAATGTGACTCTTCATTTTGAGCACATAAGAGCTTACCGACTGCCCTTCCTCCATCTTGCAAGCATGGAAAGCTCGAACAGTTTCGAACCTTTCCGTTCTTGCAAGTTGTTGGAACATTTCCTTTAGTTGATTAATCATGTCATAGGCTGAATGATTCTCCAAATCCTTCTGAAGGTCGGGAATCATGGTTGCCAACATGAGGCATGATGTATCGATGGAATCATCCATCTTTTTAAGCCATGCATCATGTGCGGGCTTAGGAGTGGCAGGGGGCTCTTCTGTAAGTGGTTCATTGAGAACATATTCTTTCTTTTCTTGTTTGAGAACAATTCTCACACTACGGTACCAATCCAAGAAGTTGGTATGGTTAAGTTTTTCTCCTTCAAGGAGAGACCGTAGTGAGGTTTTGTTAGGAGCCGAGTGTGTGTTGTTTGGTGCCATCTACAAAATTTTAACAAGGTTCTATTTAGTAAATTATGATATTAAGTCCTTAATAATTAATACCCTTTCTTGTTTCATAAACTTTAATTAATTAAGGTCTAGAATCCAAGTTGCATCACGAATAAGTGGTTAGGTATCCTTTATCCCGCCTATTCGAATCAACAAGGTAGGTAACGGTTTACCAATTATATCCAAATATAATTTCTAGATTTATGGGATCCCATTATAACATTTATAAGTTTGGCATGTTTGATCCCATCTATGCCTTGGATTTCTAATGCTTAGGTGACCTTTATCACAAGAGATTTCCAAACGAATCATCCTACTTAAACGGACGTGTAGTTTTGTCAACTATTGATGGTTAGGTGTCCTTTATCCCATCAATATTGCAAAACTACTTCTTGTATCACAAGAATACTCCAAGTGGTTAGGTATCCTTTATCCCACAAGGAAATACAAGTGATACATGAGTGTCTTTAAGAAGGACGGCATAGATTCGTATTTCATAAGGGATTTGAATGTTTTACAATTCTAATTTTGAAAAACATATGGTATCATGTAGATTGCATGCATCCAATGAACATGGTACCATTAAATCTTATTTTGTTAATTGGTTCCTAAATCATAAAATCTCCATTTTATTGATTCTTTGTTTGTGGTCAAGATTAATATCCAATATTAAGTTTGAGTTTGATCACATATATTAGAACCAATTTATAATCCTAAATAATTACCATTATTACTTAGGGTTGGAGTTTGTAAGAGTTTATAAAATCTCCATTTTATTTCTTGTTTCAATCATTTTCAAAACTTGACTTAATAGGTTTTAAACAAAACCCATTTTAATAAAACCCATTTTTCACATCTTATGTTTTAATTGTCAACTTTTGAAAATGCAAACTCCTTGATGATTATGTTTAATTATCTAGGTTGTCTAGCATGCAAAATCTTATTTTCATCCACAACATAACATAATAAAACATTCAAACATCACAAGCATGCATGGGTGCATAAACACAAGCCAACTAGTTTGATATTTCATGTGAGCCACACATGAAATATCAAGTCCAAACCTAGGGACAAAAGAGTGACAAAAACTCAACCAAATGATCTCTGATTTGGCTACAATTTTGCCAAGCTTCTTATATCACCAAATGACAATTGAACCACCATTTCTTGACACCATTGAGTGACATGTGATTTTTCTATGGAGCCCTCAAAAATTTCGAAATCAGGGGCAGCAGGAAGGAATTTTTGTTGTTTTTGTTGCATTTTTCAATTCATTCTTGGCTATATTGATGCTAATACTTGTTGAAACTTAATGTATATTCTAGATATTAAAGTTACCAACACGTATATCACCAAATGACCAAGATATGAATTTATAAAACACTTCCAAAACAATTTTGAAATCTGGACAGCAGCTCTTCAGAAAGTGCTGCTGTTGGGTGCAATCTTCTCTTGGTCTTTTACTTCCTTCTCTTGTTACATTTTGTGAAATAAATAAAATACAACTATTCTAATATTTACAAAATGAATATTAAGAAGGAAATAACTAATTATTATTACAAACCATTTGAATAAATCAATAGATTACAACCATATCGAACACAAACACAAAACATGCATCATATGGTCCTTGGCTTGTTTATGCACCATTTTATCACATAAAATCATAAGAAAATCAACACTTTGTTTTTCTAAGGCAAAAATTTATGTAACCAAAAGCATGCATACATAAGATATAGTTGGTTACATAAAATCATAGATAATATAATTGCATGTTGCCAAAGAAGCCATGCATGAAACTTTCATTTAAGAAGATGAACATTCATGGCTTCCAAAAACCAAGTTTATCCAAATAAACTTATTATCTAAACATGCAATATAGCCATGGCTCTGATACCAATTGTTGGAAATCATGGTTCATGTGGAAAGTTTCAAAAACAAGAGTTTGCAACGGAAGCATAAAATCATGAACACAAATTCCCCATTTTCAAGAGGATCATGCTACATGCATGTAGAGATAAGATGAAGAACAAACATAGATTAAGTTCAAGATCATAACATTTGTTCTTGTGTTTGGTTTGGATGATTTTGATAGCTAGGAATCAAATTAGAATCCCTCTATAGTTGATCCACCACAAGCTTGAACACCCTTGAATGCTAGTTCCACAACTTGCAAGTTAGAACTCCTTTTCTTGTGAAACCAAAAACCAATTTTGCTAACTATCAAGAGAGCTTTTAGAGAGTTTCTTTGGCTGATTTTTGAAGCAAGAAATAATGTACACATGCCCTCAAAATCGTTCACAATATAACCCACCAAGAGAAAAGAAAAGCACATGCAACTAGCTTAAAAGAAAGATCCATTTGATTTCTATAATCAAAAGCTAGAAGACACAAGGCATCTTCTTTTTCTTTTAAGTTCTTAATGCATTCTTTTTATTCAAATATGGCTAGTTATATGATGACTAATGAAGTGCTAGTGGGTTGTTATTATTTATAAAACTTAGATAATTATAAGCTTATAAATAATACATCTTCTCATTTCTTTAATGGAATAACATTTAACCCATAATCAAATATATAAATAAACCATCTAAATATACAATCTTAATTGTATAATTATATATATATACATATATATATATATATATATATATATATATATATATATATATATATATATATATATATATATATATATATATATATATATATATATATATATATATATAACAATATATATATATATATATATTTTATTTAATTTACTAATTAAATTAAATAAAAGGCTTACTTATAAATCAATTAAATCGTTTAACAATTTAAACAGTTTAATTGTTACTTAATTAATTCATCACATATGAATTACTAATCAACCTTTAATTTTGTAGTTATTATTATTTACCTCAAATAATAATAACCTACAAGATTAAATTGAAAGTTTAGTATCATTTGATGTTAAATCAAATTTAACGTTCTAAATGATCAATTGGTGTCAAACTTGTTGTTGGTGTGACCCTATAGGATCATGTATTATTAGTAATATCATTTTATGATCATCCTTGGGCATATAGAACTAACATGCGTGTGGATAGTGGAGGTCGCAGCTGTTCTCTTCGAGAACGCCCACGGCCCAACACACAATTCGGTATCCCCAAATCAGTCTGGTTCCATCGATTTGAATCTCAATCCCCAAAAATCATCAAACTCTATACCAGAGCTCAACAATGACATTGATGAAAAAATTAGCAATACAATTAAGCTTAACGTTGAAATAGGGTTTCAAATTGAGGATGGAAACAGGATCGTCATTAGAGCAATTGAGGAGAACGGAGGAATCACGCGCATCCAATGAATTACATTTTCGTAAACGTAAGAGGAGTGGGGGATGAGGAGAAAATTAACTGGATTAGAAGGCTGAAAATACGACATAAAGTCAACTTCATTGGATTACAAGAAACTTGAATGGCTGATTATAAGAAGATTAACACTCGGGGATACTGGAATCAGACGAATTCGAATTTGAGGGAGTTGATGTGTATTGAAGATCAGGCGGTCTATTAAATATTTAGAACAGGCATATCTTCAAGATATCAAAGGTATTAAAGTCTAGAAATTATTTGATAGCTGTGGGAAATTGGCAAGGTCAATCGGGTAGCTTGATTTTTGCTAACATATACGACCCTCAAGAACCAAATGCAAAAGCTTGCCTATGGTCTGAGTTATTACATATCAAACATAACATACCGGAGTATGGGTGTTTTTTGGGGACTTTAACGCGGTTAGACGAATTGATGAAAGGCGTAACTTGGCATTTTGTCAAAGAACCGCTAATGATTTTAATAGTTCATTACACGATTTTAATATGGGTGGATAGAAGTTCACATACTTTTGTCATGATGGTGCCAAACTTAGTAAGCTGGATCGATTCTTAGTATGTTCAAACTTCCTTGCTACATTCTCGTTGGCAAAAGTCACTGCCCTTCCTCGGGAGTTGTTGGACCGTTGCCCTATATTACTAATTTCTCATGTGAGTGATTTCGGTCCCCATCCCTTTAAACTTTTCAACTCGTGGCTAGATAAAGATGGCTTTGATGAACTCGTTGTAAACGCATGGAACAAATTTCGAGGATTTGAAAATGCCGACTCGTATCTTCTAGCTAAATTCTGATTCCTCAAAAGTAAAATAAAGAGATGGAGTAGTAATAAAAGGCAAACAGAAATCAAAGGGGCGAATGATCTGCGGGTTATAATTGGGAATTTGGATCGGTGCTCGGAATCTAGACCTTTAAGTGAAGATGAACGCAAAGAAAGAAATGGCCCGATGCAAAAACTCATTGGTATTGAAAGATTGTTCTCTCAGGACCTTAAACAAAAAGCGAGACTTAGATGGTTGGTAGATGGGGATGAGAACACTAAGTTCTTCTATGGGGTAATTATCAATAATAAAAACAGGAGATATCGGATACACGGGCTAACGATTAATGGTAGATGGACGGAGGAGATAAAAAACGAGATTTTCAGATTTTTTCGGGAAAAATTCTGTGAATCGTGGGAAACTAGACCGAAGTTCGTCAACCCCAACTTTCGATCCATCTCTGCGGTATCTGCAACTCTGCTTGAAACCGCTTTTACTGTCGACGAAATTAAGGCAACTGTATGGGAGTGTGGGTGCGATCGTGCTTCGGGCCCGGACGGTTGTACATTTAAATTTATCAAAACTTTTTGGGGAACAATCGGTACCGATGTCATGAGCTTTATCCGGTACTTCGTGCAGTACAGGCATCTCTCAAAGGGTTGCAGTTCATCTTTTATTACGTTGGTACCTAAGGTTAAAGACCCGATGTCGCTGTCTGATTACCGTCCTATAAGCCTAATCGGAAGCATGTATAAAATTATTGCAAAAGCTCTAGCTCTACGACTAAAGCGTGTGATTGGGGAAGTGATCGGGGAGGTGCAATCCGTTTATGTTGACGGCAGGAATATCCTTGACATACCTCTTATGATCAACGAAATATATTCGTGGTCGAAGAAATCAAAAAGGAGGGACCTTATGTTTAAAGCTGATTTTGATATGGCGTTTGATTTGATCAATTGGGCTGCTTGGATTCCGTCCTTTCTCAAATGGGATTTGTTGAAAAATGACGAATGTGGATTAACGGTTGTTTACGCTCTTCTAGAGCATCGGTGTTAGTCAATGGTGCCCCTACGGATGAATTTGAAATCTCGAGGGGGGTTAGGGAAGGGGAATTCATAACCTCGCCGGAAAGCCTCCAGATTGTCTCTCTAAAAAAAGTATTACGTGGGTTTGGAATAATATTGTTGGGACATGTAAGGTGCTAAACCAACAGGGTATTTGATTCAATGATTTATTCAAAAAGGACGAAGTATCCAATGTTTGGAGATGCGAACTATCCCCGGACGGAACTTATTCCGTCCGCACGCTACAGAATTTCTTGGATAATAAACAAATAGGGGACCAAACTGGTAGCCGCATGCAGTGGTTGAAAGAAATTCCAATGAAAGTCTCCTGTTTTGTATCGAGAGCGGTCCTAGATGGGTTACCCACGAGAGAGACGTTAACAAGGCGAGGGCTTCATATTCCATCCTTGAGATGCGAGGTATGTAATTTTGACAATGAAAACCGTGATCATGTCTTGATGGGCTGTAAATTGGCAAATAGAGTATGAGAACTTATCTCGATGTGGTGTGGCCTCCAAATGACCGAGTTTCAAAAGTTAGAAGATTTCTTAGATAAGGTGGATACATGGGGAAGGAGTCCAATAAACGTATGGTAGTAACATGTATAATATACGGAGCATTGTGGTGTATATGGAAAGCGAGGAATGAGAAGGTGTTCGGTAAATATGCTCAACCTCCTTAGATGGTAGCTGATCGGATCAAAGTGGATGTTTACAATTGGCTCAAATACAAAGGCGATCTCAGCAACCTGAACTGAATTCGGTCGAATTTAACCCATCTTACGTTTGTATAACTGTTTTTGGTGTTGGTATGTAATTGAATTGGCTGGTCCAATCCGTGGGTGACAAGTTTGTATGTTGGTGACCTTGTTTTATTTTTATATTTATATAATCATTTGTTGTTTAAAAAAAACTAGAATTGACCTGAAAGTGGACTGTCCGTCCTAAAAAGATTGAAATTTTTGAAAAAAAAAACTGGACTGGAGCCGGTCCATCCTTAAAAAAGACTGGTTTTCCCAATCCGTGGGTGAGAAGTTTGTATGGTGGTGACCTTGTTTTATTTTTATATTTATATAATCATTCGTTGTTTCAAAAAAAAAAAAAAAAAAAAAAAAAAAGTAGAATTGATCTTAACTGTCCATCCAAAAAAGATTGAAATTTTTGAAAAAAAACCTGGACTGGAGCCGGTCCCATCCCTTAAAAAAAGGCCGGTTTTCTTTTTGCTAAAAAAACTGAACTATTTATGATCGGAGGTCGGAGCTAAACCGGATTGAAACTAGTATTTGTGCATCTCTAGTTGTGAGCAGCGTTTATTTTCCGATTGTTTGTATGTCGCTTTCAATATTTAATGTCTTAATAAAAATATTAAATACTCTAATATCACACAAAAACATTCTTCTTCTTTTGATGATTGTTATATATATTTCACCTATAAATATATTCTAGCCAATCCGAGTTTGTTGGTAGCCATTGTGGACTATGAGAAGGATCTTTGACAGCATTTTATTCACTCGGAAAGTGGACTATCAGTGTCAGAGGAATCTTTGGCAGCATTCTCTTCACTAATTTCTAGTGACTAATTTATTACAGTTTTCATTATTAAAATCTATTCATTAGTTGTCCATATTGCATATGTATTATTTTAAGAGTGGGGTAATTTCTGAGTGACTATAATTTATTATCAGAATCTATTCATCAGTTGTCCATTTCATATTTATTATTGTAAAACGTGTACCTCGTTGCTGTTCAAAGTCGATGGGCATTTCATAGAAACTTGCAAGCACTCTATAAGTTAAGACAACAAATCGTTTCCTAACACACGAAGAAAAGGTGTTTGATCATACAGAAACAAAAAAGTAGGAACATGCTTCTTCTTTACACCCTTGTTCTATTTACTTTACGTTTTACTCCTATCGCCATGGGCAAGATAGCAAAACCAGGCTGCCGAACTCAATGCGGGAACTTGACAGTTCAATACCCTTTCGGCATAGACAAAGGCTGTTCCTTAGATGAGTCATTTGATATGACCTGCAACATGACTTATAACCCCCCGAAGCTTTTTATCGGAAGCATTGAAATATATAATATTTCAGGACACGAGATGAAATTTTCCAATTCGGTTGCTTACAGATGCTACAAGGGATCTGGGAAAGTAACTTCTGAATTTATTGGGTGGTCTGACTTGGGCACCTCCCCATTCACTTTTTCACAGAAGAACAAGTTCACAGTCATTGGGTGCGATGATGCTGCTTTTATCACAGGAAATAATAGACTCGATTACACTAGTGGCTGTTTGGGATTATGTGGCAAAGCAGCTGATGTGCCTAATGGGTATTGTTCAGGAAACGGCTGTTGTCAAACATCAATACCAAAGGGTCTCAAATCTTACAATGTTTCACTTGTCTCCTTCAATAATCATACAAGAGTTATGTCATTCAACCCTTGCGGTTTTGCATTTCTTGGTGAGGAAGAGAGCTTTCGTTTTAATGGTGTACCAGATTTGTCTAATATGGATCTTGATATTAAGATCGATAGGAGTCTCCCCGTTGTTGTCGATTGGGTAATTGGAGGCAGCGGGGATTGCACACAGGCTACGGAATGCAAAGGAAATAGCTTCTGCCAAAATGAAGAAACGGGTGGGTATCGCTGCATCTGCAACGAAGGTTACCAGGGGAATCCTTATCTTGATCCAGGCTGTGAAGGTCAGTTTCAATTTAGAACCAAATCATTTCAAATAACGTATTATGCCATAAATAAATAAAATGGCAATTGGAGTTAGTGTTAGTCTTCTTGTTGTTGTATGTGTTTTTTGATATTTCTTCATCGTTCTGTTACAAGTTTAATTTGAAAAATCTTACTTTTAGTGTTAAGTGTCGTCTTATATTTGTCCTAAAAGATATAATAAAATATGCTTCTACTAACTAAGACTATATGCATATCTGCATATGTCCCAATATGTATGGTAAAAGAACCCACCTGCATACCTGCACTCATCAGTACATTATGTGTGTGTATATATATATATATATATATATATATATATATATATATATATATATATATATATATATATATATATATATATATATATATATATATATATATATATATATATATATATATAGGGCTAGGATCAAATATATCCATACAAGTATTGTGTAACCTTGAAACTCAATCTGGACCACTCATTTAAAATACATTCTTTTAAGAATGTACAAAATTTAGTTCATTCTTTTAAGAATGGTAAGAACTCATTATGTCAAAAACTTATTCTGTTAAGAATGTGTTTTTTTCATTGTTACGAGAATGAAATCCGATGGCCAGGATCTGGTTACAAGGTAACACAATAATTGTCATTCTTATTATAACCTAGCCCTATATATATATATATATATATATATATATATATATATATATATATATATATATATATATATATATATATATATATATATATATATATATATATATATATATATATATATATATATATATATATATATATATATATATATATATATATATATATATATATATAGGGGGAGGTTCAATCGAGGCCAAAGAAAAGGTTGAGATCGCGAGGCCAATTCTGGACCAATCAATTTATAAGGGTATATTAGTAATTATGTATTTTAATTAAATTATAAAAGAATTATAGTTCCTAAAATCTAGGAAATTGATTGTTAGTTACCAAAAAACTAATAAATTAATTTTTATTTTTTTAATAATTTCAGATTATATAGTGTCAATTTTTTTTACTTTTTTATTATATTAATAGATTGTAATATCATTTTTCGTCAAAATAAAATTTTTTTTGTATCATTTGATTCATACGATTTCATTCATAAATGATTATAAAACACAATGCAAAGTTAAAAAAAACGCAATATAATTGTAATCATGTATGAATAAATCACAATGTAGATATAAAAGAAATACGTATGTAATCATAAATGAATAAATAACAAAGTATAAATTAAAAAATCAACTACAATTGTAATCGTAAATGAATATAGAACACAATGTAGATAAAAAG
>CM042012.1:22421530-22499030 GCA_023525715.1 Cichorium intybus
CTACAACTGTACTTGTTTACCAGGATAGACTGGTGATGGAAAAATAAAAGATAACTGTCGACCTGATGCTAAACATTCAAAATTTCCAACTGTGGTGTTCTCTGTAGGTATGTAACATATATGTCTGGGGACGACAAATTTCTGGCCCATCATGATTGAATGGGGAAACCACTACTCCGAAAGTCTTAATTAGACTAATCCATTTTGCAATCTTAGGTCTTAAAGACTACTTCTTGAACAATTTTCTTTCGCGTTCCTGTTTAACCTAACAACTATTAATCGTGTTTTTTCTTTTAACTTCACATGTAGTTCTAGTGTTTGGCTTACTTGCCATATTATCTGGGATAATTGGGATTTTCCTTGGCATAAGGAAAAGGAAACTCATAAAGCTACGAACAGCTCCGAAAAGCAACTAACAACTATTCAGAGGAGCGAATTGTTGGGCGAGGCGGTTATGGTGTAGTGTACAAAGGATTCTTACCAGATAAACGTGTTGTTGCAGTAAAGAAGTCTAAAGTAGTGGACGGGAGCCAATCTGAGCAATTCATCAATGAAGTCTTGATCCTTACACAAGTCATCCATAGAAATGTGGTAAAGTTGTTAGGGTGTTGTTTGGAAGAGGAGGTACCGGTACTAGTTTACGAGTTCATCTCGAATAACACACTTTTCTATCATATACATAATAGATCGGGTGGAATGAGTTGGTTATCATGGGAGAATCGATTGAGAGTTGCTGCTGAAGCTGCATCTGCACTTGCATACCTTCATTCACAAGCTACAATGCCTATCATACATAGAGATGTCAAATCTGCCAATATATTATTAGATGAAAACTACACCACAAAAATATCAGATTTTGGTGCTTCAAGGTTAGTCCCTTTAGATCACAATCAAGTCACTACCCTTGTTCAGGGCACGCTTGGGTACTTGGATCCTGAGTACTTCCACACAAGCCAATTAACCGACAAGAGTGATGTTTATAGCTTTGGCATGGTCCTTGCCGAACTTATTACCGGGGAAAAACCCCTTTGTGCAAGTAGAACCAATGAGGACAAGAATTTAGCAACCTACTTTATCAAGTCAATGAATGAAAACCGCTTTCGTCAAATCGTTGAACCACGAGTATTGAATGAAGGGACTCTTGACCAGTTACAAGCAGTAGCTGAGCTCATAAAGAGATGCCTTGACTTACTAGGAGAAAATAGACCTACTATGAAAGAGGTGGCAATGGAGCTAGACGGATTGAGGAAATTTACTACTCATCCGTGGGTTCAAAAACAAACATCGGAAGAATCTAGAAGCTTAATCCTAGAAGTCGAGCAATCTGATCTATATGGTGTCCCATTAATCCCATATAGTACTAACGAATCGGAATCATGCTCGGGTATTATATAAAAGGCGCTTCAATAAAACAAACCACGCTAAGTTTGTAGGGTGCTTCTTTTAGTCTCGGCTGTTTAAGAATCAGCAACATCCTTTCCCCACAAATGGTTATTAGCATTTCATTTGTTAGCTTCATTGTGTTGTGTATGCTTTTTTGTATTAGTTTCTTGTTTGTCTTAGAAAAAGTTGTTCAAAAGTGGTTTGCCTGAGTTTGCCAGGTTTGTCCTTGTCAACTCCCATCTGATCGTTTGTAGTTTGCTTAAACTAAAGTCATCTAAATGGTGATAGTTTGTAAAGAATTTGTCCCTGAATTCTTAGACCAATTTATAAGTTAATATGCACCGTCACTCTTAAATTTTGAGCGTTCATATCTTAGTTATTATAAGGGATGATATCTTTGTAGCCTTACGCAACTTTCTGAATTTGGTTCAAAAGATTCCTCATTTTTTCTCTGCCTTTTTAGGGTATGAATTTAGGTTTTACCTGCACATGTGGGCGCCTTAACCTCGTTAACCGGTTTCAATTCAATTAATGCCACATCACAGCCTACATCGAAGGCAAACCACGAAGACGATGATTTCGCGGAACTTCTAGGTCTTCAAATGGACGGATCTCCTCATCCCGCCAACCACTGTCCTGATTGTGAATTTGGTCGGTATTGTTTCCGGTATCTCCTCAACCATCAACATCGGACGCCCACGATTGTTATCGTGGGGTCGATCCTTCTTGATTCGATGCTTAACTTTATCCAAATTTGATGTGGCGATGTGTTTGAATCATAGATTCATCTGGACTCCAAAGCTCTGACAAAGACATGAGGAGAAATTTAACATCCAATTTTCCAACACATGATCTTTCCTCCGTGTTTGTTGCACCGGTGAATAAGGGAAAATGAATGAGTTTGGTTTGCGGATTCAGAATTGGAATTTGAGATTCTATTACGTGATTATTTACTTATGAACATGGAATAGCCACAAAGATTATCAAGAACGATAATTGTAAAGATACGTGTAGTCTAAGATTGTCTCTTCAAAAGAGTCTTTATGGAGAGAGGGGAGACTCCAACATATATACTCACTTATAAAACCGTGTCGCACCAATATGGGATACACTAACACTCCCCTTCAAAGACGTAGGCACGATGAGGTTACAGGGGTGTGGGATACCGACTCTGATACCATGTAAATATATGTGGAGTCCAAGATTGTCTTTCCAAAAGAGCCCTTATGAAGAGAGGGGAGACTCCAACATATATACTCACTTATAAGACCGTGTCGCACCAATGTATGATACACTAACAATAATACCTAAGACATTAGAAAGATTGCCAAGAACAATAATAAGACTATCGGGTATAAATAATAAGACTATGGGGAATACGTCCACAGCAGTGCCACACCGGGTGTGACATGGCCAGTCCCCACGCTGTGGTACACTGCCTTGGGCCGGTGTGAACCACGGCACTGTGGTAGGCGTGGCCGGGTGGACGACGAGCAACGGCAAAAGATCCGAAGGTTGGAGACATATGACCGTTGGAACGTATGACCCATTATAAAAATGTAACTTTTTTAATTTTGAAATTATATATATATATATATATATATATATATATATATATATATATATATATATATATATATATATATTATAATAAAGGAATCCTTTTTATGCCACATGGCATTTTTTTATAAAGCTTTTCTTACACGTGGCTTCATAAGAGCAACTTATGGAATTCATTCCCGCCTAAAACTTCTAATCTCAATTTCTTGAAATTGAAGAATAAATTGACGAGAGGAATTAGGAAGTTTTTAAGACAGTTACTATCAATTTCCATAAATTAATGAGAGGATTTATATTATTACCACTAATCATGGCTCATTCTCCCTCAATTTCGCCTAAGCTTTTGGAGAATCAAATTACCCAATTGCATCTGTTCATCGATTCAACCACCCGATCTCACTTTCTCTCTTGATTACAACTGAGGTAGCAAAAGTTTGAATAAGTCTCAATTTTAGCAAAGATTAATCAATAATCTCCTGAATTCCGACCAAATGAATCCTTATTCTCCTTTAGATCTTCATTAGCGACGTTTTTTGATTCAGTGATTACTTTTTCTGATTTTGCATTGATTTTAGGAGCGACTTGCGTCTTTTTCTGGTAAGCGTTGATTGGGAAAATCAAGCCAGTTACGACTCCTTTCTTCTTTTTTCTTAGTTACGGGGGATTATTAGGGTTCTATATCGAATTCTATGAATCAGACATTGATAAAAGTAATTTCCAGAAATTACTTTCATTAAGGCAATACTAAGAATTGCAATTCAAAATGGTTAGTTCATTCATATTTTTATCACGTATAGTTAAAGTTCAGATTTTTTTTATTAAGTTATCTGCATATACTATTAAATTTTGATATTTTGTAGGGATTTTTGTAAAAGATATTCTTGGCTTTCTGATTGTTGGAATCCATGTTGGTTTAATTTGATATTTCTCCATGGTTGGTGCTAATTGGAATTGCACCAGAATGATTTTCATAGGCTTGTAATATACATTTTTTCAATTTTCCTGGCATTGTATTATGGGTGTTCAACTGGGGGTTTGGAATCCTACTTCCATTGTAACAACTTCACCACTTATATACCAGATATCACAACAGTCAAATGTCTAGGCTCATGCCTAGACATTTTAATTGTTATTCTAGGTGATGTTGGAATTATTCTAGGCTCATGCCTTCTTAACCTTTTAATTGTTACTACCTGACTTCCAAGTGTTGCTTTAAATTTTAATTACTATTTTTTTACGATGTAAATACAAAGGCTTCATAACTACAACTTTTATATGTTTACTTTCTTTTCCCAGAGCATAATAGAATTTTTTATGAGCCTGTGCTTCTAACCAAGGGTTTTATCTTGGTTTTGTTTGTAGAAATATGAAAAAAAAAAATTAGTGTAGAGGTTGTTAGTTAACTTGATAAACAAGAACCAACTTAAAAAGCTCAAGAGTTAGTTCTATCAATGTATTATTTGGATTTTTCCTCAAGAAAGACAGAAGTTGTTGCAGATGTATCAAGATGCGTTGGAGATGTGAGTACCTTTCTATATCATCATCAAAACCCATTAGACATTTAGAAACCATTTGGCATTTAGCAAAATAATACCAAGGTGTCCTTCCAATTTATGAGTTCTGAAAATGTGTTCAACACAGGTTAGTCTCAGAGCCTTTTGTTTTCTTGTACCCAGATTTCTGTACTCAGTAATTAATCACCTTGGATCAATTATTTATATGGTCATCTTGCTTTTAATATTAGTCATTCATTCTAATTCTTGATGGTTTTTCGTTTTTATAAAAAAATGATAACAGTAATGACGTATATGCAACAAGACTTTCGAGGTGCACTAATTAGAAACAGCGAGGGCGGTCCGAGAGGAATAAAAAGGTTGAGGTGGACGCGATTGTAAATTTTGGTGGAAGCATATGCGATCGATATGCTCTGTTATGGCACCAACAAATGGAACGGTAACACACCTGTGTATGATCTAACATCATGAAACAGTTGGTAGGATTCTTGTGTGAAACATTATGCTAATCAGAAAACGATGGCCTTGATCATCTGGCTGTAGTTTCACTAGATTTGAATAGCATACACTTGAAAATTCTTGGCAAAATGCAACAGGTAAGTTCCATGTCGCCGCATTTCCACCTGATGATGTATTGCTTACGCTCTTTAATTTATCATGTCAGTATGAATTTTTGATCAACACAGGTCTATGAATTTTTCTAATATCAGGTGCTTCCTGTGTTACAACTTTATTTTATGGGGTGAAACATCATTGGGAAAAATACTTGCTTTAGTGTTATTTCTATGTTATATGCATAGGTTTGTCCTTTTATCCACACACTCCAAACTCCCAAATGAGCAAAACAGATACCATGTTCTATTCAAATAAGCAAATTTGACGTGGAATTGTCTTCAAACTTGGTATCTTCCTAAAACTGAAAATTTAAAAAACAAGCACTAAACTTACGATTTAAATTGGGAGAAAATGTAAGGTTTTTTATTCGAAATATGAATGATTTTTTTATTTTTTTCACTCGATTAATAGAAGTAGGTTGCTATTACAACATTGTGCATTAATAAGAAAGAAATTTAAAATTCCATGTCGTAAGAAGCGAATGTGTGTGTTTGTGATGTTTACGTGTGGCTGTACGGTCCTCGAATGGTTGGTTATTTTTCATGAGGCCTGCACATGTTTATCTCTTTATAATTAGTGTTACATGCGAGAACTAACAAACTTCTTTTGCTTATTTGTTTATTATAGCATCGTACTTTCGTTTCTTCTTGTATGACATTGTGTTTTGAAAACTACCTACTTATAACAATGTCATGCAAATAGAAAGAAGATTTTATGGTTATAATTGTTTGGAATTCTCAAGTTGTACCGGTTTGGTTTGTTTCAAACATTTAAGCTCATTTTAGGATAGTCTTTGGGGATAAAATTCATTAATAACATTTATCATTGCAAAAAAAAATTATTTTCAGCATCGTATTGTGAAATGTGTCTTTAAGATTCTTTCTAGATGACCCGGAAGATTTTTAGTTGCTTTTTTATGATTTGAATCTCATATATATGCCAGTTTTCGAAAAAATCATATATAGCATTGAACTTTGAAAAAAAGTTCATTAATAGCATCCTACTTTGAAAAAATGACTTTTTCGGATTCTAAGATGATTTGGAAAATTTTCATTGTCTTGTACATTAAATATCATTTACAAGATAGTTTTCCAAAAAAAAAATATCATTATTAGCATTGAACTTTGCAAAAAAAGTTCATAAAATGCATTGCACTTTGAAAAAAATGATTTTTTCGGGTTTTTTGGGTGATCTTGAAAAGTTTCAATTTTTTTAACACTGCAGGTCATTTATAACATACTTTTTTGGAAAAAAAAAAATCATTAATAACATTTATCTTTGCAAAAAAATTCATTATTAGCATTTTACTTTGAAAAAGTGACTAAGTTTATTTTTAGTTATCAACCATGTAACACACGGGTTTGTCACCTAGTATATATATATATATATATATATATATATATATATATATATATATATATATATATATATATATATATATATATATATATATATATATATATATATATATATATATATATATATATATATATATATATTAAGCAAAGGGAGGAAAAATTGGAGGGAAAGACACGTGTCTAAAGAAATTATCAACAATTTATGATGGGCTGGGTTTTATGATATTCAAAACATGCAGTTTTCATGGACCCGGTCCATTTATTTTATTGGGAACAACACGTTTCCACCTACTCTGCCTTAAACATGTTCTCAAAAGTCAAACCTGTCGTCCTCTCCTTTTTCGGTTTTCCCTTCGTCACCGAGTTATTCCCCCTTTCCTTCTGTACATCTTCTACGGATTTTAGGGTTCAATTTAGCAACAATCCCAGCAATACCCCATACTCCCAATTATACAATCGCAAGTCGATCCAGATTTTCCTTCTAATAGTTTCTCATTATTCAGGTTCGATTGGTTCTACCCATTTTGTCTATTTGGGACTAGATCACTTGTTCCATCATTCAGATAATTTTACCAGAGAGAGAGAGAGAAAAGCAGAAACTGAGTGAGTGAGAAGAAGAAGCAGCACCATCTTAGTGCTGCTAGTGTTGCAAACTGAACCAGGGAGAAAACGGAAGAAGCAGCAGTGAGAGGGTATCGAACCGCCGGTGCCGGCGCCGGTTGCTGGCGCTATTAAGAGTGACGGAGGCCACAGAAACGGTCGAACCGTTGTTGCCGGCGGCGGTTGCTGGTGGTAGTGGTGTTTGGCGGTCCTTGGTGGTCGGGTTCTGACTACCAATAATTGTCAACTTTCTGATTTCCGAATTTGTTCAAGAAGGGAAGCGAAACATGGATGGATAGCTGGACTTTAGACTTTGAACTTGAAATTTACTTGTTATTTTTGAAATATGTAATTGACCCTGTTTTTGAATAACAGTTGTAAACACTTGATGTAACTAGTTAGGACTTAAACTATGTTTTTGGTAACAACTTTGTATTACTCGTTTCTTAATTTGAGTTACACCCTTTAACGTTGTTCTAATGTGAGAAAATTAAGGTGTAATTCATTTATGAGAAACCGGGCATTACAAGTTGGTATCAGAGCTGTGTTTTAAGGTAATTAAATCTTGAGATGGGTTTAGACTTAAACCAATGAGGTAGAGAAGTCCCAAAGAGTCCCGAGTAGCTATCCTTCGGCGGTGTATTAAATGAGTTGATTATGTACCATATTGAGTATTATTATGACATACAAATTGAGTTGATTATACACCATATTGAGTATTATGGTGGTGATTACTAAATGAGTTGATTTTCTTTTTCAGTTGAAATGAGCACTGGAAAAGAAAAGGAGCGAGGTGATCCATCAAGAGATAAATCGGGATCACGATATTCGGGTAAAGAGCGTCAACCCGAGGGAGAGCGACCTCCCGAGATACAAAGTAATATGCACACGATGATCGCAGCTGAGGTAGCAAAGGCGATCAAGGAGATATTACCAACTTATTTGAAGCCTCAAACAGAGGCTACAACTGTATGTACTTCGGGACCAACCCCGGTCCAACCTGAGCAAAGAGAGGATCGTAGAGAGATCTTTACTGAGGCGAGTGGAGTTAGGGTACCTGATAAAACGAGAAGGTGCACTTACGATGTTTTTCAAAAGTACAAACCATACGATTTCTATGGAAAGGATGATCCCATAGCAGCCAAAATTGGGTTGACCCATATTGAAAAGATGTTCCGCACAAGTAAATGTGATGAGGCGGATAAAGTTGAGTTTGCAACAAACTTGTTAAAGGGGGATGCACAGTTCTGGTGAGAGAATACGTGTATGGAGATAGGAGAAAGCTTGGCGTATACATTGAGCTGGGAACAGTTCAAATTGAAGTTCACCGAATACTATTGTTCCAATAATGCTATGAAGGGAATAAAAGAAGAATTTTTGAAGTTACAACAAGGGTCGAGAACGGTGCAACAATATACATTGGATTTCAATGAGAAGGCGAGATTTGCACAACATCAAGTAGATACGGAGGAGCGTAAGATGGATCGTGACTTGTGGGGTTTAAAAAACTAAATTCGGGAATTTTTGCCAAGTTCAAGATATACTACCTTTCAACAAGTTGCAGAGGCAGCAAGATCGAGAGAAAGGGAGTTACAAAGGCAATAGGAGGAAAGAAAGATCGAAAGAGAAGTTGGAGGATCTAAGAGGAAGTGGGAAGGAAAAACTGGAGATAACTCACAAAAGTCAACCACCACGGGTTTTCAATTTTGTGGCGAGCCTAAGAAGAATGAAGAGAGATGGTGTAAGAAGTGTAGGAGAAAACACACTGGGAATGTGATTCCCGAACCCCACCATCAGTTTGTTACTAGTGCGGGAAGACGGGACATATGGCTCGCCAGTGTACCAAGAGTTGTCCAGTTTGTTTCAACTGTGGAGAGAGCGGGCATATTCGCCCCGAGTGCCCGAAGATGAAATCCGAGTCTTAGAGAGATTTACAAAAGACCGGACGAGGAGGAGGTCGAGATCGAGATGATCGTAGAGACAGGAGCGGCGGTCATGTGAAAATGCGAGCTTTTCAATTAACCGTCGATGAAGCACGAGACCAAACCGATGTTATCACAGGTATCTTTAGCTTGAACTCTTCTCAAGCACGAGTACTTTTTTATTCTGGTGCTTCTGTGTCTTTTATATTGGTATCATTTGCTTCCAAATTAGGTATTTCATTAGTTGATTTATAGGAGAAAGTGATAGTAGATGTAGCAGATGGGAGATGTGTTTTAGTAAAAAGTCATTATGAGCAGTGTCGGCTTGAGATCTATGGGATTACGTACCTTATTGATCTGAAGCCGATCACTAATCATGAGTTTGATGTGATAGTCGGGATGGATTGGATGGATGATAATAGAGGTCAAATGGATTTTCATGAGAAAACACTTTCAATAAAAACGGCCAGTGGTTCCCGAAGTCTGATACGAGGTGAACGACGTTCCCGAAAAGTACCGATAGTGTCACTTGCAACAGCTCAGTGATATATGGAAAGATGGGGTGAGTTAATCATGGCACATGTGATTCGTGCTGAGTCAAAACATCCAAAAATTGATGAAGTAGAAGTGGTTTGTGATTATCCCGATATTTTTCCTGATGATATTCCAGGTTTACCACCGGACCGACAGGTTGAGTTTGTGATCGATGTGATACCGGGGACGAAACCGGTAGCACGACCACCTTATCGAATGGCACCTTCTGAGATGGAAGAATTAAAGAGACAGTTGCAAGAGTTGTTAGAACTTGGGTTTATTCGTCCGAGCTCGTCTCCGTGGGGTGCACCTATACTCTTTGTGAAAAAAAAAAAAGACGGCTCCATGAGAATGTGTATAGATTACCGAGAGCCTAACAAGATCACAATAAAGAATCATTATCTGTTACCACGGATCGACGATTTATTCGATCAACTACACAGAGCCACGTATTTCTCGAAGATCGATTTGAGATCCGGTTATCATCAATTGAGAGTACAAGAAGTTGATATCCCGAAGACAGCTTTTCGCACGAGATATGACCATTACGAGTTCTTAGTCATGCCGTTTGGTTTGACTAATGCCCCAGCCATTTTTATGGATTTGATGAATCGGGTTTGTTGTCCCTTTCTTGATAAATTCGTAATTGTGTTTATCGACGACATCCTGATTTATTCAAAGAGTCGGGATGAGCACATATTTCATTTGCAACAAATGCTAGATCTTCTCCGTGACGAGAAATTACATGTAAAGTTTTCGAAATGTGAGTTTTGGTTACGGGAGATTCAATTTCTTGGCCATGTGATAAACGAAGATGGTATAAAGGTGGATCCAGCAAAAATCGAAGCTGTAATGAGTTGGGAGCCGCCAAAGAGTCCGATGGAGGTTCGTAGTTTCTTGGGGTTAGCAGTAAAGGGTTTTATGCAAATCTATGAACTAAAAATCCTAAGTTCACATGCAACCTATAAGGATCTATGTTTTCTTCGGTTGAACATATAATAAATTCCTAAAGGCCACAAGAAAATAACTAAAAGAACCAAATCAGAAAAACTAACCTTTTAGGATTTCTTGGAAGCTGAGCAGCACAATTGTCATGCCTCAAATGAAGTCACACCCAAGAGCTAGAGGGGAGAACGAAATTTCTAAAGAGAATAGGTATTAAAATCGCAGGTTATGAGGTTATGGGGCTCCCTATTTATAGCATCCATCAGATGACCAGATAAACCTTAAGAGATAAGCCTTTTTGAATTCAAATTAAAATAAACCTTTATCTTAATAATTCAAACTATAATTATCTCTTATATATATATATATATATATATATATATATATATATATATATATATATATATATATATATATATATATATATATATATATATATATATATATATATATATATATATATATATATATATATATATATATATATATATATACACATATATATATATATATATATATATATATATATATATATATATATATATATATATATATATATATATATATATCGAAATTTATATATTTCAATATATATATTTCGCTGGCCACTTCACTCACTCAAACTGTCACTTACTCAACTATTGAATAATTACAGTTTTAGTCCCTGCACCATTAATTAATTAATTTAATCACCAAATTAATTCCAATTAATTCTAGATTAATTCCTAATTAATTAATATAGTTTCTAATTAATATATTATCACTTTAATATATTAATAAACTATTTATTTAATTTCTATTGATCTATTAATCATATAATAAATCAATCTTTCTCTCTACTGAACTTTCTATCAAACCTCCTGCTATGAGGGCAACCCAAATGGACTATGCCACTATTAATTAGATAAATACTAATTATTAGTCATGGCTTAGACACCTAATCCAACAGTCTCCCACTTGGATAAGTCTATGACTATAATTACTAATTTAACTTCTAATTAATCAGCAAATTGTAGCTTCCTAGAAACTGCTGCCGAACTCTAATCCAGTCAGTTCTGTCCATAGATAAGTGATCATATGATCCTTCGTCCAACAAGATATTTTCAGACACAAGACATGGATTGAGATCAATCTCGGTCCGATACTCTGTTTCCCGATTTCCGATTCTGCTTATGACTTTAGAACTTCTAATTGAACACATCAATTTAGTCCAGGCTGGCCAGCACTTTAGTCAACTTCAAAATCATCGAGAGGCCTACAGATATCTGTTACCCATCAGGGTTAAGGAACGAGTAAGCTTCAACTTATATGCTTATATCTTTTACCAAGCAAATCATTCACAACAACACGTTTTATAACATCGATTTACTGATGCATTTTCGTATTATCAATGAACAACTGCCTTGTAAATTATAACTCATATCTCTCCACTTCAAGATCATAAGATATTATCGTCTCAACATTTCTTGTGATATAATCCATGAAGCAATCTGTTGAGCGTGGGTTTATCCAATACTCAAATCTCTATTTCTAAGTACTCATGAATGTTGTAGCAATCCTATTGCTATGTCTAACTCCTTAGACAGTCTACAAACTAATTCATGACATTCTTGATTCAACACTTACTTCCCAAGGTATGAGCGACTGTGGACCTTTCTGAATAATTAAATTATTCGGGAAGTAAACATGCGAAAGCGAAACATAAAAATCTGACTGACAGCTAAGCCTGCTTATTACCAAGTCTCCACAGGGTAATCACCAAGTCGGACCTTGTCATAAACTATTATCGGTTTCAAGATTTCTTTTAAACTTTCAATTCTAATTTTACAGCTATGTCTTTATGAACCTTACACTCTTTCTATGTATCCAAAGTATCTTATACTTATACACTTTATAGTAGATGATCCAATCGGATGCTCATCCGATAACATCTCAATAAGTTATCCTGTCAATAAGTTATCCTGTCAATTTCTCTTCTAACTCCATTCTGGTAATGTGTACTGTGACTTCCTATGGTTCTGGGGTCTTTAGTCTACTTGACTGCACCCTAAGACTATTTCGAGGTGTTATGATGTGCCGGTGAACCACACGCGCTCCATCAGAATACCAACGAGACTCTTTAACCATGAAGTCCTTTAACATCATGTCTTGATGTTAATAATTACCACTTTGAAAATCTTTCAAATTAATACTATCACTTTCACCCTAATCATTTCCTAATGAATTCTCACTTGAGTTCAACCAATCCATCCAGTATTCCCAGCCAGGCAATGTCCTGAATCCAACTTTACTATGCCCTAAGCATTAAGTTATCAGAACATGTTCATGACTTTATGATCGATCCAAAACTTGTGGAACCCGATCTAATCTTATTCCAAACCCTTTCGGAATCCAAGGATTATTTATAATCCTTGTGTCATGATTTTCGAAAAACTATTTTCCTTTCGGAGACTATTCTCGTGCATCTTGAATCTTATCAAGATCATGCTTACAATGGCTAGGTCTATGCTGGCGATTTCATCTTTCCAATAGATGACTGTGAATTACATGAGTATGTTGCACCTTCTTTATTTCTTTCATGCTAAGTCATCACACTTTGCAATGATAGGAAAATCGTTTACTGGTGCTATGAATCTTGAATCTCATCAAGATCATCTTGGCAGAGTTTCGATCTATCTTATAGATGTTTACAACAACTTGAGTATGTCGTATTTCTATTAAGTCTTTCACAGCAATCCGTCTCTTAACACCAAGTCATTACACTTTGTAATGAAAGGAGACGTTTCCTATAAATAGTATGTAACTCACATATGGAGATAGTAGATAACAACGATACTCCCACTAGCTTTGACACGGTTATGGACTATTCACAGAATCCAAAACTTTTGGCACATTTTGTGAATCCAAACCCTTTCTGACATCTTAATGGAAATCTTTTAGCACATTCCCCAAATCTAATCCTTTGGCATATTTCGAGAATCTGAATATCCTTTCTTGTGAGATGCCCGTGGGGAAATCCCGGGCCCATGTACCTTTATACTGGCATATTCTTTGTAGGCCCCCATTAGTGTGCCGGTGATCCACACGCGCTCCACTACGGACTTACAATACGCAGTATTCTTTCGGATTTCATCTTCTATTGAAAGTGCTCCTCTCGGAGCCAATTACTTGACTCTGAGTATCGTCTCACTCAACCAGATGTTCTGAAGGTACGCTTCTGTCCATGCTGTATTCTTTTGATGATTTATTTACTCCCACTGGTTTTTAGACCAGGTGTAAAATCAATCAAAATGTCATATGGACTGTATCTCGCCCTAAGGTTCTCTTGTTTGGCAGCAACCGGGATCACCAATGCTTCCAAGTAGTCGGATTATAAATCCGTACCAACTATAGTATTTTACCACCAATCGGTATGTCACCCTGATCATAACTACTTATGATGGTGATCAATACTACTGGTCAAGAGGAGATTATGTCAGTTGTAGAACAGAAATCTGATTTCTGTTCCAAGCCTAGTGATGACTAAAGGTTTTTTCACTTGGCTAATCCTGAACTCATTCAGGACTGTCCCAACTCCTACTGTTTCCTTAGAACATGAGTTCTTTCTAAAAGAGCTATTCTTTTACAGTTACAGCGGGATAGCTAGTGAAACGACATTGCTGATAAGGTTCAGGCCAGTCATCAGGTTCAGACGAACACTACAAGACCCTGGACTCTCTATGTGCAAGTGGGATAATCCCAGCTTCACATTTCAGCCGTGTCTCCAAAGCCTACTTAGTCTAGAATGTGGTCGGAATATGGTCTAACTGGTTTAGAATTCAATTTATTGGAAACTAATTGACAATGTATCTCATACATCGAGGATCGAACTGTTTCGACCAATGCTCCATCATCTTCCCTAAGACACATTATAACTTATTAATGTTCTTGGAAGAGAATGAACTATGAAACATTTTCCCAGTTTTTGTTGTCACTCAGGTTCTGCGGATCTTGTACTTCCTTTGAAGTCATTGAATTGTTCAAGGTTTCAATTCAATTGCTTATTCTGATAAGCGAAGCCATATTCGTCATATCGAATGACAAATATCGTGAAGTACAAACAATTGTGTTTTGTTTGAAGATTCGAGCAATACACAGCAACTGATGTGTCCTTTGCTCCTAATCTCAATGCCTTTTACATATCTATGTAAACTTATGACTTTGTTAATTCTGTTCAAGATTTGCAATCTTCGGTTGACTCTAAGTCAACTGATTCCAAAATCCTATCCTCTGGATCTTTGGGTGATTCATTTCTTGCCATATGCGCTTAATAAAAGAACTTAATCATCATTTGACTTTAAGTCAAATGATTCCAAAGTCCTGTCCAACTGGATCTTTGGGTGATTCATTTCTTGACACATTAAGAACTAAACTCATCATGAGACTCTAAGTCCAATGATTCCAACGTCCTGTCCAACTAGACCTTTGGTTGAATTGATTCTTACAACATTTGTCTTAACAATCATAAGGGACACAATTCCTAAATCCAAACACTTTGGATGTATCAATATTCAAGTTATTACTAATCATGCATTCAACACAATCATACAACATCTCAAGGATATTTCAAACAACATGTGTTAAAAGAAAATTGACAATTTTATTAAAACAAAATCCTTGAACAATGTATTATATGATAGACAATGTCATACGCATCTAATAAGCTAATACCATGATTTCAATATCTAACTAAACTCTAAAACTGCATGAGCTTCAGATCCAGTCTGAACAACATCCCACATCCTACAGAGTCCATGTATACAAAGCAAATGTGAGAAACACATCCTGTATCAAGGAATTAAGGATCAGGGGTTCTGAGTTTTAAGATATTCCTGAGTTGCCAAACTGTTCAGCTTTGGAGCATTTTTCTAATCTTTCCGTGATTGTGTCCCACCCTGTGGATTCCCAGTTTGAAACATCAAGGAACCAGTCCAGACGATCTGGATCATTTCTTGATGTGTCCTATTACTGGACTCAATCCCGAAGCAGCTGAATCAATGGAACTATGCTTCTCTATGAACGACTCATACAGAGTTAACATTAAATGCATATCCACGATTGTCTTATCTTGTTTCCCTTCCTGTACATCAGGATGAACGGATCAGCGAGTCGAGCTAATGCTTTAACTCCCGATCAAAAGTGGACCAAATTTATACAGTTCACCTATGTGTCTCTCAGTCTTGAGAACATATGAACTGGTGCTACTTCCTGCACACTTCAAACTCTTTGAAGATCTTAGCTAGTCCTTTCTCAACCAGTTCATGGAACTTTTCCACAACTAGCTGTGTTAACTTATCTGACCCCAGGAATTCTAAATACCTGCGGAACTCGGGGTCAATGATCAATAGTATTAGGCAACGAACTTTCCTTGACTTATCAATCAAGGAGTCATGCTCATCACAAGCTACTGTGTGATGTCATGCTTTAGGGGGGGACACTCAGTCAGATATGGCTTGCCAGCAAAACAGGGAACTATTCTCTATTTATGAAGCCATACCATATAGTTCAGGCCAGTCAGCCTTTCCATATTTGGCAGGTGCATTTTGATGCTTTCAGAAATGAGTGAAGGAGGAGAAAGAGGAGAATTGACACTAGACATCTATAAAATAACCAGAATTTATTAGTTTAATTGATCCTTTTAAATAATTACCCAATATGTTATTTAATAAGGCTAGGATCCAAAATACCCCAACTATGGTGTGAAGAGGGATGCCGTAATCACAACATATTAGTCATTAAGGTAGATAAACATTTATCATTTTCATCCTATGAAATTCCTAGAACTGTTGAGATTCATTGAACTTTTTAATGGCATGTTTAATCTCGGATGTGCTCCACTGTTTGTGACTGGGATGTCGAGGATCACAAACTGGATGTGAATAACCATGCAAATTAGCTTGGTACTCTCAATGTCATTTATCATCTCTAATTGATGTGCCGGTTAACCACACGCGCTCCATCAAAAATGATAAATCATGAGAAACCCATTACCACTCTTTATGAACCCCTATTAGTGTGCCGGTAAACCACACACGCTCTACTAATGTTTCATAAAGTGTAATGTGCAATTTCATGGGTTAGCATCTATTCACATTTTTCATAAAGTAACTAGATTTTGGGATTTTTTGTAAAGATGTTCTAGTACTTTCATTAATAACATTATACTTTTAATGAGATTAAGTTGGTCCTATCAAACCCGTTCGGCTAACGACTCTCCACTGATCAGGCGAGCGGTAGGTGAGAGTGGACACCCATTAGACTGCCATTTTATAGGCAGTCTCCTTATACCCACTTTATAGATCAGCTTCGTGAATGAGGCCTACTATTGATTTGACTAACCATTAAATCTTATACATATAATATTAACATTTAATTATAATATATATAAGATGAATTTTAAACCCTTTAAAATGTTACTGGTTTATCTTTTAATTTATTCGAATTTAAACTATTAAATTTTAATTAAATTAAACCTATAAAACGATTTAATTATCTTTTAATTAACCAATTAATTAAATTAATTAAATTTTATATTTTAAACCTTTTAAAATATTTTTAGGATTTATCCTTTAATTTTTCGCCTATTTAAAACAATTAAATTTAAATTAAATTAAATCCTTGAATTATCTTTTAATTACCAATTAATTAAATTAATTCAAATGTAGATAGGTTTTATCAAATTAATCAAATTAATTAAAACTTATCTTAAACCCCCTAATTTTCGATTTCAAATAATGGGTTTAAGGTTATCCATTTAATTAATCAAATTAAAGTTACCAAAAATAGAATACCTTCTAAAACCCTAGCATATTTTTCGAAAATCATAAGGGGGAGGGGCTAGGGTTTTCAAAACCCTAACCCTAAATCGATTTCAGCCCCATTAGGGTTTAGAAGCTATAAACCCTAATTTTTAGGAAAACAATTACAGCAGTTCAACAAGAAAACAACCAAAAAGCTCTGATACCACTGAATGGTTTTATGCAAATCTGTGAACTAAAAATCCTAAGTTCACATGCAACCTATAAGGATCTATGTTTTCTTCGGTTGAACATATAATAAATTCCTAAAGGCCACAAGAAAATAACTAAAAGAACCAAATCAGAAAAACTAACTTTTTAGGATTTCTTGGAAGCTGAGCAGCACAATTGTCCTGCCTCAAATGAAGTCACACCCAAGAGCTAGAGGGGAGAACAAAATTTCTAGAGAGAATACGTATTAAAATCGCAGGTAATGAGGTTATGGGGCTCCCTATTTATAGCCTCCATCAGATGACCAGATAAACCTTAAGAGATAAGCCTTTTTGAATTCAAATTAAGATAAACCTTTATCTTAATAATTCAAACTATAATTATCTCTTATATATATATATATATATATATATATATATATATATATATATATATATATATATATATATATATATATATATATATATATATATATATATATATATATATATATATATATATATATATATATATATATATATATATATATATATATATACTACATTAAAAAGGAAAAATGGTTTCCTTATTTGGAAACTCTTAAAATTAAGAGATCCAATTGATTGTGCATAGTGTACAATGCTATTAAGCATATGTTTCTCACCTTATGCATATACGTATCAGTAATTGAGTTCGAATACCAAACCTCCCATATTCTCGGCATCTTTCTCCCATTATCCCTTATCTTAGCCCATTCCGTATATATGCCTCATATAAACGCCTCCCTCACCCCTAGCCTAGCCGTCACCAGGTAAAACTCTCTCCCTATCCAAGACTATCCAAGGCCACCACCATCGGTACCACCAGCCCGTCGCACCAGAATCATTCTTTCCGCTCCCTTCTTCCCTCTCAGAGTCACCATCATCTCTCCTTCATTTTTTCGAAACGAGTAAAAGCATGTCTAAACCACAATCGGTCTTCTCTGCATCGGTCTTCACCACTGGTATTCACCACCATTTACGCTTTAATCAATCGCAATCTGTTATTTGTTCGTATATATAAACCCAGTTGTTCGTCTATTACATCAAAAATCCAGTGGTAAATGTATCTAAATCAATTGATCAGGTAAGACGTCATTAACAATACATATACAGATCTGTTTGTTTACTTCACGAATCTTTGAGTATATAATAACATGATCTATTTTCTAATTAAAAAAGGTCTCATACAGGAATACGAGCAATAAAATAGATGGGTTGGAAGGAGTGTGAACGTTCCTGGATTAGAGTTAAAATTATTGGCGGGTTGGAGCTGAGTAAAAATAGCAAAGGTAACTCCACACTCTAATTTTGATTAGTGGACTTTAATGGTCATCGAGTGTTGCTCCAGCTTAGTATTTTATGTATGAAAAAGCTATTATATAGCCTGGTCATGGACTAGCGATTTTTTTAATCTTTTTAGGGGTATTGATAAAATTATATAACGTGGTCAAGGTTAACACATACCAGGTTCGATCAAGGCATTAGATTTCAGACTAGCCGGGTAATGCTACTAATCTCACTTAAAGGAATTAGCCAAGGTTGCCACTGTTGTATCAGATTTTTTTAAATAAAAACCCTGTCTTGAAATTGAAGATGAATATGGTTGATTCTATATATTCTTTTGTTTTTATATATACATACCAATTTCTATATTACTTTATGCATTTATAGGGGTGTAGTAACACTTTTCATTTACGTGATCTTTATGCATTTACAGGGATGTAGTAACACTTTTCAATTATATGGGGCTGCTAAGAGTTGGAACTTGGAAATAATAAATAAATGTTAAACGAAAAGCTTCTTAAGACAAATCAGATGATTATGTGGATTTTGATTTATTCTTGGTCCCAAAGGTGAGTGGCATATTCTTGATTTATTCTAACTCAATAACAGTTCATAAATGCCGATTGAAAAGCTTTTACGCATCAATTTTAATAGTTGGGAATTTTGGTAACATCTCTTTGATGTAGGGGCGATAAAACTTTAATGTTGCATTAGAACAAAAACTTTATATCTAGATTGAAAACTGAAACATATACCGGTAGAGTTACAAATTTTTAGAGAATGGTGTCATCAGATGCTTGTGTTAAAGATTTTCCCTAAGAGAAAAGAAAAAGAGTTTCCAAAATCTTCAACTCCAAGGACACTTTAAGAAACAGAGGATGTGTCATTTGCTTCTTTATGTATGCATCTCGCTGTGATATCTTTGTCTTTTAGTTTCTTTCGGATTGCGTCTTTAGATTTTGAACAAAGATACTTCTTATTCACCGTAAACCACCACTCACCATCATCTTCACCCATGTTTCTTATTGATTATTATTTTGGTATTTTTGGAAGTTTTGTGTCTCTATGTTTCTATGTATGTGTGCGCGTGTGTGAATGGCTTTATGAATGTGTGTGTGATCTGATCTCAAGGTGTATGTGATTTGATCTTAGTGGGTATGTGTATATGCGTGATATATCTCGGTGCTGCTACTGTTTGATTCTTCCCTTATCCGGACTTTAGTTCAAAAACTTACAAGGTACTTCAATTATTTTCTTTATTTTGGTTGTCTACTTTCATCTTCTATTGATCTCTGTCTCTATGATTTTGCAAGGTACTTTTTAGGTGAATTCTGGAAAAGAATCGAAGGTGAATTAATCTTTGATGATGTATTGGATATTATTCATGTTACTAACTTTATCAGCTTTGGTCGTTTGAATTAATCTTTTGGTTTCGAGAGAACATATATTAACTGATGTATTTTGACTTGTAGATCCGCTGTCTACCATAGTACCATTTAAGGTGCCATGAGGATATTTCACCCCAAGGTAAAGTTCTATAAGTGTAAGCTAGACCATTATTTGTAAAAGTTTGATGTCTAAATATTTATTGTATCCTAATATCATGCTCCATCGTATTTATCAAAAAACAAAAATCAAATTCTTGTAGGATATATTATGTCTCCATTTGGTGAGGTAAGTCTGATATCTATACTTTCTTTTGGTTCCGAATCAGAAGAAGAAAACAAGGAATAAAGCAATTAGATGGTTGAAGATTGTGATCCAATATGCTGGAACGAGTAAGTTGTCACCTGTTCAGATCTTACTATTTGTCATTGTTTTTGCATGTTTGTGTATGTATTTGAAATGTTGTGTTGGATGTTTATGTAGTTTCTATAAAAAACATGTGTTTATCTTTAAAATTATGGCTTTGTTTTGAAGATCTGGAAATATAGAGAATAAATATAATCTAATAATTCTTTGATGTTTATTGAATACGTTTATGAAATTAGTTTATTTAGTCAATTTACTTTTTTTTGTTAGTTTTTAGAGTTGACAATTCCTTTCCCCTAGGTGCTGAGGTTCCCACTTTCCAGGAAACATGGCTTTGGTGGTTGCTGTTCATTGAGGTGGCTACACTCGAGTTTGTTCAAACTAAATTTCAAAGAATCTCTCTTACATACCTACGTTTCATGGTTGTGGAACTTTAATTAGTGGTGTTTTATTTAGAATGTATATACTTAGTTTCTTTTTCTATATTTTGGTTTTTGTTCCCATTATCGTTGTATAGTTTTCACATTTGTTTAGACATGGATGTGCATTAACTCTATTCACTATATCATTTCATTCCAAAATTATGTAGCAATATTTTAGTTAAAGTATTAAATGGTCCTTTAAATAAATCTATTCTTATTATCTTATATTATTTGTAAGTTATATAAGGAAGTATAATATTGACAACTTAAAACCACATTTACGTTAACCTCTATAGATGTTCACATTTGGTTATAAAATATTATTATTTTGTATGATATAAGAAATAATTATTAAATTATAACTTTTTTATTAAATGATTGAATAATGATCCAAATAGAAATTATTGTTACTGCATAATTAAGTAGGTCAAAGACAAAGATTAATTATATTAAAAAAATTTAAGGTGATATTAATAAAATGATTAAAGGTGGGGAAGTTGGAATAAAGAGCATTAAATACTTACTTTGGGAAGTTGGAATACTCAACTCTTGTGCTTCCTATCCATGGTTTTTTCGGATACTTGAGGGTAGGGATGATTATTTGGTCCTTGGAACCGAGCCCAAGCCCAAGAACCGAGGGACTACACCTGAGTTAAGGAACTGAATAGTGTGATCGGTGGGTTCTCGGTCCATATGTTCTGCTTAGATCGGTCTCCGTCCAAATGTTTTGCTTAGATCGGTCATGGTATCTCTCGGGTTCGGTACACTAGGTCTTATTTGTGTCAAATTCGAAGGGGTATGATACCAAATGTCATCTTGTTGTCAATTGCGTAACCTTTTTTATCGATATCGCTAATAGCTAACATATAGCATTGTTACTATTAGTTTACTATAATGCTCATAAATAAAACACGCAAACCAGTTTTTGAGACATGAATATTAAAGAATGGAAATTTATTTTAACAAAAAACAACATACTTATGATTTTATCTGAAAAGCTACATATACTTATAATTTTAACCAAAAACAACTTGACTATAAATATACTTTAATGGTAAACGATATTTGGCAATTCATTACGCGATCTATGGAATATGACATGTTTTTGGGATAGACCTGATCTTGATAAACAAAATTGTTCACCGAAATGAAACTATTTGATGCTTGTCCAAAGTAAATTGATTCTCGCACGGCAACTATTATTTGAAATGAAACTAATCACCCCCTCCCCCCACATTAGTGCCCGCCGCATTGCGCGGGTACACTACTAGTATATATATATATATATATATATATATATATATATATATATATATATATATATATATATATATATATATATATATATATATATATATATATATATATATATATATATATATATATATATATATATATATATATATATATATATATATATATATATATATATATATATATATATAAATCGAAATTTATATATTTCAATATATATATTTCGCTGGCCACTTCACTTACTCAAACTGTCACTTACTCAACTATTGAATAATTACAGTTTTAGTCCCTGCACCTTTAATTAATTAGTTTAATCACCAAATTAATTCCAATTAATTCTAGATTAATTCCTAATTAATTAATATAGTTTCTAATTAATATATTATCATTTTAATATATTAATAAACTATTTATTTAATTTCTATTGATTTATTAATCATATAATAAATCAATCTTTCTCTCTACTGAACTTTCTATCAAACCTCCTGCTATGAGGGCAACCCAAATGAACTATGCCACTATTAATTAGATAAATATTAATTATTAGTCATGGCTTAGACACCTAATCCAACAAGCAGGTTACTATTGAAGATTCGTTGAAAACTTTTCTTGTAAAGCTACACCTCTAACCAAATTGACAAAGAAAACAGAGAAGTTTAACTAGACTGATGCGCAACAGTCAGCTTTTGAGCAATTAAGAGATAGTTTGTGTAAAGCTCCGGTGTTGGCCTTACCGCAAGGAGGGGAATACTTTGTCCTTTACAGTGATGCCTCCTTAAGTGGTCTTGGATGCGTGTTAATGCAAAAAGGGCGTATGATTGCTTATGCCTCTCGTCAACTAAAACCACATAAGAAAACTTATCCTGTGCATGATTTAGAGTTGGCGGTGATAATTTTTGCATTAAAAATATGGCGACACTATCTTTATGGCGTGCAGTTCCAGATTTACACAGACCACAAAAGTCTGAAGTACTTGTTCGATCAGAAGGAGTTAAACATGAGGAAAAGACGGTGGATGGATATGCTAAAAGATTATGATTGTGAAATACTTTACCATCCCGGTAAAGCCAATGCGGTGTCAGATGCATTGAGTCTAAAAGAGCCGCCTATTCGAGTCGTATCAACTTGAATGGGAGTTGTGAGTCGATTGTCGGAGATGATACGCAAATGCCAAAGTGAATCTAATAATTTAAAGAAAGAAAGAATGATTGGTTACACAGAGAAATTGGTGGAAAATGCACAGGGATTCAAAACTTTTCAAGGATGAGTTTGGGTTCTGAAGCATGGCGAGGCAAGACAAATGTTGCTAGAGGATGCTCACTGCACCAGATATTTGGTTCACCCTGGTAGTACGCAGATGTATCATACTATAAAGCCGTACTGCTAGTGGCCTGGTATGAAGCGAGATGTAGGAGATTTTGTGGAGAACTGTTTGATGTGTCTTCAAGTAAAAGCCAATCATCAGAAGCCATATGGAGCAGTGCAACCATTACCGGTACCAAAGAAGAAGTGTGTTAGGTGTATTTCTAAGCATGTTTTCATGCCTTTTTATCCTTGTTTTACATTGCATTTCATTCTCATTATTGCATATTTTCATATTTTTTGGGATTTCAAGAATAGCAACCTACTTTCACACTTTGTGGTTGTTTTCAGGTGTTTTTGAGGATTGAATCTTGCATTGGATGACAATGGGAAGCTACACAAGAAATTTCAGAAGAAACGGAGCTCAAACGAAGAAGTTACAAAAATTGAAAATCATCCCGAAGACAGAATGTTACACGACCGTGTAACTTTTGCCCTATAAGTTACACGGCCGTGTAACTTTGTTATGCCACGTGGATGCCATGTCAGCTCAGGGTAGGGTCCAGGGACTTTTGCAGGATTACACGACCGTGTAATCTTGGCCCAAGAAGTTACACGGCCGTGTAACTCTTCCTGGTGACCAGATCTACTTTTTAGCCCACTTTGAGTTGTTTATTCACTCTTGTGCTGTCATTCCCATGCTACACGACCAGATCCAGATCCAACCTGATTTTGAGGCCATGTGATGAAGATAATGGGTGTTGGAATGATGATGTTTGCCATTGTCCATTTTACCATTTTGCCCTTGGTGTGTTAGTATAAATAGATGTGTCTAGTTAGCCTTAGAATCATCTCTTATTCCATTAACTTCTGAATACTCTCTAGATACATTGAGTTTGTGTTTGTGTGCTACTTCAAGTGTGGATTATCTTCATTTTGTAAGTTTATTTCTCTTTTACTAGTCATGAGTGGCTAGTAACTTTATTTTCTGGTTTTGTATTAAGGATTATGATTGTGATTTAATATAAAGTTTGATGTTTGATTTTATATCTTTCTAGTGATATGATTTTGAGATTTAACAAGTGTTTGGTTCTTATTTATTTCATATTGGCCATTTGATCTTAAATATCAACCAATCTAGTCATACAAATTATAAAATCCGTAATTGTTTTATAAAATGTTATTTGTGATAATCATCTTTAATTAGGTGAAAATCATATCTCATGTTTTAACGCTTCAACGCTTGTTTAGGAGTATTAAACATTGTTGGGAACATTCACATATTACATAATGCAATCTTTCATTCAAATTCTATGATCTTATCTAGATTTGATTAGTAAGATTAGTCTTAGTTAATGAGCTTCTCTTGACTAAGGTACATTAGGTGAATGGTGTATGTGCGAGCTTTCAACATACACAAAGTACCAACTTAGAAAGATTAAAGTTATAAACATCATTCTTATTGTTATTTCCAATCATATGACTATAAATGCAAAACCAGAATTTGTCCCCAAATTATAAAAATAATCATTCTATATATTTTTTGTCCCAAGTTATTTGTTCTTGACATTTACATTATTGTTGTCCATTTATTCATCAAAACCCCCCTTTGGTTACTTTCTTTACAAGTTTGACTTCCGTGAATTCAAGGTGTAATCCATTAGACCATCGCTCCCTGTGGATCGACCCTGCTTGCCATTCATACTACACAGTTAGTATTTATAACAAGTAGTGCAATCACGAGATATTGGTAATTAATAAATCATTTCAAACCATATTTCAACTCTTTTAATTTGTTGATTACGACACTCAACAAATTGGCGCCGTTGCCGGGGAGCACGGTATTACTAATATTTTATGCCAAGATCTTCACGAACAGGTACGCCTCTTGAACTTGATTCGGAGATTGAGAAAACCGCGAAAAGGCTAAGGAAGCAGGCTAAACTTCGCAAGAAGCAGCAAGCTTCCCAAACCGCTTCTTCATCAAACCCTCCTATCATAGACATTTGGCAAGACCTTTCTTCATCCGAAACTGAAACAGAATCCGAATCAGATAACAACGTCCCACATACACCTCCCTCTCAAACAAACCATACTCCTATGGCCGAAAATCCACCTCAAGAACGAACACTTCGCCAATGGGCAACCCAAGATGTTACCCAACAACCTCTCTGCATTACCTACCCGCACATGACGAACTTCGAATTGAAATCCGGGCTCATTCATCTACTACCTCAATTTCGAGGAGTAGAAAATGAAGACCCTCATAAATTTTTGAAAGAATTTCACGTCGTATGTGTAGGAATGAAACCACATGATGTCTCGGAAGACCAAATAAAGTTAAGGGCACTCCCCTTTTCATTGCTAGACTCCGCCAAAGAATGGCTATATGACCTACCACCGGGGTCGGTCACAACATGGAACGGTCTTGCACGGTTATTCCTAGACAAATATTTTCCTGAGACAAAAGCTTCAAGTCTGAGAAGGGAAATAATTGGTATCAAGCAAGGGAAGAGAGAAGCTTTACATACGTATTGGGAACGATTCAAAAAGTTGTGTGCCAGATGCCCGCAACACGGTATTTCCGATTACCAATTGTTCCGATATTTTTGTGAAGGCCTAACACCAATGGAGAGACGTTTAATAAACGCTTCAAGTGGAGGCTCGTTAATCGATCAAACACCGACCCAAATAAGAGCATTGATCGAGAAAATGGCGGAGGAGTCCAAACATACACAAGGAGAGGATGAATGGTATGTAGATCCACCCCGAGGAGTAAAAGAGGTAAACACTCCTTATCTTGAAAATCAAATTTCTGAACTAACCAAAGCTGTAATGCAACTAACAAAAGAAAAAGGAGTTGAACCAACGGTTAGAGCATGTGGAATTTGCTTGCAACACGGACACCCAACCGACATGTGTCCCGAGTTACAAGATGATCAAGAGCAAGCAAAAGCAATGGGGGGATTTACCGGGCAAAATCAGAGACAGTTTGATCAACCTCGGAGCAACCAAAATTGGAACTACCAGTCCAATCAAAACCGTAACCAATACCAGGAGAGACCAAAACAATACTACCAAAACCCTCCACCACAAAATACAGCAAGCACCAGCATGTCCTTGGAAGACATTGTGAAAAGTCTAGCCACAAGCACGCATTCATTTCAGCAAGAAACAAGGGCTAGCATCAAGAACCTGGAGCAACAAATGGCTCAACTAGCCACTTCTGTCAACAAAATGGAATCTCAAGGTAAGTTACCTTCTCAATCTCAAGAAAATCCTAAACATAATGTAAATGCTGTTACTTTGAGAAGTGGGAAAAGCTATGACGGACCAAGCTTGTCAAAAGAAAGACAAAGAGAGATAGAAATCGAAGACGATACCGATTCAAGAAGCGAAGCTTCCAAGGAACCATCCAAAGTTGAGGTAAAAATCACTCCTCCTCCTTTTCCATCTAGACTTAAAAACACAAAGAAAGAAAAGGAAAATCAAGAAATTATGGACATGTTTCGAAAAGTTGAAGTAAATATTCCTTTACTAGATGCAATCAAACAAATTCCTAGATATGCCAAATTTCTTAAAGAACTTTGTACCTCCAAAAAGAAACTAAAAGAAAGCGGAACTGTTACGGTCGGTGAAAACATCTCAGCCGTTTTACAAAAACGATTACCAAAAAAATGTAAAGATCCGGGTGTTTTCACTGTTCCATGTAAAATGGGAAATCTCTACATTCCAAAAGCCATGCTAGATCTTGGTGCTTCAATTAATGTCCTACCTTACTCTATTTTTAAATCACTAAAAGTAGGACCATTAATAAGCACCGGGGTGATAATTCAACTTGCCGATCGCTCTATAGTACACCCAAAAGGTGTATTAGAGGACGTTTTGGTGCAAGTTAATGAACTAGTATTTCCCGCCGACTTTTACGTTTTGGATATGGGTGGAGACGAAACATCAAATTCTTGTTCGATACTCTTGGGAAGACCTTTCATGAGCACCGCAAGAACAAAAATTGATGTTTTCAATGGAACGCTTTCCATGGAATTTGATGGAGAAATCATAAATTTCAATATCTTTGATGCTATGCGTTATCCACAAACCGTTTCGTCTTTAAATTTTCTTGATGTAATCAACCCATTAGTTGAAGAATGTTTCGAATTGTCTAACACCGATTTATTAGCTCTAGTCTTAAATAAAAATTTAGACAAGGAGAAGACAAAGGAGCTCATCGAGAAATTCGATCTAAGTCAAGAAATATTGGAAATCGCATCATACCTAGACCACCAAAAGAAAGCAAGGTATGATTTGCCAAAAGTGCCATTACAAATTTCTAACGAAAAACTTCTTCCTTCCATTTCACAGGCACCAAAGTTGGAATTAAAAGATCTCCCCAACCATTTGAAGTACATGTACTTGGGAGAAAAGGATACCTTACCGATCATCATTTCCAACAAACTGTCTGAAGAAGAAGAAAAAGAATTGATGGGATTGCTAAAGAACTACAAAGAAGCTTTCGGTTGGACAATAGCCGACATCAAAGGACTTAGCCCATCGATGTGCATGCACAAGATTTTCATGGAAGATGAGTACAAACCGTCAAGAGAAGCCCAGAGACGACTAAATCCACCCATGATGGAGGTGGTGAAGAAGGAGATTCTTAAGCTATTGGACGCTGGAATGATTTACCCAATATCAGACAGCAAGTGGGTAAGTCCAATCCTGGTTGTCCCAAAGAAGACCGGAATCACGGTGACAGAAAACAAGCAAGGTGAGATGGTACCCACCCGTGTGCAAAACGGGTGGCGTGTTTGTATTGATTACCGAAAGTTAAACTCTTCTACTCGAAAAGATCATTTCCCACTACCCTTTATCGACCAAATGTTGGAAAGGTTAGCGGGAAAAACTCATTATTGTTGTCTAGATGGATATTCAGGTTTTCACCAAATACCCATTGCACCGGAAGATCAAGAGAAAACAACGTTCACATGCCCCTTTGGCACGTTTGCGTACCGGCGGATGCCTTTTGGGCTTTGCAATGCCCCCGCCACATTCCAAAGGTGCATGATGAGTATCTTCTCCGAGTATGTTGAAGAGATTATAGAAGTGTTTATGGATGATTTTACTGTGTATGGAAATTCGTTTAAAGAGTGCTTAAATAATTTGACAAAAATTTTGAAAAGATGCATTGAAACCAATTTGGTTTTAAATTACGAAAAATGTCATTTTATGGTTGACCAAGGACTCATACTAGGACACGTTGTTTCAGCAAAGGGTTTAGAGGTAGACAAAGCAAAAATTGATGTTATTAAAACTCTACCTTACCCAAAATGTGTCCGAGAGGTCCGTTCTTTTCTTGGTCATGCAGGTTTTTATAGGAGGTTCATCAAAGATTTTTCAAAGATCTCAAGACCAATGTGCGAACTTCTACAAAAAGACGTAGAGTTTGAATTTTCTGACACATGCAAACAATCCTTTGAAACTTTGAAGAACCTGTTGGTAAGCACACCCATCATTCAACCGCCAGATTGGAGTCTACCATTCGAGATTATGTGCGATGCAAGTAATCACGCGGTAGGGGCGGTGTTGGGGCAAAAGAAGGATAAAGTTCCCCACGTCATTTACTACGCTTCGAAAACATTGGACCCCGCTCAAAGCAATTATTCAACAACAGAGAAGGAGCTTCTTGCCATTATATTTGCTTTGGAGAAATTCCGACAATATTTGTTAGGAACTAAAGTCATTGTTTTTTCTGACCATGCAGCGTTAAAATATTTGATGACAAAGAAGGACGCGAAGCCTAGGCTCATTCGTTGGGTCCTACTACTTCAAGAGTTCGATCTGGAAATCCGGGACAAAAGCGGAAAGCAAAACTTAGTTGCGGACCATCTAAGTAGGATCATCAACAATGAAGATCCAACCCCACTAAATGATTCATTTCCAGACGAACAGCTGCTTACCAACCAGTCAATCACGCCATGGTATGCTGACATGGTAAACTATTTGGTCACCAAAAATTTCCCTTCAGACTACACTCGAGCTCAGAAGGACAAACTGAAGAAAGATTCAAAACATTATGTGTGGGATGAGCCTTACTTGTGGAAATTTTTTCCCGACCAAATCATAAGGAGATGCGTAGATCTCCGTGAGGTACACTCTATTCTAAACTTCTGTCATGCTGAAGCCTGTGGAGGGCATTTTGGTCCTAAAAGAACGGCCCATAAGGTCCTTGAATCCGGATTTTATTGGCCCACTATTTTTGCCGATGCTTACAAGTTTTGCAAATCTTGTGAGCAATGTCAAAAAGTTGGAAACCTTAGACCAAGGGACCAAATGCCACTAACCTCCATACTCTTCTGCGAAATATTTGATGTATGGGGTATAGATTTCATGGGCCCGTTTCCATCCTCCTTTGGAAATATGTACATAATTCTAGCTGTGGATTATGTCTCTAAATGGGTAGAGGCAAAAGCCACACGGACTAACGATTCCAAAGTAGTTGCAGATTTTATAAAAGCCAACATTTTTAGTCGATTTGGAATGCCAAGAGCTTTTATAAGTGATCGAGGATCACACTTCTGCAACCGAACGATAGAGGCTCTCTTCAAGAAATACGGAGTCCTACATCGAGTTTCCACCGCTTACCATCCACAAACAAATGGACAAGCCGAGATCTCCAATCGAGAAATCAAGTCCATCTTGGAAAAGACGGTAAGTACGAGCCGTAAGGATTGGAGTATCCGTTTAGACGATGCTCTTTGGGCATACCGCACCGCGTATAAAACACCAATCGGTATGTCTCCTTACCGTCTTGTATTTGGAAAAGCATGCCATTTACCGGTTGAAATTGAACACAAAGCGTATTGGGCCATTAAACGCTTAAATCAAAATTTTGTAGATAATGGAATTCATAGGAAACTTCAAATCCAAGAATTGGAAGAAATAAGAAACGAATCCTATGAAAATTCTAAAATTTACAAAGAAAAGACCAAAGCCTTTCATGATAAAGTCAATGCACGAAAGAGCTTTGAGATTGGCCAAAAAGTGTTACTTTTTCAATCCCGTTTAAAACTTTTTCCAGGAAAACTTCAGTCCCGATGGGTGGGACCATTCATTGTCACTAATATTTCTACTTATGGTGTAGTAGAAATAAGAAGCAACGCCACTGGAAAAATTTTCAAGGTAAATGGCCACCGGCTAAAACCTTTCTACGAAAATTTCGTCGAACAAAACATTGAAGACGAAAAGTTAGACGAGCCGGCTCGCTCCCAATAATCAAATTTTGGGAGCCATGCGTCGAGCCAACGACGTTAAACAAGTGCGCTAACCGGGAGGCAACCCGGGGGTATTTTTGTCATTTTTTAAAAGTGTGATTTTTTGTGTTTTTATAATTTTTCTGTTTATAACTTTTAATTACCTACGTGTGGAAACAATCGGAATCAAAAACGGACTACCGAGGCTCAAGTTACGAAAAACGAAAAATGAAAAACGAGACAGAATGTTACACGGCCCGTGTAACTTTTTACCCTATAAGTTACACGACCGTGTAACTTGGTAAAATGGTCAAAATCGTTTTGGGTCATAAGGTAAGGTTACACGACCGTGTAACTATTCAAGCCAAAGTTACACGGCCGTGTAACTTAGGCCGAGGGTATTCTGGTCATTTTCGCTCACTATATAAGCAAGGCACTTGATTTCTTTCATTTCAAAGCTGCGATTTGCCCTTCTTGCCTCTGCCGAGTCCGATTGAACACACAAAGAAATCGATTTCATCATTTTTTCTCCTAATTTCTTCAAGTTTTGTTAAAATCCAAAGGTTAGTTACATTATTTCTCATCTTCTCCTTCATTTTTACCACAAGAAACAACCAAATCCATGGTGAAATTCGGAATTTCTTGAAACCCTAGAAATGAGGGTTTTGATTTTTTGTTGTTAAATTGTTGAAATTACTTAGGTTTAAGCTTGGGGAAGACAAGGATAGAAGGAATCAAGGTCAATATCACCATTGTCAAGCTTCAATTCGGTGAATTCTTTCCAAAACTCAAAATCTTCATAATTTTTGGTTTTTGGCTAGATAATTGGTTCTTGGATTTGAATTGTGAAACCCTTGTGTTTATATTTTGTTTGTTTGTTTGTTTGTTTGTTATTTTTGTTCAAATTTCCTTTGTTAAAAAATATATATATATATATATGGCATCATCGTCCCGTACTTATTCTAGAGGTAATAAAAGGCAAATCGTATACTCGGCCTCTAGTGGCTCTTCCGATGAAGAGCCCGAACAGCAGGACTATGACATGGGTGATGCGGGTATCTCATTCATGACCGATGCCCAAGAGGCACGTTTTTATAACTTCTTGGAAAGAACTGGACAGGCACAAAAATTCGTTGATATCCCAACCTTGCGAGACTTACACGTAGAGGCAGGAGTACGCAAACTCCTGTCCAATGTTGGTTGGGAAGGGTTGATGAATATAAGCGAGAAAAGCTATTCCAACCCAACTATTGAATTTTTATCATCCGTCGAATTTAACGCTCTTACAACAGTTTTGTCTTTTAGAATGTTCAACAGGTCATACAAAATCACACAAAACCAATTGTGTGAACTTATTGGCGCGCCGGTCGCCAACACTTATGACCAAAGAGGCAAACTGAACAGACAGTTCCACAGTGAAGTTGGCAGATTCTGGACCAAGATTTCCACGGAAAACTTCTACCGTCCCAGTAATGCCAAAGCCTCCAGCATCATCCATCCCGTCCTAAAAGTCACCCACCGCATCATTGCCTCTATCTTCTTCCCACAAGAAGAGATAAGCAAAGCTGGCCTAAATGAGCTTGAGCTTCTCTACTGCATGATTAATCCAGGGCCTAAAACCCCAAATTTTGGATCCTGGATCATGTACAAACTACTTAAACTAAGTAGAAGTTCATCTGGCCAGCTACATTGCGGTGGCATTATCACTCTTATAGCCAAACATCCAGCTCTGGGCATCAGGTTTCCTGATAACCTTGAGATAGTCAGAGGTGAGCGATACCTCACCTCTGATGTTCTTGAGGGTATGAGGTTATTTCGACGCCCCCAATCAGACGAAATATGGCAAGCCGACGGACGCGACTATCTGCGGGTCAACAACAGAAATGCCCGAATCCTACGATTAGCCAACCCTGTCTCCACCACAAATTGGAAGCCTCCTTCCAACATGGGCCTACAACAACCCGCTCCCAACCTACCCCCTCGAGAGCCCAGTCCACCCCCAAGACAGCCCCAGGAGCCTGGCCCTTCAAGCTCTGCTAGCTCATTTCCTCCAGAGCACAGTCTATACATGGAGCAATTTTCTAGCATTAACTCCCAGCTTGCGGATCTTCGCCTTGATTATCAAGGCATCTATGATAATCTTGGTGAGATTGATACACACCAAATGGAGCTGCGCCAAGACTTTGAGCAGTTTAGAGAGAACCAATATAAACATAACCAAGATGTTATGTCTATACTCTCTGACATACAAAGGTCCGTTGCCTTCAACCCATGGCAACAGCAGCAACCACTACAGCCACCGCAACAACAGCAGCCAGGCAGCCAAGCACCACCACCCCCTCAATTCCCGCCTTACCCATATTTCCCACCGTACCCATACCCTCCATTTCCGCCACGGGGACCCTTCCCCGACCCTCAGTAGGTTGTTTCTTTCTTTCTCCTTCCCTAATGCATTGTGGACATTGCATTTATTTTAAGCTTGGGGATGGGGAATAAATCCCTTGATTTAAAAAAAAAAAAAAAAAAAAAATATTTTATTTCTTGCATTCATTTTAAACTTTTGCATGCATTTTTGTTATCTCTTACTTCTCACCTATGTGACACCTTTAAATTGCAACCATAATACATCTCATAGTTAAATTTCTTGTATTTTTGTCCCCTATCTACATGCAACATCACCATCTTTTGAAACTTTAGATCTTCATTAGGAACTTCTTTTTATTAATTTTCTAGCATAGATACGATTGGGAGAATTATAAAACACACATGAAATTGAATCAAAATTATTCTAGCAAAGGATGCTTTATTCACCCGTGAGTTCATCAATGTGTGTAATCGACTAGGAGAAATACTATGGAAGTTGCACTAGTCCCCCCTCATGACCATACATTTGCATATTGACTATTAAACATAAGGTTTATCTCAAAATCGTGATTTTCCAAAGTCATGGACAAAAATCTTGTTTTCTATATTTGTTTTTAGTTTTTGTGTGGTAGTATGTGTCATATGACCTTGTTTATATTATTTTGGTCATTAGTGTGTTTAAATTTTTATTATTTCAAAGATATCATAAAAATTATTGTCTAATCATTTTAGCAAAATTTTGTGAAAATGTTTTTATGGTGAAAATCCAGAAATCATTTCACTTGGTTCTAAAAGATTGGTCTAAAAATAAAAAAAAATAAAAATAAAAAAAAATAAAAAAATAAAAAAATAAAAAGACCGAACCAAGTGATCACTCAAGTCATTTAAAATGAAAATTTCCTACAAAAATACAATAAAAGCGATTACTTGTTTTGAAAGCCTCCTCCTTTTTGCTTTCAACAACTAAATCCAATTTTGGTTTGAAACTTCATTGACCAAGTTTTAAAAATTCTTCATACATCTTGGGTCAAGTTGAAGTTCAAAAGATTTGGTTGTCTCGGTCGTCTAGGTATCTATCATTTGTAAATAGGAATCGAGTTGTAAATTTTTGTCCCTCTGTTTTGAAAAATCATGTGCTTAATAAATAAATATGCAAATGAGGTCGGTTGGAGGACTTGAGCAAAGTCAACTTAGTATAAGCTTCCTAGATTCGATATCCGAGCGCCCCTCCTATAAAAATGAGTGTTTATAGCCAAATCTTGAAAATGGAGCTTGCAAGGTCACACATCTTGTGACATGAGTGAATAAACACGAGAGGAGTGAACAATTGTGAGCACATCCTTTGTTTGCGAGATGCTTTGAATAAATAGTGAAGGTTTCATGTGTGAGTTTATCTTTTGTCCCAACGTGCCTATGCTAAGTAATTGATGAAAATTTGTTCCTTTTAATGGTCTTTTGTTTTGAATAGATGGTCTAACTTATATGTGTGTAGGGTCCAAATTGACATGATTTTTAGATATGATTGATGTTGTCTTGGTTGCTACCTAGGGTGTCTATTCTTTTTATACTTTGTAGTTTGTTTTCCACATTGTTTAGATCCTTGTTTTCCTTGAGGACAAGAAAAGTCTAAGCTTGGGGATATTTGTTAGGTGTATTTCTAAGCATGTTTTCATGCCTTTTTATCCTTGTTTTACCTTGCATTTCATTCTCATTATTGCATATTTTCATATTTTTTGGGATTTCAAGAATAGCAACCTACTTTCACACTTTGTGGTTGTTTTCAGGTGTTTTTGAGGATTGAATCTTGCATTGGATGACAATGGGAAGCTACACAAGAAATTTCAGAAGAAACGGAGCTCAAACGAAGAAGTTACAAAAATTGAAAATCATCCCGAAGACAGAATGTTACACGACCGTGTAACTTTTGCCCTATAAGTTACACGGCCGTGTAACTTTGTTATGCCACGTGGATGCCATGTCAGCTCAGGGTAGGGTCCAGGGACTTTTGCAGGATTACACGACCGTGTAATCTTGGACCAAGAAGTTACACGGCCGTGTAACTCTTCCTGGTGACCAGATCTACTTTTTAGCCCACTTTGAGTTGTTTATTCACTCTTGTGCTGTCATTCCCATGCTACACGACCAGATCCAGATCCAACCTGATTTTGAGGCCATGTGATGAAGATAATGGGTGTTGGAATGATGATGTTTGCCATTGTCCATTTTACCATTTTGCCCTTGGTGTGTTAGTATAAATAGATGTGTCTAGTTAGCCTTAGAATCATCTCTTATTCCATTAACTTCTGAATACTCTCTAGATACATTGAGTTTGTGTTTGTGTGCTACTTCAAGTGTGGATTATCTTCATTTTGTAAGTTTATTTCTCTTTTACTAGTCATGAGTGGCTAGTAACTTTATTTTCTGGTTTTGTATTAAGGATTATGATTGTGATTTAATATAAAGTTTGATGTTTGATTTTATATCTTTCTAGTGATATGATTTTGAGATTTAACAAGTGTTTGGTTCTTATTTATTTCATATTGGCCATTTGATCTTAAATATCAACCAATCTAGTCATACAAATTATAAAATCCGTAATTGTTTTATAAAATGTTATTTGTGATAATCATCTTTAATTAGGTGAAAATCATATCTCATGTTTTAACGCTTCAACGCTTGTTTAGGAGTATTAAACATTGTTGGGAACATTCACATATTACATAATGCAATCTTTCATTCAAATTCTATGATCTTATCTAGATTTGATTAGTAAGATTAGTCTTAGTTAATGAGCTTCTCTTGACTAAGGTACATTAGGTGAATGGTGTATGTGCGAGCTTTCAACATACACAAAGTACCAACTTAGAAAGATTAAAGTTATAAACATCATTCTTATTGTTATTTCCAATCATATGACTATAAATTCAAAACCAGAATTTGTCCCCAAATTATAAAAATAATCATTCTATATATTTTTTGTCCCAAGTTATTTGTTCTTGACATTTACATTATTGTTGTCCATTTATTCATCAAAACCCCCCTTTGGTTACTTTCTTTACAAGTTTGACTTCCGTGAATTCAAGGTGTAATCCATTAGACCATCGCTCCCTGTGGATCGACCCTGCTTGCCATTCATACTACACAGTTAGTATTTATAACAAGTAGTGCAATCACGAGATATTGGTAATTAATAAATCATTTCAAACCATATTTCAACTCTTTTAATTTGTTGATTACGACACTCAACAAAGTGGGATGAAATCACTATGGATTTCATCACAAAGTTGCCTCAAACTCCACGAGGACATTATTCGATATGGGTGATTGTTGATAGGTTAACGAAGTCTGCTCATTTCATTCCAATCCGAGAAGATTATCAAGTGTCAATGCTGGCCGAGATCTATGCTAGGGAAGTGGTGAGACGACACGGAGTGCCGACTTCAATTGTCTCGGATAGAGATAGTCGCTTCACTTCACATTTCTGGCAGAGTTTTCAGAAACATTTTGGCACTAAAGCTTTGCTGAGTACTGCTTATCTGTTGGATTAGGTGTCTAAGCCATGACTAATAATTAGTATTTACCTAATTAATAGAAGCACAGTCCATTTGGGTTGCCCTCATGGCTGGAGGTTTGGTAGAAAATTCGGTAGAGAGAAAGGTTGATTTATTATGGGATTAATAAATCAACAGGAATTAAATATATGGTTTATTAATATATTAAAGTGATAATATATTAATTAGAAACTATATTAATTAATTAGGAATTAATCCAGAATTAATTGGATTTAATTTGGGGATTAAATTAATTAATTAAAGGTGCAGGGACTAAAACTGTAATTATTCAATAGTTGAGTAAGTGGCAGTGTGGAGTGACCAGTGGATTTCGAAATACATATATGGAAATATATGATTTTCGAAATTAATAATATAGATAAATAGGATTTGAATTATAAGATAAAAGGTTTATCTTATTTGAATTCAAAAAGGTTTATCTCTAAGGTTTATCAACTGGCCATTTGGAAACTATAAATAGGGGTTCCCAGGCATCATAAAATTTCGCCATTCTCACATAAGACTCTCTCTGGATTTCGTGACCTCTCTCCTCTGGCTTGGGTGTGACTTTCATTTGAGGCAGGATAATTTTGCTGCTCAGCTTCCAAGAAATAAAGGTTGGTTTTTCTGTTTTGATCTTTAGTTTCTTTTTCTGGCCTCTAGGTTTTTGTTGTATGTTCAATTAGAAGAAAACATAGATCCTTATAGGTTGCATGTGAACTTAGGTTATTTAGTTCATGGATTGCTTAAAACCTTTGAGTGGTATCAGAGCCTGTATTGTTTTCTTGTTGAATGGTTATAACTGTTTTAGGGTTTAAGGCTTCTAAACCCTAATTTAATGAGGATCGACTTTTTGGATTAGGGTTTTGGAAACCCTAATCCCCCCCTTTGGTAATTTCGATTTCTAGCTATTAGGGTTTTAGAAGGTTTTCTATTTTTGGTAACTTTATTTGTTAATTAAAAGGATAACCTTAAACCTATTCCTAAAAATCGAAAATTAAGGGTTTAAGGATAGGTTTTAATTAATTTGATTAATTTGGATAAACCTATCTTCATTTGAATTAATTTAATTAAATGTTAATTAAAAGATAATTCAAAAGGGATTTAAATTAATTTAAAATTTCGAAAAATTAATAGAAAAATCCAGAAAATTATTTTAAAATGTTTAAAATATTTAGATTTAATTAATTTAATTAATTGGTAATTAAGATTGATTAAATCGATTATAAGGTTTAATTTAATTCAAAATTTAATTGTTAAATTTGGTAAAATTAAAAGATAAACCTTAAATATTTTAAAGGGTTTTAAAATACATCTTATATATGTTATTAAAAGTTAATACTATATATATGAGATAAATTTGGTCAGTCAATTCAATAGTAGGCCTCATTCACGAAGCTGGTCTATAAAGTGGGTATAAGGAGACTGCCTATAAAATGGTAGTCTAATGGGTGAACACTCTCACCCACCGCTCGCCTGATCAGTGGAGGGTCGTTAGCCGAACAGTTTTGACAAGGACTACTTAATCATTAAAAGTATAATGATCAAAGTACTAGAACCTTACACAAAATCCCAATCTAGTTACTTTAGGAAAAATGTGAATTTGATGCTACCCCATGAAATTGCACATTGCACTTTATGAAACGTTGGTGGAGCGTGTGTGGTTTACCGGCACACCAATGGGGGTTCATAAAGAGTGGCAATGGGTGTCTCGGGTGTTATCATTGTTGATGGAGCGTGTGTGGTTTACCGGCACATCAATTTGAGATGATAATGGACCCCGAGAGCACCAAGCTAATTTGCATGGTTATTCACACCCGGTTTGTGATCCTCGGCATCCCAGTCACAAACGGTGGGGCATATCCGAGATTAAACATGCTATTGAACAGTTCAATAAATCTCATAAGAAACTAGGAATTCCATTTATAATAAGATTATTTTTCCGCGGTGGAATCGGCTGAATCGTCATTCGCCTACCTTTATAAAATTTGCTTATAGATTACGGCATCCCTCTTCTATGTTGCAAATTGTTATAGTTGGATCCTAGCCTTATTTTTATATTGGGTTATTATAAGGACCGACAAGTATCTAATTAAACTTACCTTCTTTTATAGATGTCTTCTGCTGATCAATCCGCTCCCCAATCAAACTCCAGTGTTCCCTCAATCCTATCACTATGTTCCAAGGTTCAATTGAACGGGACAAACTACAATGACTGGATTAGAAACATCAAGATGGCTCTGAGGTATGAGAACAAAGAGTATGTTCTCGAGACCGAGCTTGTCGATGTCGACCCCGAAACTGCTACTCCCGAGGAAATTGCCTCGTACCAAAAACATTCTGATGATGCGACCAAAGTGGCCTACATCATGATTGCCACAATGAACCCCGAATTGCAGAGAATATATGAAGACTACTGGCCCTATGAGATGCACCGTGAGCTTGCGGAAAAGTTCCGTAAGCAAGAGCGCATCGAAAGGTGCGAAGTGGTCAAGGACTTCACGAACAGCAAACCTAAAGATGGAGAGTCCATCTGTGCCCATGTGCAAAGAATGCAAGGTTACGTGGAGCGGCTTAGAAAGCTTGCGATGCCTGTACCGGAGGAGTTGGCCGTTGACATAGTGCTTAACTCCCTACCGAGTTCTTATGACCAGTTCAGGCTGGCTTATCATTTGAACAACAATCAGGCTAACCTGACTGAGTTGCATCGCATGCTTCGAGTTGCTGAAGACGGGATGAAGGGTAAAAGTGTACCCTCGGTTAATCAACCCGTTCTAGCCATTGGAAGTGGCAGAGGAAAGAAAAGGAAGGGCCCTCCTAAGCAAAATTGGAGGGAAAAGGTTCAGGTCGGGTCATCCAGTAATGGCTCGAGAACCAAGACTTCCCACATTCCTTGTGTGGCCAACCCCGATGAAGCCAACTGTTTTTACTGCAAAGAGAAGGGCCATTGGAAGAGAAGCTGCCCCAAATACTTGCAGGATGTCAAGGATGGGAAAGTAAAGCCATCGACAGCAGGTATATACACTATCTCTAAAAACTCACCATCTTCTAATTCTTGGGTCCTTGATACAGGATGTGGTTTTCACATTTGTTCTGATATGCAGGGCCTAAAGGAAAGCAGGGAGGTGGAGCACGGTAGACTGAACTTGATCATGGGCAATAGGAGATCGTCCCCTGTTACCAAGATTGGAGTTTATAGTTTAGTGCTTAGTAGTGAAGTTTGTATAGATTTATTAGATTGTTGCTATTCGCCAGAAATGGCAAGAAATATTATTTCATTTCACGCATTATTCAGACAAGGATTTCATTTTTCTTTTGATAATAATATTGGATCTATTTCTGTTTTCAAAAATGGTATTTTGAATTTTACTGCTTATCCTTGTGATGGTGTGTATGAAACTGTGAAATGTGTTGACAATCTAGGACAAAGTGTAAATTATATTGATTCTACTAGTGATGTGGAAAAGGCATGTCTGTGGCATAGTCGGCTCGGGCACATCAGCAAGAAACGCATCGCCCAACTCCAAAAGGATGGAGTGTTGGAATCATTCGACCTCAAGTCGGATGATGTATGCGAATCTTGTCTGTTGGGCAAGATGACTAAATCACCTTTCAAAGGGTCTTTTGAAAGAGGTGAGGGTCTATTGGACATCATTCACACGGATGTGTGTGGTCCATTCAGATCAACCACAAAAGATGGCACGCGGTTCTACGTGACTTTTACCGACGATTTTAGTAGATACGGTTATATCTACTTAATCAAGCACAAGTCGGACACCTTTGAAAAGTTCAAAGAGTTTAAGAACGAAGTAGAAAATCAATTGGGCAGGAAGATAAAGATGCTCAGATCCGACAGAGGCGGAGAGTATCTAAGTATCGAGTTCCTAGACTATCTAAAGGAATGCGGAATAGTTTCGCAGTTGACACCTCCTAGGACACCACAGTTGAACGGTGTTGCAGAGAGGCGCAACCGAACCCTGTTGGACATGGTTCGTTCCATGATGAGTCGAGCTTCACTTCCCATTCACTTCTGGGGGTATGCCTTAGAGACTGCCGCCCATATCCTCAATCTTGTCCCAACTAAGAAGGTTGCAAAAACACCTCATGAGATGTGGACGGGGAAAGCTCCCTCGTTGGCACATATCAAGGTCTGGGGTTGTGAGGCTTTCGTTAGACGAGAGACTCAAGACAAACTCGCAGACAGAAGCGAAAGGTGTTTCTTCATTGGTTATCCCAAACAGTCCTTTGGATATCTATTCTACAGACCGAGCGAGGACGTGGTCTTTGTAGCTAGACGAGCGGTCTTTCGAGAGAGAGAGCTCGTATTCAAAGAGGACAGTGGGAGTACCATTGATCTGGAAGAAATTCAAGAGTCATCAGATGACGCAACCTTAGGAGAAACTAGCAACCAACATGAGGAAGAAGTTCCTGTTGGTCCGACAGATGTATCCTTACCTCTTAGGCGTTCTGGTAGGGTTAGCATGCCACCCGAGTTTTATGGGTTCCATATAACTTCGGATGGGGACACGTTTGTCAGTGATAGGACACTGATAAATTTGGATGAACCAGCTAACTATCAGGAAGCAGTGGCGGGCCCTGAGTCTGCCAAGTGGAAAGAGGCCATGGATAGCGAGATCAAGTCCATGTATGACAATCAAGTTTGGAACTTGGTTGACAATGTACCGGGTCGAAAGACAGTCGGGTGCAAATGGATCTTCAAGAAGAAGACCGACATGGACGGAAAGGTACACACTTTCAAGGCAAGACTGGTTGCGAAGGGCTTTACTCAAACCCCAGGGGTTGACTATGACGAGACCTTCTCACCAGTAGCTAAGATAAAGTCTATTAGGATTATGCTGGCCATAGCTGCATTTCATGACTATGAAATTTGGCAGATGGACGTCAAAACCGCTTTCCTTAATGGGAAGTTGACTGAGGATGTTTACATGAATCAGCCAGAGGGTTTTGTCGATGCAAAGTATCCTAATAAGGTGTGTAAGCTTGAGAGATCAATCTACGGATTGAAGCAAGCTTCTCGCAGCTGGAATCTTTGTTTCCATGAGAAAGTCAAAGAGTTTGGCTTTTCTAGGAGCGAGGATGAGTCCTGCGTATATGTCAAGGCTAGTGGGAGTATAGTCACTTTTCTGGTGCTGTATGTCGATGACATACTGCTCATGGGAAACGATATTCCAACCTTGCAAGATGTCAAGGCTTGGCTTGGGAAATGTTTCGCCATGAAGGACCTAGGAGAGGCTGCCTATATTCTTGGGATTAGAATATTGAGAGATAGGAAGAAAAGACTAATTGGACTTAGTCAGGGTACATACTTGGAAAAGGTACTGAAAAGGTTTAGTATGGAAAATTCCAAGAAGGGAGAGCTGCCTATCCAAAGTAATGCGAAATTGAGTAAGACTCAAAGTCCGAGTACGGACGAAGAAATAGCTGAAATGAGTCGGGTACCTTATGCTTCGGCTGTAGGATCGATCATGTACGCTATGACGTGTACTCGCCCTGACGTGGCCTTTGCTTTGAGCATGGTCAGTCGGTACCAGGGTAACCCTGGAAGGGCGCATTGGATAGCTGTGAAAAATATACTCAAGTATCTGCGAAGGACCAAGAACATGGTGTTAGTCCTCGGTGGCAGTGATACCTTGAGAGTTGAAGGATATACAGATGCCAGCTTTCAGACGGATAGAGACAGTGGTCGGTCTCAGTCGGGCTGGGTATTCCTTTTGAACGGTGGAGCAGTGACTTGGAAAAGTTCCAAGCAAGAAACAGTGGCTGATTCTACGTACGAATCAGAGTACATAGCAGCAAGTGAAGCGTCAAAGGAAGCGGCTTGGCTGAAGAACTTTATCGGTGACCTTGGAGTAGTCCCGAGTATTCAGGAGCCCTTGGAACTATTCTGCGATAACGAAGGTGCGGTCGCCTTGACAAAGGAAACGCGAGACCATGGAAAGTCCAGGCATATCGACAGAAAGTACCACTACATCAGACATAGGGTAGAAGAAGGTCACCTCCTTGTAAAGAGGGTATCATCGGAAGATAATCCTGCAGATCCCTTGACAAATGCTCTGAGTAGGATTAAGCATAATCAGCATGCTAGGAGCATAGGATTAAGAGATGATATAAGTTTTAGTAATTAGATAGATTTCGAAACTTGTAACAATATATTTGACTCTTGTGATTTAATAATAGAGATTTATTATGGTTTACTACTCTTGTCAATACTTTATCATTGTGTTTCATTTTTGCATGTTTTACTTCCTGAATAATTGGATTATTCAAATATCCACAGTCGATTACACTTTAAGGGAGTAAGTGTGAAGTAAGACTGTCATGAATTGGTAATAGATTGTCTAAGGAGTTAGACATTGCAATCGGATTGCTGAACCATTCGTGAGTACTTGGAAATGGAGATTTGAGTATTGGATAAACCCGCGCTCAATGGATTGCTTCATGGATTATATCACGAGCAATATTGAGACGATAATATCTTTTTGATCTTTAAGCTAAGGCATATGAGTTATGATTTACTTAGACGGTTGTTCATTGATAATATGAAAACGCATCGGTAACTCGGTGTTATAAAACGTATTGTTGTGAGTGATTTGTCTGGTAAAAGACATAAGTATATGAGTCGAAGTTTATTCGTCCCTTGACCCTAATGGGGAACAGATATCTGTAGGCCTCTCGATGATTTTGAAGTTGACTAAAATGGTTGGCCAACCGGGACTAAATTGGTAGTCTAAGAGTCATATGCAAATCGGAAATCGAGGAACAGTGATTCAGACCAGATTGATTTTATCCATGTCTTGAGTCTGAAAAATATCTTGTTGGACGGAGGATCATCTGATCACTTATCTATGGACAGGACTGATTAGATCAGAGTTTGGCATTGGTTTCTAGGAAGCTACAAGTGCTGGTTAATTAGAGGCTAAATTGGTAATTATAGTCATAGACTTATCCAAGTGGGAGACTGTTGGATTAGGTGTCTAAGCCATGACTAATAATTAGTATTTACCTAATTAATAGAAGCACAGTCCATTTGGGTTGCCCTCATGGCTGGAGGTTTGGTAGAAAATTCGGTAGAGAGAAAGGTTGATTTATTATGGGATTAATAAATCAACAGGAATTAAATATATGGTTTATTAATATATTAAAGTGATAATATATTAATTAGAAACTATATTAATTAATTAGGAATTAATCCAGAATTAATTGGATTTAATTTGGGGATTAAATTAATTAATTAAAGGTGCAGGGACTAAAACTGTAATTATTCAATAGTTGAGTAAGTGGCAGTGTGGAGTGACCAGTGGATTTCGAAATACATATATGGAAATATATGATTTTCGAAATTAATAATATAGATAAATAGGATTTGAATTATAAGATAAAAGGTTTATCTTATTTGAATTCAAAAAGGTTTATCTCTAAGGTTTATCAACTGGCCATTTGGAAACTATAAATAGGGGTTCCCAGGCATCATAAAATTTCGCCATTCTCACATAAGACTCTCTCTGGATTTCGTGACCTCTCTCCTCTGGCTTGGGTGTGACTTTCATTTGAGGCAGGATAATTTTGCTGCTCAGCTTCCAAGAAATAAAGGTTGGTTTTTCTGTTTTGATCTTTAGTTTCTTTTTCTGGCCTCTAGGTTTTTGTTGTATGTTCAATTAGAAGAAAACATAGATCCTTATAGGTTGCATGTGAACTTAGGTTATTTAGTTCATGGATTGCTTAAAACCTTTCATTATCATCCTCAGACAGACGGACAGTCGGAAAGGACGATACAGACACTTGAAGATATGCTCAAAGCTTGCATAATTTATTTCAGAGGTAGCTGGGAAGATCACCTGCCTTTAGTAGAGTTTGCTTACAATGATACATACCATTCCAGTATACAAATGGCACCTTTTGAAGCGTTGTATGGTACACCGTGTCAAACCCCAACTTGTTGGACAGAGACTGGAGAGAAACCATTGGCAGGACCGGAGATTATAGCCAAGACTGAAGAGAATATACAAAACATCCGTGAGCATATCCGAGTAGCTCAAAACCGCCAAAAGCAATATGAAGATAAGAGAAGGAAGCCATTAGAGTTCCATGTCGGGGACATGGTAATGTTGAAGGTGTCCCCATGGAAGGGAATAATCCGATTTGGCAAAAAAGGTAAGTTGAGCCTACGATTCATTGGACCCTTCCGAGTCTTGGAGAGAATTAGAGCAGTTACGTACAAACTTGAGCTTCCAGATGAGTTACGAGGTATCCATAATGTGTTTCATGTGTCACACCTCAGAAAAACGTTGTATGATAAGTCCACTCAAGTACCCTTGGCTGAAGTTCAAGTAGATGAGAAATTGAGATACCAAGAGATGCCGGAACAAATTCTGATATAAAAGTCAAGGAATTGCGAAACAAAGAGATTGGAATAGTAAAAGTACAGTGGCAACATCATAGAGGTACATATGTCACTTGGGAAGCCGAAGAGGAGATGCGGTCAAAATATCCCTTTTTGTTTCAAAAGATTCCGAGGACGAAATCTTTTGAAGGGGGTAAGAACTTGTAATACCGTGTTATTTAAAATTGAGAGAGTTTGAGTTAAATTTAGTGTAATTAAGATTTGTTAGATTGTTGCATGAATTTGAGTAGTTAGAATTTCATTTGGAAGAAGTTTGGGGTTGAAAAATGGTAAAAGAAGGTTGCACGGGTCGTGTTGGAGTTACACGGGTCGTGTGGGGGATCTTGTTGGACTAGTTGAGCATACCGTAACTTACACGGGTCGTGTAAGTTGAACACGGGTCATGTAAGGCATGCCACACGGGTCGTGTAGTTTTGCAGACCAAATTCCAAATGCATACCGTAAGTTACACGGGCCGTGCAACTTTAACATGAGCCGTGTTACGCGCGCAGATCTGTTTTTAATATGCGATTTTCTTTCATTTTGGGTAAAAACCCATTTCGTTCAAAACCTCCAAAAACCTTAGCAAATCAATTCTAAGCCTCCTAAGTCGATATTATAGTCTATTTTTCACGGATTGAAGCTAGGGATTGATAATTTGAGCTTGAAAGGTAATCCTCTTTGATTGTGATCTTGTTTTAACGTCTGAGTTTCCTGATTTGAGGTAATTCCATATGGTTTGATGAACCATCTGAAATTGGTTGGTGTTAGAGTATGATTATTGGATTTGTAAGTGTAAAAGAGTTCTAATCTTAGACCCGAGCTAATAAAGTGTTGATTGTTGCGTTTCTAAGGTCGTATAGGATGTTGTTACTATCTTTTGATTGTAACTTGCTTCAATGATTCCAATTCCTTTATTATTATGCATATTGAGTGTGATTGAGATTACTCTTCTACTCGAGTAATGAAATTGAGCTGTTGTGCTACAGCTAAAGCTAGACAGGAGCATACACGAGGTTCAGGAGTTCCACATATCGACTCGACATCAGGTGAGTAGTTGTTTATTAGATGAATTATGTTTTGTTGAGATGTTTGATGCAGATAAGAAGTATGTTATATTTGATTGGTTGAGTAAAATCAATTATGAGTGTTTTGATCAAAGAGTTATAGTGTGTATGACACACTAATGGCTGAGATAGTCATTTGAGATTAACCTAAGCGAGATATTGGATAATATAATACAATGTGTCTTTAATTACTCACTGAGCTTTTGAAGCTTATAAATTGTTTGTCAATGTTATTTGTAATGGGTTCTGGTAGTGGAGATCGCGGGAAGCGAAACATATATGGATAGTTGGACTTTGGACTTTGAACTTGAAATTTACTTGTTGTTTTTGAAATATGTAATTGACCCGGTTTTTGAATAACAGTTGTAAACACTTGATGTAACTAGTTAGGACTTAAACTATGTTTTTGGTAACAACTTTGTATTACTCGTTTCTTAATTTGAGTTACACCATTTAATGTTGTTCTAATGTGAGAAAATTTGTGACATCCCGGAAATTTATACCTAGAACTATAAACAGTCAATTCACCATGAACATTTTTGTAACCTGGCCTTTCGAGCTTTAATGCATATTTTGGAAAATATATAGTGTCAGTACAATTAAAATAAGATACGAGGTGAAATCTTAATTTCGATAGTGGAAAATCTCATGCACAAACTGAAACCCTAGTTAATACGTCTGAAAAACTGAAAATAAGTATTAAGCGTTCATGAACAAAAACAAACACTCTAACCTCATAGTACATGTTCCCTTGATTCCGGAGGTATAAAGAACGTTCAAAACAGAGCTCGTATGTAAAAGATACGACTGTTATAAGAAAACAAGCCAGTGCAACACTGGTTTTCTTTAATTACATAAACCGCTTAGATCCATTGAGACACTTGCACACCTCATATGGAAATACCGAGAACATTTTTGGACTCAGACTATGGTCTATTATTTGATTCCATACTCGAAATATTTTTAGTAATAGTATTTATAAAAGTCGAAAAATTAGACGTTCCAGATAAACGAACGCAAATATTTAAACGCGATTTCCCGGAGTTCTACAACTCAAAAAATTAATCCGTTTGGGTTTCTGGAGTCGGTACACTTGGCTCGATAATTCTCCAGTCTCGAAAAAAATATTAGACTTCGGGATCTTGGCACGCGAATTTAGGAAAATTGGAAAACTATTATGACACCACTATTTATGACATCACTATTATGACATCACATGAAGGCTTCCACCTCTTCCATGACACTATAAATAGAAGGCTCCACCACCCATTTTTATTCACCAATTCACCAAAGCTCCTAGCTTTTCTTCCTCTCTCAAATTGCTCTTTTTTTGGCCAAGAACACCACCACCCTTGGCCACCACTCCTCCACCGGCGCACCATCACTTTGCCGCACAAGATCTTGTTGTTTTGTAGTGTTAGTTCAAGTCCAAGCTCTAGTCAAAGCTCGTAGGTGTTATTTCGCGGTGCTTCTTAAACGTGATTATTCTCAAATCTAAACCGAATTCACGCTTCAAAAGTGAGTGTTACGGCCCTTTTTTCTACGCTTTTATATATTTTGGGGGAGAATACCTGTGCAAAAATATTAGTTTGTTGATGATAAATACTTACCGATTTCATATCTAATTTTATAAATGTTATTATAGCTTTATAAAAGTTGCCGTTAAGTAACACATAGTTTGTTAGAAACTAGTTATGAACTAAAAGGTGATATATTATAAATAATTTTAAAGTAATACATCTAGATGAAATAATACATCAATTTACTACAAAAACTTATCATTTTATGTCAAGCATAAACTTATGATTTCGTGTGAAAACGTTATGAAATTTTACCACCTTTGTAGTATTACAACTCCTACAAGATTTAATTACTATTTAAGCGAGTACTGTACGCTTTTACGTATATATTTATCAACATACTCAGCTTTTATAGCAAAACTTTCATTTTGCCTAGTGATTTACCCATGCATAAGTTTGGGGTTGAGAATTATCTTTCATTTATCAATGGCTTTTATAGTGAGACACTATTCATGACCTAAGTAAAAATGCTTAGAACCCATCCTACTATAACCGTTAATCATCGGAGCGAGATACATATGTATAGATCTATACGGGTTGACACCCCCACCTATGGTTGCTAGCTACAACCCCGACGGAAAATCGAAGTAGGTGATACTTATATTTTCATTACTACGACGTCCATGAAGCGTTGTAGGAGGGTACATACTAGTCGGATATCTCGGTTATAGGACTCATTATAAACATTGATGGTTTCTCAAAAACTCACTCAATTATTTATAAGTACGTTATTACTTATGGTTTCCAAAGTTTCTTTACAAACATCATTTATAAGTATGGACTTACTTAAAAAGAAAATACTTTTAGTTGTTTTTAAAAGTATCACTGCTATGTTTAGCAGAAAACCTGTAACTCTCACCAACCTTGTGTTGACCCTCAAAACTACATGTGTTCTCAGGAAATCAGTAAGCCCTTCAGAAGATGGAAATGTTCATGGATTTCAGGCAACCTAGTTTACTAGTTTTTATTATATTTGCCTATCTGTTAAGGCGTTTCATGTACTTGATTACTATTATCTTTAAGAACCATGTGTTCAAACTTCAAGATGAAATACAACTATCCTTTTGTTTATCATTGTAGTTGTGATGTATATTCAATTGATTGTGATCCATGAACTAAGTCGCACAGCCCGGCGTATTCCGCCGCCTCGGCCGGGGGTGTGACAAAATTAAGGTGTAACTATTTGTATGTTACAAAACATGTTTAAAAAGACACAATCCTACAAGAATACTGTCAAAAATTCCCTCATGAACAATGTGACAAACTCCTAACCTAGAAAACCATTATTCAAGAATGAATTTTACACGTTCATTCTCCGAGAATGCATCTTTACTTCTTATTTTTCACGTTCATTCTCCAAGAATGCACATTTACTTCCTGTTTTTCACGTTCATTCTCCAAGAATTTGAGAATTCTTGAAGAATGTAACTTCCCTTAAAGTGCATTCTGGTAGCAACAACAACATAACTAGGTCCTGGTAGCAACAGGAGCATAAAATTTTAGTATTCTTGAAGAATGTAAGTATTCTTCGAGAATTTTTGAAGAATGTAATTCTTGATTTCCATTCCAAGCTCCCAAAGTTGATTGCAATCAATCAAGCAATAACATATGACACTAAAAAAACATATAATAAAAAAGAGTTAAAAACGAGTTCACGAAGCATAGTTTATCGCTAAGGAAGTGATTCAAAATCAGAAAAAAAAAATGATTATAAGCAACAAATATAAAAAACGATTCATAATCAGGAATCAGTTCATCCTCTTTAATTCTTGATGCTCAAACTCGAGTTTAATAAAACCGAAGATCGGCTAAGAAAATCGATTACCTGATCAAGTAATCAGGAGCGGAAACGAGTGGGAGAGAAGATAGGCTGCTGTGGTTCGATTTCAGGTGAGAAAACCGAAGAAACAGCCACACCGCCGCTGTCGGCCGCTGGTTGCTGATGAAAGGGCGGTTGGTCGATTGTAAGGACTGTAATCGGGATGCGGGTATCAGCAACGGGAACGAGTGGGAGAGAACATCAGCTGCTATGGTTCGATTTTAGGCGAAAAAAACCGAAGAAACAACCACACCGTCGTTGCTGGCGGAGGGGCAGTATGTCGATTATATGGACTGTAATCGGAAAAGATGGAATCGGAGGTTGGATTTGGGTTGAATTATACGGGTTGGTATAATGGTTGATCTAAGGTTAGAGCAATTCCTTAATTATAGGCATAATATCAATTTGTTACCATATTTTTAAGGATTTATTATTATATGAAAATTAATTTACTAAACAAATACCCAAATTGCCCCCATCAAATGATTGGTCATAATTGGTCCTACAATCACACAATACTTGTTGTTTATAAATGAACATATATATATATATATATATATATATATATATATATATATATATATATATATATATATATATATATATATATATATATATATATATATATATATATATATATATATATATATATATATATATATATATATATATATATATATATGTTACTTTTAATAAAAGACTATTGAGACTGCCACGTCGCAGCCTCTTATACATCCTTAAGTTTGTTTTCCCGCCCACTTCTTCTTTCACGTTACAATAACTGCTGAATGCTACATTTTAGTAATTACTCTATTAATTAATTTCCGTAATTTCCTTCATATGGTGTACGTTTTTTTGTTTCGGGTTATGTAACGCGGGTTAAGTTCGGGTCCGGATCTTCCTTTCCGATTTCCTCTCGATTTCATCTCCACTGCAACTCCCGATCATCACGCCTTAATCCTTCTCGAATTTCCATCATACATCGACTTCATTTTCTCCATTGCAGGTTTCATAACGGCAGTCGCTCCTCCATGGTGCGTAAAATCGTTCGAAACCCTAAGACAATCGACGGATGAAGGTGAGAAAAGGGTTAATTAGCGGCCGGTCGGTGGAACTCTCCGAAAGCCTCTTTCCTCTCTAATACCGCACGCGCTCAACTGCACCACAAAAACCCTCATCCTCGCCTTCTTTCGATTCGTAATGGCTCCATGTCTCTCTTTCTGGTATGTGTTCACAAATAAACATACAAATTTCGTCTTCATTTTTTTTCTAACTTCGACTCTGATACAGGGAGGCAGGATGTTTGGTTGATAATAAACCCTTTTGTTTGTTCAGAGTTCGAATTTTTGGGTTAGTGTGGAAAATCTCAAGGTATGTTCTAGGTTGGAATTGAAAATCTGGGACTCCGATGCTACTTGCGTAGTGGAAATTTCAGTAATTTTTTAGCATTGCTTATAGTTCAGTTATGTTCTTACAGGTTGGATGATCCAGTTATGTGGGGATTCAAAGGCTTCCCAACATGTAATGCAGATCCGCAACGATGGGTACTAGCTGTTGGATGGAGAGATTTGCTTAAAAATCCGATTCTTTCATATTTTTTCAGCCTTGGTGTGTGATTATTTGTATGGTTTTTTGATGTTTACATATGAACTTCTTGCATTTCAATTTGAATCATAAGTCCCTGCATGCTTTCCCTCATTCATTTTTTCTTCCAAGTTTCCCAAGCATATCATCATTTCCAAATTTGCCCCCATTTATAAATTTCTGAACTATTAGAAGAAAATATAGGTTTTTGGCTATGAAAAGAAGTAGAATGATGATTTTTTATTTTTGAATTTCAAGTGGTTGGTAATTTCTTTTCAGTGCATACATGTATCTGTTATTTCCTTTATTTCTAAATTTTTTACAGCCTTTAAAAAAATGTTAAAATCTACAGGAAAATGCATTCCAATTACAAGGGGTGGTGGAATTTATCAAGAACACATGAATGAAGCTCTTGATCGATTAAGTAATGGTTATTTGGTACTTTCTCTATTTTTCTTTAATTTTACCAGTAACCCGTTTAACCAATTGAAACAACATTGCATAATTTCTATCAGTTGCATAAATTTGTAAAAGAAAGTAAAATAGTATTTTGCATAAATCAATAAATCAGTAAGACATTGTTCCATAAATAAGCATTTCACCTTTTTACCAATTTATGCAACATTGTGACTTCGTGTTAGTTTCATAAATTGTTAAAAGAGTGAAACATTGTTGCATAAATAAGCATTTAACTGTTTCTCAATTTTTGATTAGACAGCTACAGACGTTTCCTGAAGGAAAAGTGTGTCAGGAAGATGAACCAATAAGACGACTGAAGTGGGGTACCGCGAGTCTCATTGTGCATTCCCCTATAATTCCAATCGTATTACCAGTTGTTCATCATGGTTTTGAGAAGGTAAATTCGGTTTATTTTTTATGCTTTATATTACCAAAGACGATAATACCCACAAAGGGATAAAGACTATTTATGGGAAACATACTATCCTAATTGTCTTGAAAACACCGGTATCCAAACTTTATTACTTCAAGAGGTAACCAACTATGATTTTTGCTTATCATAGACTCTTCAGGAGCTTCTAGAAAAATCTAATGTTCCATTTGTTGGGACAAGATCAAAAGAATGTCGTACTGCGTTTCACAAGGTAAGATTACATTACTTGATCTTTTGTATTCTTTTTTCAAAGGACTAAATGCAAAAAATAGCAACGTACTTTCAAATTTTGTTTATTATAGCTTCTTACTTTCAATTTTTCCTGTTATGGCATTATACTTTGAAAAAACTACCCAATTATAACATATGCTTTCAAATACAAAGCAGTTAGTTTCACTGCTATATTTCTATAAAATTTTCCAAGTACAATGTCCTTATAAGAAAGAATTGAGAGTCCGATGCTATAACTGGATTGAGTTTTTCAGAGTACAATGCCTTAACAAGAAGACAATTTTAAAGCACAGTGCTGTAATAGAAAGAAATGAGCATAGATATTATGGTGATTAGTAATTAAACGTTCTTTTCTATTTATATCCATTCACATGTCTTAAATTTTCACACAATAACGGAGATACGTAAGGGTAAATGAGTAATTTTGGGCTGAAAATTTTCACAATAAAAAAACATGGTGTGATTTTCAATCTTTGAAGACGCAATAAGAAAAAAAAAAACCGTGCGGAGCACGGTCTCCCACTAGTTGATATCAATTTGTATTGCTTAATTTAGGCAAGTCAGACGGGAAACGGAAAATATAGTTTCCAACTTAAAGGCAACAAATTAGTTATATAGAGCTCTATGATACTGATCGTTGCCATTTTCCTTTTACAATCTGCCTTTCATAGCTCTTTCTGCTCCCACTCTCTTTAGAAACCCACACCCACCAAGGGGCGTTCGATCGGACGGAGAAGAAGAAGGCGGAGACAATGTCGGTGGCGGTGATACGTCTCCAAGACCTGGTAAGTACATAATTAAACGCCATCCGCTTGAGCATTCATGGACGTTTTGGTTCGATAATCCTTCCGCGAAGTCTACGCAGGTTGGGGTAGTTCGATCCGTCCTATCTACACTTTCTCCACCGTTGAAGAATTCTGGAGGCGAGATATGTATTTTATTTATGTTTCTGAATTCTGCGATCGTTTCCAAATACGTTTCTACGTTATATTAATGTGAAGGTTTTAACACGTTGATTTCTCTTTCGTTTTCCAATCATTGTAATACTTTAATGGAGGATTGAAACGTTAAATTAAATCCATCAGTAAAATCAGATGAAATTCGGTGAATTAGGGTCCGCTTGGCTTCAAGTAATGTTCATTCACTCTTAATTTAGCGGGTGTTACTGTGAAGATTATTGCATTAGTTTGTTAATAGACTCAAAAGCTTCGTGAATACAAAAGGAACTCCAAATAGGTCTCTAACAAACTGATCATATTTTTCAATCAAGATATCCAAATTCTACAAATATAGACATATCATGTGCCATTGTCCATTTGACGTTTTCCGATTTTCCCAATTGCATATACGTAATCTATTCCATGCTTTGATGCTTGCTTTTAATGCAGCTTTTACAACAATCTACATAGACCAAGCAGATTGGCTGCAGGAGCAGGCCTCCATTGTTTCAAAAACAGAATCGAGCCTAAATGGGAAGACCCCGTTTGTGCGCCTGGTGGAAAGTGGACTATGACCTTTCCAAAATCAAAATCCGACACATGTTGGCTTTACACGGTACTTATCATATTAAATTTGATTGCATAGTTCTATGACCTCTAACATCCTTATAGTTGAAGTTAAAAAATATAGTTTTAGATTATGTTTTCCAGCTATTATATTTGAGGTTCAAGGCTATAAACCACAATTTTCTGCGGTGTGTGTCTCAAATGACTATTATGCAAATGTTGATGTGGAAGACAAGGAAGGATACATGGTGCTTGGCACAACATTGTATGCAAAATTGAAAATAGATGCTACCAAGGACATTTAAAAAAAAAATAAATGCTACTTATGTATCAAACAAGTACTTAGTACTCCAAAAGTTTCGTCTCAAAGGTACTTCAATTCATGCATATTCAATGTTTTTCCTTAATTGTAAACCTCTTATCCATCTATTTTGAGATTTTTAACTACTTTGTTGAACCATTTTGAGTGTTTTGTTAATTTTTTGTAGTTTTTTTTATTTGTTGGTTTTGTCCACGTGTGGGTTCTATTTTGTCATTTGTTGCTTCATCTGTTCCACATGTGGGTTTAAATTTGTGGAACCATTTTAACTTCTGTCTCAATTTTGTGGAACGATTTTAGCTTCTTGATTCTTGTAGGTAGGGTTGTAAAAGAACCAAACAAATACAAGCAAGGAATAAGTCAAATTTAGCAATTCTTTGTTTGTTATTTTATAACTCTGCTAATTAACTTGTTTGTTTTGATTTTTTATAACAACTATGTACTATCATGTATTATTAGTGTTGTCATATTCAGTATATTAAATTATATGATAAAATAAAAACTTTTTATTATTATATAAGTTTTTTAGTTATCAACCGTCTAACATACAGGTTTGTAACCTAATATATATATATATATATATATATATATATATATATATATATATATATATATATATATATATATATATATATATATATATATATATATATATATATATATATATGGCTAGGATCAAATATATCCATACAAGTATTGTGTAACATTGAAATTCAATCTGGACCACTCATTTAAAACACATACTTTTAAGAATGTACAAAATTTAGTTCATTCTTTTAAGAATGGTAACAACTCATTATGTCAAAAACTTATTCTGTTAAGAATGTGTTTTTTTCATTGTTACGAGAATGAAATCCGATGGCCAGGATTTGGTTACAAGGTAACACAATAATTGTCATTCTTATTATAACCTAGCCCTATATATATATATATATATATATATATATATATATATATATATATATATATATATATATATATATATATATATATATATATATATATATATATATATATATATATATATATATATATATATATATATATATATATATATATATATATATATATATATATATATGATGCAAACTTGTCCTTCGCCGAGATCGCCTGGTTGATCCTTGGACCTGAGCTTACAACAACGAAAACAGTGTCAGTCGCACTCCAAGAGGCGATCATGGGAGGGCGCTCCGACGGTTGAGTTAGTGTGGTGATAGGAGGAGAAGAGATGAATCGAATGAGAGTGTGTGTATGTGATGATGATCTTACCAGGTGCACGATCATCATATACCGTTATACCTGTGTGGGGACCATCTGTCAGTTGGTAGCGGATCTTTTCCTTATTGGACGATCGCCTGCAACTAGCTGTGATTGGCTCATTCGTCTGACCAGGTGGTAGCTCGTGGACCACCTAGTCCGTTCGTGGCTTAACAGGTCATGCGAGATGACGTGTCACTTTGGCATTGGCGCACGTGGCAATCAGTCGTTTACGATTGTTGAGTCAGACGACGTCCAGCTAGGTATATCGCATAGTCCCTGGCGGCTGGCTGGCCATCTAGACGCTGGCAAGGTGTACTGCTGGCGTGCTGGCGGATTATCGTATGTATCCATTTGATACACCATCAATATATATATATATATATATATATATATATATATATATATATATATATATATATATATATATATATATATATATATATATATATATATATATATATATATATATATATATATATATATATATATATATATATATATCAGGGTTGCAGAAATCGGCCCTGGCGGCCGATTAATCGGCGATTAATCGGTCTTGGCGGTCATTTTCTAATTTTTAAAAATTTTTTAATTTATTTTTTAATTTTTTATTTTTAAATGATTGCACAAACACTCTCTAATAACTCAAGAATACTGCAAAAAATCAATATTAAAGAATAAAAACAAACAAATAAATAATCTTTGATGTGCATCTCGAAATAAAAATGAATCAAACTTTGCTATTTTTTATATTTATATATTTTTAAATAAATTCCTTTATAATTTAGGGTCTCCGATTAATCCCCGACTAATCCCCGATTAGTCCGATTAATCCCTTAACCCCACCCGGCCGCCAAGCTACCGTCAAACGATTTTTACAACCTTGATATATATATATATATATATATATATATATATATATATATATATATATATATATATATATATATATATATATATATATATATATATATATATATATATATATATATATATATATATATATATATATATATATATGACCTTATGTAAACCATATATTTTGTGTGAACTTTTGAACTAAAAACAGCATTTGATTAGGATAAATCGATGGTTATTATTAAAATAAATTTTTTAAAATTTCTTTTATGATTTTAATCAATTACTAATTACGATTAGGGATAATTTGGTAAAAAAGAATTATAAGTTTTTTTGGAAAATTTACGATTTATTTATAACTAATTCCGAAAATTGATATTCTCTCTTCTCTCTTTAACCTCTTTCCTCTTGCTTCTCCTTTTAACGATTTATTTATAACTAATTCCGAAAATTACTTCTTTTTTTTTTTTTTTTCGTGAAGTCCACCGAATGTTTTTGCTCGCTATCGTGTGCTATTTTTTCCTTTGTCAAATCTTTTAGCGATCAATTACGAACTCTTATTATTGTTTGTTACAATTTTCTTTTTCTTATGTGCCTTTGCTTTAATGGGTTTTCAAGTTTAATCAGGATTTTGTGGTTTTGGATGTGCTTCGACGTCAAACTTATATGGATTTCAATTTCAAGACTTTTCTTGCTCCCGAGATATTTGATGTTATAAACTGCAATTTTTATACATGAGAATTATTTTAGCATCAGAAAGGGTGAGGAATGAGCATATATTAAAAGGTAAATTTTAAAAAATACATTAAGTTTTCAAAAAATTTGATTTTGATACTATGCTATTTTTTTCAATTAAGTCACTAACTTTTTAATTTTTTCTCAATTAAGTCACTATGTTTTCAATTTTATTTCAATTTTGACCACTTGACCGGTCAACCTGGTTGTCAGCTGACGTGTCATGGTGACGTGTCAGTCTTGAGGATGTGGCGCTGACATGTCATGCTGACGTGCCACCAATGTGCCAAAATTGAAACAAATTTGAAAACATAGTGACTTAATTAGAAAAAATTAAAAATTTAGTGACTTGATTGAATAAAAAATAACAGTGTCAAAACAATTTTTTTTGAAAACTTAGTCTTTTTTGAAATTAACAAATAAATATTAACTAGACTTATATAGACAAAATTGATTCAATTCCAACGATTTTTTGCTCACTTAATATAGTTTGGTTAATGAACCAAAATAACAAAAACCGATAGTAGGTTTTTAAATAAACCAAGAACCAAACTGTCACACATAATTGGGTTCAGTTCCGTTGGAACGAAAATCAAACGGTTACATTTATTACTAAAATAATCGAAAATAAATTGTTGCATTTACTTTCAGAAGCTAGAAAACAATTACTAACTTAATATTATTGACAAAATAATTGAAATTATGTTTCTGAAGAACCAATGATCAAACTGTTATATATAATTGGTTCCGATTTGATTCGGTTTTAACGATTTTTACTCACTTAAGATGAGATTGGTTAATTAACCAAAATAACAAAAACCGATAATAGATTTATGAAGAAGCCAAGAACGAAACCATCACATATAATTGGTTTCGGTTTTGTTGGAACGAAAAATAAACCGTTACATTTATTACTAAAATAATCGAAAATAAACTGTTCGATTTACTTTCAAAATCTAGAAAACAATTACTAATTTAATATTATTGACAAGATAACTAAAAATTATGTTTTTGAAGAACCGAGAACCAAACCGTTATAGATAATTGGTTCCGATTTTGTTCAGTTCTAACGATTTTTTGCTTACTTACGATGAGCTTCGTTAAAGAACCAAAATAATCGAAACCAATAATGGATTTAAAAAAACAAGAACCAAACCGTCACACATAATTGGTTTTAGTTCCGTTAGAACGGAAAATAAATCATTACAATTATTACTAATATAATCGAAAATAAACCGACACATTAGGTTATTATAAATATTCAAATTATAACTTATATCTCACCATTTCGATAAAAACAAATCATTATTATTATTTTATTTATTTTTTATTTCTCATCAATTAAATATTTTGAAATGTTTATAATTAGTTGTTGGGAAATTTTCAAAAAAAAAAAAAAAAGACTAAGGTTTCAGAAAAATTTCGGTTTTGACACTCTGTTATTTTTTTCAATTAAGTCATTGAGTTTTTATTTTTTTTTCAGTTAAGTCCCTACGTTTTCAATTTTGTTTCAATTTTGACATATTGGTGCCATGTCAGCACCACATCATCAAGACTGACACGTCATCATGCCACGTGACAACGCTTAGTAATATCAAGTATTATAGTTGTTGTTTAGCCATCTTTTAGTTACCTTATCCTTCTTAATTGATTATAATCACTCATTTTTGTGCCAAAGTGCTTGGAAATGTTTCTAGTATAAATGCAGGGGTTTTAGTACAAATTTGGAGAAGTTACGGAGCAAAACAAACAAAGGAAGGAGCAGAAAAAGTTAGCGACGCTAACCCTTCCTGCTAGTGTCGCTAATATGGAAAAGGAGGGAAATCTTCGTTTCAATTTTCAGAACGTGCCAGGGAAGGTTCTAGAAGCAAGGATTAGCGCCGCTACCTTCCAAGTTAGCGACGCTAATGTCCAAAAAGTCAAAAGTCTTCGTTTTTGAATTTTAAATCCCAAGATAACGGGTTCTGGAAGAGGCTCACATCGCAAAAAAGCCTTGTCCCCACCGCGGGACCCCAAAAACGCACCACTATAAATACCGGACCCTTGTACGACTTTAGGGGCATCCCGGGACGTCAAGGAGGGATCCGGAAGGCTGATTTCGTTATTTTTTTCAATTGCATCGATAGTTTGGTTAGATCTTTGCTATTTTTATTGTTTTATCAACTCGGTATCGAGGCATTCCACATTTGGAATTTCTGTCGATTACACGATGTTCTAGTTTGGTTTCTTTCGTAGATCTGATTAGTTTGAATACTCTGAGTTTGATTATTTGTTTGGTTTGAGTTTGAACGATTGTTGGTTTGATTTAAGTTTATAAAAGTAAGCATTCGGTTATTGTCGGTTTCTCGATCTGCAGTTAGATCTGAGTTTATTTTGGATTTTGTTTGAGTTTTTATGTGTTTCCCACGTGTTATTGAACTGTCGTCTATAGAGTGACATTATAGATCGGTTTATCGACACAAAATGCCAACCACTAACGCCATGGTTCGACCCTTACTTGCCGCAAGCTAGTAATCTATAAGGTATAAAGATAGTATTTTTGACCGCATTGACGATTGCGACATCTCAAATTTTGGCGCCGTTGCCGGGGAGTTGTGCGATTGACACTCTGTGTCAATTTTCGATTTCTCTTTTTGATGTTTAATTTTAGTTCTTAATTTTCTATATGTGAACGTCCTCATAATGGGCGATTACATATACACGGGTCAATACATGTGTTATGGTGACTCGGTCTATAACTATTACGAGAATGATTGCTACAATGGATCATTCAATGACAATGGGTATTGAAGTTCGCCTCAGTACGAACAAAACATGTACACCAAGAAGCAGAACAACTAGTGAAACTAAGGTGGAGGACCTCCACAACAGCAACAACACAATAATCAGTGGCGAGGACAACGGTATTATAATAACGAGCTCTACAATAATGGTAATTTGGTTCCTCCGTTTTACTTTCCACAACCGATTGGGCAGTTGGTTGCATCGCACTTCCAACAGCGAGAGTACGATGATGCATCGCCTATATTTTTTTTCCTGAAAATGTAGATTGTCAGGTAGAGATTAGGCCAGAGTCGTTAGGTGTGTTGCCGCATTTTAGGGGTTATAAGCAGGATAATCCTTATAATCATCTTCACGAGTTCTTAGCTATAGCCAACATGAACATACCCAGAAATGCTGACAGGAATTTCTTTAGGCTTAGGTTGTTTCCGTTCACACTAAAAGATAAGGCTAAGTATTGGTTCACGTTGCTGCCAGCCAACAATATCACTACTTGGAAGCAGTCGAGGACATGGTTCTTGCAGGAGTTCTACCCTCCAAGCAAGACAATGGAAGTAAGAAGAGATATACAGGAGTTCCAGCAAAAGCTTGGGGAAGCATTCCATGATGCTTTCGAGAGGTTAAAGGAGCTGTTACGCTCAAGTCTACACCGCGAGTTTCCACGATGGCAGTTAGTCACGATATTCTACGACGGTGTCGACAGTATAAGTCAGTCCATGATTAATGCATCATTTGGAGAGAAAATTATGATGTAAGATAACGAGACGACATGGAGGTTCTTGGAGCAACTCAGCCATGGATCCAAGACCAATTATTCAGCAAGGGAGACAAACAGCACCTCATCGGCGGCAGCAGTAGATATCGATAATGTCTGGAAGAAGTAGGTGAAGAATGAGATTGGTACCCTTAGTAGGAAGTTCGATATATTATTGGACACCATGCAGCAAGGAGCACCAATTCAACAGCAGCACAGTCAACAAAGACAAAGACCACAAGAGGTTAATCAAGTGTATGGTCAAGGGCAATACCACAACAACAGCAACGAGCGACCATATAGGCCGAACAGTCGGGGAAGGCAGAGTTACAATGGTAATTACAACAACCATCAATACAAAAACAACCATCAAGGTAATTGCATTGAGTCCTGTTTTGTGAACGACCAATATCTGGGATTTCAGCCATATTCGCCAGAAACTGAGGCGAGTGATTTTAATACCAATGATATTGTGTGTGAACCTGCATCAACTAAACATGTGATGGAAGGGCATACACCTTGGGAAAGTCAGGAGACGACCAAGATGGTCAAATTGGTTGTTGAGGAAGAGATTGTAGATGACAATACTACCCCCGACTCAACAATTTTCGATATTTTTGATAATGTTGATAACCAAGGTCTGGTGATGAATGAATCTATACCATCATCAGGCAATTTGGTCGAAGCAGACGTTGTGGAGGGGGCTGTAGATGACAATACTAACCCCTATCCAACAACCCCTGAAATTGTTGAAACTGTTGATGCTTTTGAAATTCAAGCTGTTGATGAGTAAATCCATACCATCACCAAACAACATAGTCGAGACGGTTATTGAGGAAATGGGCATAGATGACAATACCACCCCTAACCCAACAATTTTTGAAAATTTTGAATATTTTGAGAGTAAATATCCGGTTATGAGTGAACCCATACCATCACCGGACAACGCCAGTCGCTCACTTTTGGCGACGATCCACCCGTTGGACGATGACCAAGAAGATGATGGCGGCAATGTGGTTTTCGAAAACAAGAAACAAAATTTTCCTGCCACTCATGACCTGTTAATGGGTGGAAAGTTGGACGTGATTTATACCATTGATGAGGACATTCGGGAGCATACCAATATTATGCCCTCCGATCCTATTCGATTGGAAAAATTTTATTGGTACTGCAGGCCAAAATCGCAAACTACAGATGACACGCATTATGCGAACAACTGCTTTGCAAAACAATTACTGAGAGCGGCACTGGCCGCACTCCACGTCAAGCCGGTGATCTTGAAGAGACACCGCATAAAAGATCGAGCCTGGAGGTTTAAAGCTATCTCCAAGCATTTCGCGCGAAATAATCAAAAAACGGCGATCGAGCAGTAGCAGAAGGAACGGCAAGCCATTCGACCCAGGAAAGCTGGAGGTGTATCTGGTCAATGAAGGAACGGTGGAGGCTGAAAATCAGTAGAGAAAAATGGCGTACGACCCTCCATAGTTGTTGACAGATGGTCCAACTAAAAGATCGAACAAAGAAGCGCTTTCGGGAGGCAACCAGATTTTCGGTAAGTATTTTTATTTTTATTTTTATTTTTGGTCAAAATATCATTATTGAAGATAATCATTGTTGAGTGTGGTATGTCCAAAGTGTGTGATGAGGATGAGGGATTAGAAAGGAAATTTCAGAAGTCGCGCCGCCAACACCATCAAACCGCGACGCGGACCGAGGAGAGACCCGATACGCAAGGCTTTTCGTGCATACTCGTGAAGCAGACATCTTCATTTGGCACCGCGGACCTTCAACCTTGATCGATGGACACTGGATCTCATCATGTCTACGCGTCGCGACCTTAACACTCCGGCATCGCGGAAATGATGAATTAGCAAGAAGGACAACTCTCAATATATAATCTTCTTTTGTGTTTTGAAGCTTTTATTTTAATATGTTTGTTAGTGTGAATAGTATATCTAGCCAAACTGTGATTGTTGCACCAACTGATGGAGTTGCATAACGCAAGCGTGGGGTCACCCTATCCCTGTACTTGCATTATGCCGGCATGTTTACTGTTGCGCTCCGACTCCTGGATTTCATCGAGACGATACAAACGATCAACCCTGTTACTAACGATCCCGACAATCAAGCAATTCACCGTTCCTAAGGGGTAACTCTTTTCTCTATTGGTTTGATTTTCTTTTGTACAACGGGGACGTTATATGGTTTAAAGTGTGGGGTGGGGACGGTCGAAAAGATTTTTGAATTTTTGCAGAAAGTCATAATTATCTAAATTTTAGCAAATTTCAAAATTTTTAAGAAGTTGTAACTTGGAAACGGATAGCTTTTGAGTGTTATAGCACTGTGGTATCTTTCAAGAGATACTATTTAATTGTTATCATACTATTGTTGAGTTAAAATAAGTTACTATTGTTGAGTTAAAATAAGTTGAGTGTTTGGAAGTTAGAAAAATTCTTGATTAGAGTATCTTAGGATTGGGATTTAGGAAGGAAATATCAATTAGTGGCCTTTGTTGTTTCAGCTGGTAGGTCCGAAAAGGGTGGCCCGTAGGGCATTTATGCACCTCACTACCTAAGATCCTCTGGTCTAGGATAATGTTTTCGAAAGCTCGTTACACGAACAATATCGAAAGTCATGGATAGTTCCTTAACGACCTTTAGAATCTGAATGAGTAAGTACACTTTTGTGAACTGAAAATTTGTAATCAAAGGTTCTTTAGAAAGTCGTGATTCCCAAAGGGTATTCTGGTCATTTTTTCTCAAAAATCATTTTTCATCTAACTTCTCGAATACAATAAACTTTGAAACTTAAGGCATTCAAAAATGTTTGAGTCTTTGTTAGAATTTGTTAAAAACTTACTTGCTTGGGGACAAGCAAGGCATAAGTGGTGGTTGTGGAGGCCAACAAAAATAAACCCTACTTCTAGTACACAAATTTACGTATAACGGTAACGGGATCGAATCCACGGAGATTGGTTCAAATTGTAAAAACAATACAATCAATTCAAACGAGATATATTTTTAGAAAAAATAAAATAAAAAGAGGGGTTTAATATCCGTCTTAATCAAACTTATGACTCAAATAAGCATTTGGTTCAAATAAGTTGATTAACATTAAGTCCCAAGAGTCACCAATCCTACACAAAAGCTACAAAAGCTTGCACTTTAATTTTTAGAGAATAAAACCTTATGATTATTTATGAGATAATAAGCATCCATAAAAACCATTTGTTACTAAATTACTCCCAAAATCAATTACGTAATTAAAGAGGTAAATAACAATAATCATTCAAGTATTTAAACCATGGAAATAAACACAAAAACAATAATAGAGTTTCAAACAAAGATTTCATTCATGGATGAATTTCAACTCATAAAACCATTCAAGATGTTCTAGTTGCTCAAAGATTAACACTCAATATTGAAAATGAAAGTTCTAGCCAAGCATGGCTAGAACAACACGCATTAAAGTATGAATAAATGTACCAAACATCAAGTGTAGCAAAAATCACAAATCCAAGAGAGTAAAAATGATGAAGAAAGCTTCCAAAATCTCTTCTCCAAGGCTTCAAGTATGCTCCCCACGTTTTTTTCTCAGTGTATCTAATGTATAAGATCTGTAAAAACCCTCTCTTTATGCCCCATATAGCAGACCCACACTTGAAATGACAAAAAGTCCCTCAGCACCATTTGGCGTGGGTCGCGCTAGTCTTCAATAATATCTGCATTTAAACACAAAAGACTAGAAAGTATCCCCAAATAATATAAAAAATAAAAAAATAGAAAATATGCATGTGATTTATATTAAAAATGAAATAAAACGTGCTAAAGAAATTATAAAAAGAAGAAATAAAAACGAAGTGTCAACAAGTGTTGGGTGTTTGACAACGCCTAGCAATATCAAGTATTATAGTCATTGTTTAGCCGTTATTTAGTTACTTTATCTTTCTTAATTGACTATAATCACTCACTTTTGTGTCAAAGTGTTTGGAAATATTTTTTAGTGTAAATGCACGAGTTTTAGTGCAAATTTGGAGAAGTTACGAAGCAAAACGAACAAAGGAGGCGGAGCAGGAAAAGTTAGCGACGCTAACCCTTCCTGTTAGTGTCACTAATATGGTAAAGGCAGGAAATCTTCGTTTCAATTTTCAGAACGCGCTTGGTTCCGGAAGCAAGGATTAGCGCTGCTAACTTCCAAGTTAGCGACGCTAATGTCCAAAAGTCAAAAGTCTTCGTTTTTGAATTTCAAATCCCAAGATAACGGGCTCTGGAAGAGGCGCACATCGCAGGAAAGCATTGTCCCCGCCGCGGGACCCCGAAAATGCACCACTATAAATATCGGACCCCGTACGACTTTAGAGGCATCCCGGGACGTCAAGGAGGGATCCGGAAGGCTGATTTCGTGATTTTTCTCAGTTGCATCGATAGTTTGGTTAGATCTTTATTATTTTTATTGTTTTATCAACTCGGTATCGAGACATTCTGCAATTGAAATTTTCGTCAATTACGCGATGTTCTAGTTTGGTTTCTTTCGTAGATCTGATTAGTTTGAATACTCTGAGTTTGATTATTTGTTTGGTTTGAGTTTGAACGATTGTTGGTTTGATTTAAGTTTATAAAAGTAAGCATTCAGTTATTGTCGGTTTCTCGATCTGCAATCAGATCTGAGTTTGTTTGGTTTTTGTTTGAGTTTTTGTGTGTTTCCCACGTGTTATTGATACGCCGTCTATAGAGTGACACTATAGATCGGTTTATCAACACAAAGTGCCAACCACTGACTCCACGGTTTGACCCTTACTTGTCGCTAGCTAGTGAGCTGTAAGGTATGAATCTAGTATTTTTGACCGCATAGACGAATGCGACGTGTCACCACGTCAGCTGACAACCTGGTTGACCGGCCAAGTGGTCAAAATTGAAACAAAATTGAAACAAAATTGAAAATGTAGTGACTTAATTGAAAAAAATTAAAAAGTTCATGATTTAATTGAAAAAAATAACACAGTGTCAAAATCGAACTTTTTTGAAAACTTAGTGTCTTTTTTGAAATTTACCATTTATTAAAATGCATATTTTTGCCATTTTTAAGTGAAAAGTTTAAGAGATCCTTCGCTAGCGCTTAGTTGATTTCTTATCTTGTGAATCTATATTAAATCTTCAACATGTGTCATTCTCTAGTGAAAGAATGAGAGATCCCATCTATGGTTGATCTCTTGTTCGACTTCATTTCGTTCTCAATGAATTTCAAGGCATATCACATTGTTATCTCAAGGTATCACAAGACATTTCACGATCTATTACGCATATATACTGATGCGAAAATCTCAAATATCTCTTGTTATGTTTAAGATGACAAACTTATATCGTGAAGAATTCATTATTTTCCTTAAAAGGAAATTAGTGAAATTCTCTAAAGTGACGAATTTATTTTTACTTTACTTGAGAATTTAAAATTAATTCAACAAAAAATATTTTTTTCAAAATTGGATAATTTTCCAGTATTTTCAATACATTTTTTATCAAACTTATGTTGAAATACTTGAATCATCTAAGAGACATGAATTCTTAACCAATCTAACTGTTTCTATGTGAGATTCTGAATGACTACAATGTGCATAGTATTTCTTTCATGTTTTAGAGGCAACATTGTGATGTGATAATGATGTTTATTTTCAAGTGTGTTCGTAAAGAGTTTTATCCAAAAATGACAAAAAATTCTTTCAAAAACTCAAAAATTCCAAAGTTATTTTTTTGTTTTTCAGAAAAGTGAAAATAAAAAAAAGTCTTTTCTTGTTTTTTCTTTTAAGTAAAGGAGTATCTTCAAAAATATTATTTTCTCATAGTCAAACATACAAAAACATTTTTCACTTCTAACGCTATATATGTTATCGAGTTAAAATACAAAGCTAATGGAATGAAAGGCAAAGGAAGTGAGCAATGGAATGAATGTAAAGAGAAGAGGAAGGGAATGGAAGGAATCCCTTCCAAGAAAGATGGTCCGTACAAAGTTGTTAGTTTGGCATTCTCAACAGCCAAATACATGAAGCAGATTGAGACGGTATTGTTGAATCGTACTAATGCTAAGCCCGTTTCAATCTCAAAACATAATTTTAGTTGTTTGATAGGTCTACCAATTAAGAAAAACAAATTGCCCTTGGTCTGGAACTTTTTATTTGGGTTGAAGCTTAAATAATTTCAATATGGGAGGAAACCGGGATTAGATTTTGCACGACAAATCTTTTTGTTTTCTTTATATGGAGTTTTCAATGATGTTCCGGTTGATTATACAACCATATTCTAGATAGAGTTCATAGTAAGTATCGATCATACAAAGAGGGATATTGAAATTAGTTCACAAAGATATTGGACCATGATTGTTCAAGCGACATATGCTCACCTACATATTTCCTTTGGTGAAGATGATTATCCACTACTCCACTACTGAAGATTTTTAGAGATGGGGATACCATCTAGGTTTGCCAATCAATCTCATTTTCAATTAGTTGGTCAAATTTCACAAGCCATGCTTGTTAGGAATCGGACAGGGTACACGCAGCGGAAACACTATCACACACTCATATGAAAGCAGAAAATGAAGCAAAAGATAACACAATGATTTTTACGTGGTTCAGATTCGGTGCAAATCCTACGTCCACGGGCTGCAACTAGAGAAATCTTATTAACTCAATAAGATTACAATTTACAATTGTTGGTGCATCTTGCTTCTCAACCAAAGCCTAGTATTTATAGGCTTATGAGTGCGGAAAAAATCAATGTGAATCAAAGAAGAATTTGCATTCAAAAGGAGGCTACCAAACCTACATTTGAAAAATCTTCACCTAACAATCTCCCACTTGAAGATTTTGAACAACGTAGTCCAACTCCAGTAATCTTAAAACAACCAAGTCTTCCAAGCCTCCAGCTCCCAAGAACAAGCTAAACTTAGTCCAATTTCTCTAATTGCAGCCACCCCTCATCTTCAACTACTAGAAGGGCCAGTTGAAGCTCTCACTAGCTCTAACTCAGCCGTGGCTAATCCCACCACCGACTCATCCTCTGTCTCAACCGGTTTGGACACTCCACCAGCTCCAGAGATACACCAAGGACCACTAACACTCTCCAAACTTTGCAAACTTCCAACAGGAGAGAATTTTCCAGTCTTAGTCTTTAAAACCCAACGGATCTTTGTAACTGTACCAGGAACACACCCTGTGCTCCCACGGTCACAAAATCTCGTGAATGGTTTACACTTTTCGACTCGTTCAGCTAACATCTCCTTGGCTCCAGAAATCATGTTTGCAAAATGAACTCTCTTAGCACTAGATTTAGCAAACCAGATTTTGTCATGCTTAACGGAGACGGTTATACTTCCCTCAGCAGGTACCTCAACCATATACAATGACCCACGCTTCATACCTTGATCAATCACCGAATTACCATTGACCACCCTCCATTTACCCCCACCAAACCTTACTTCCAGTCCTTGTTTATACAGCTGACCAACAGAAATCAATTTCTTCTTCAGCTCCGGAATCACCCTGACATTCTTTAGGTTCCATGTAGTTCCCAATGAAGTAACCAGATCGATATCTCCTATGCCCGTTACTTGAAGCATCTCGTCATTTGCTAACCGTACCTTCCCAAAATCTCCTTCTTTTAGATTCACCATCGTTTCTCCGTTGTCCATGGCGTGAAACGAAGCCCCTGAATCCATGACCCAAGAGTCTACACAGTTTTCCATACTGAGTATCAATGCATCTTCCTGATAAACATTCTCAGCACCAACACTGTTTAATTCTTTCTTTGGACATTGACTCTTAACATGTCCCACCTCTTAGCAGTTCCAGTACTTCACATTCTTCCAAGTTTCTAGATGAACTTCTTCCCTGACTCCCACAGCTCCCACTATTCCTGCTATTCCCTCTACCTCTTCCGATATTTAATAACTCAGAAGAAGAAGATCCACCTTGATTCTTGCGTCTAACATCCTCGCCAAGAACCAAATCTCTAACCCCTTCAAAAGTCATACCACTGGTCCCCACTGAACTTGTAACAGCGGTTACTGATCCAGACCAGCTATCAGGTAGTGAAGCTAGTAGCAGTGAAGCTTGAGTCTCGTTATCAAATTTAATTCCCACAGATGGCAATCTGGACAGAATTGAATTTAGATTGTCTCCAAGTACCACGTCCAAATCTTTCTGACATAGCAATGCTTCTAATTGCATTTTCCACCAGCTAAAGTCAGAACCGTTGAACTTCTCGATTACAACCTTGTCTTCAGCCATTACGACAAACAAGAAACAAATTGAGACAACGAAAACAGACACAACAATGGCACAGACCTGACCGGTTCGTTCAGTGTACTCGTGTGTAACAGAACAGTACCCTTCAAAGTACTAAGACACCTTTAATACGATTAATAGAAATTAGTTTCTAATGTGGAAGATCAGACAAAACTGCAACCACAGAGCATACCCTAATTTCTAAAACCGAGACCTCCTCCAAAACCCAAAGCTCTGATACCAGTTGTTAGGAATCGGACAGGGTACACGCAGCGGAAACACTATCACACACTCATATGAAAGCAGAAAATGAAGCAAAAGATAACACAAAGGATTTTTACGTGGTTCGGATTCGGTGCAAATCCTACGTCCACGGGCTGCAACTAAAGAAATCTTATTAACTCAATAAGATTACAATTTACAATTGTTGGTGCATCTTGCTTCTCAACCAAAGCCTAGTATTTATAGGTTTATGAGTGTGGAAAAAATCAATGTGAATCAAAGAAGAATTTGCATTCAAAAGGAGGCTACCAAACCTACCTTTGAAAAATCTTCACCTAACAATGCTAAAAGGGGTTTAGAAGGATAATGAAAATAATAAATCAAATAGATGATAAAGATGATGAATAATGATACCCATCTGTTTCTAAAAATGTTGTTTCTTTGTTTTCTTTTCTTGAATTCTCTTATGTATATCATTAGCTACGCCAACAAATTGTCCACTTATAATCATCTAAAGGTAAACACACTTTATTACCAAAAAAAAATGACATTATAAATTGTGGAATCACTTAGCTTGAAGTTAAATAGTCACTGGATCCACACCCTTTAATATTAGTCATAGCCGTTCCAAGGTGATTTGAGACTCGAGGCAAATCAAAAAAACGAGGCCCCTTAACAAAAAAAATTTAATAAAGGAGGGCAGTATCTCAAAAAAAAATTATTAATATAAATAGATATTACAATTGTAGGCTTCCCCGTCTATGGAAAGAAAAAAAAAGCCCCCGAACATGCTAATAGTCAAATAACTAGCAACTACATATTACAAAACAATAAAATAAGATAAAGATGCCAAAACAGCAAGGGCCAAGGGAATGTTTCTAGGAACTATTTTAAAACGTAAAAACTTAACAGATAAATAAAACTATAAAAGTGAAAGGAAACAACCTGCAAGGGCCAAAGGAATGTTCACCAAGACTGTTTTTGGTTGTTCCTTACTTCTTTTTGGCCAGAATTTCGGCAATGAGCAACAATAATAAATTAGATTTCTGCTTAAAAATAAAAATAAAAAGTCAAAAATCATAAATTAAGCATTAAACAAAATCAAAAAAACCCGAGACACAAAAAAAAAACTTACTCTTTACTCAAAATTCAGATTCGTAGTCATTGATTTCTAAAAAACAAAACGAAAATCAAATTCAGATTCATGAAAGAATCATTACACGAATCATGAATTTTTTTTATCATAATTTAGAATAAAAATACTCTTTACTCAAAATTCAGCAAGTAGAATCTAGATTATCAGTGGCATAATTAGAATCGTAGTGCCAATGTGTATCATAAATCAAATTATCAGAACCGTAGTGCCAATATGTATCACATTTCGGATTATCGATCAAGGAATCAGAAGGAGATGAAGTACATAAGAAAGACAGATTCAAAGGCAGTCACAAATTCACTGATTCAATCGCTAGTCACTAGAAGTCTGGAGCAAAGAATCAGATATGAAGAACAAATTATAGAAAAAGAGAGAATCAGAGATCAAATGAGAACCAGATGAAGAAAGGTTTGTGTATTTAGGAATTTCAATCCGATTTTGAAGTACGAAAAAGTCAAAAATCATAAATTAAGCATTAAACAAAATCAAAAAAACCCGAGACACAAAAAAAACTTACTCTTTACTCAAAATTCAGATTCGTAGTCATTGATTTCTAAAAAACAAAACGAAAATCAAATTCAGATTCATGAAAGACTCATTACACGAATCATGAATTTTTTTTATCATAATTTAGAATAAAAATACTCTTTACTCAAAATTCAGCAAGTAGAATCTAGATTATCAGTGGCATAATTAGAATCGTAGTGTCAATGTGTATCATAAATCAAATTATCAGAACCGTAGTGACAATATGTATCACATTTCGGATTATCGATCAAGGAATCAGAAGGAGATGAAGTACATAAGAAAGACAGATTCAAAGGCAGTCACAAATTCACTGATTCAATCGCTAGTCACTAGAAGTCTGGAGCAAAGAATCAGATATGAAGAACAAATTATAGAAAAAGAGAGAATCAGAGATCAAATGAGAACCAGATGAAGAAAGGTTTGTGTATTTAGGAATTTCAATCCGATTTTGAAGTACGAAAACGTGAAGTGCAAAGCGCGCTTTGACAAACTGCTGCAATTTCTTGAAATCTCGTTCTCGATAAACAAAAAGTCAATCGCTCCTCTCGTTGGAAGAAGCGCACAACAAAAATTAAAAAACGTGTTCCAGTTTACCTTCTAGAGAGCCGGACTTCTGCTTTTGGGCTTTAGGTTTCTATTGGACTTATCACATTTTAGCTAGTTTTTGGGCCTAAATACTAAAAACGGTTTTATAAAGGGAGCCTTAAGGCATTTGGGTAGGGGTGAGCAAAACCAAACCCGAAAACCGAGAAACTGACAAAAACCGACAAAACCGAAACCAAAACGGAAACCGGTGGTTCGGGTTTGAATTTTTAAAAACCACAACTGTCGGTTTCGGTTTTGGTTTCTGTTTTCAAAACCGACCCATTAGGATCCGAACCGACCAAATCCGGTAAAAACGACCCAACCCATGAAACCGACCCAAAAAATAACAAGTATGAAATACCTAATATGTTATTACTATTTATTATTTACTGACTAGGCGTATCCCCGGGCGTTGCGCAGGAATAAAAATATTTGATAAAAAATATTGACATATTATATAAGAATCTGAAAACATTAGATCTAATATAAATACGTAGGTTTAGTTATAAATATCTCATCACAATATATATCATGTATCAATTATAAAATTTTCATCACAAAACCCAAACATAATATCAAAATCATATATTTAATATAATTATAATGTTATTAACATGTTAATTTAACCAACATCAATGAAACATCCAATAGTAATTATGTATTACATATGGATAGTGTAATTAAAACATAAGAAAATGTTTTAACATGAATTAGCTTAACATCTAAAATAAAATAGAAATAAGCATAGTAATAATATTACAAATGTTACCATTGAGAAAGAATTGTATTATTATGAAAATTTTTCTTCATTAGTTTCATCAAAGGTAATGAATAACAACTTTTGCATATTTTATTATTTAATTACATTCGAATCATTACATTTCATTGTTTACCTTATCTATTATAAAAACTAACAATATACTTTGACTTGTAAACAATTTCACAAAATCAAACTTAAAGACTTTCTTTAAACATAACTAACTCTCATTGATAATTAAAGAAAAAAGAATCACTTTTGTCTCTTGAATAATATCGTAGTATGAATTTTATGAATTTGATATACATATAACATTATGCAAAAGATAGTTCTATATATTTCTCTTTTTCATCCGATGAACACATAAATACCTAAAAAAAAAAGAAATATTAAGGTAAGTTAGTAAATAATGCAACTAAACCACGAAATCTTAATGGATGTTAGCAAAATATATAAATGTGTTTCAAGTCTTATTTTCCTTCATCTTATTCTTTAAGCCAAGCAAATTAATTTATCTCAATAAACTATATATACATCTATATTAACCATAATCAACTATTAAATATCATAAGTTAGAAAAACTCTTATGTTGTAGTAATTAATTAGGTGAGAATTGAAAGGTTTTTATTTATGATTAACCAATATGAATTACTAACCAGTTAATTAAATTAAGTTAAAGAGTTTGGTAGTTTCAAAAAAACTTGATTCAAGATAGATGACATATCTTGAACCACATTGAATTGTAAGGTATTTATTATAATAATTATAAAGATTATAATGATAAATATAAAAATAAAGAAAGATAACGATTTAATCACTTATAATTAATTTAATTAAATAAAAGTTTCAAAATTAATATATAAGATATAATTATTTTTATCAAACCGTATGCTTTTATTTCTATATACTACTTAAAAGTCAAAAAGTTTAATCAATATAATATATTTCAATTAAAAACATTTCATTAAGTGCTTAATTGATTAATTTAAAAAACTTAAAACCTATTCAACTACCATCATTTGATACTCATAAATTATAACATCTTAAATAGACTACTTAATATTATTAGTATGCAAGCCAAAAACTCTTGAATGATTGTAACTAATTAGTTGAAAGTTGAAGGGTTTTGGAAGTTTCAAATAAATATGGTGCATGTATGATTCATATCTTCAACCATATACCTTTAAACACCTCTATTATATGATTTGTAATGATGATAATGATAATAATAATGATAATGATAATGATAATGATAATGATAATGATAATGATAACGATGATAGATGATAGATGATTTTGGTCATTTATTTTAGATAACATTTTATAACGAATTTGATGCATAAAATTACTATAATTATATTTATATCATGTTTTATAAAGTTTTATTATTATTTTTATTATACTATGCTTTAAATTAGTAGTTTTTTCTATTATATTATTACTATGCTTTAAATTAGTAGTTTTTTTTTTTGCTCAACAATCTTATCCATGCTACATCATTTAATCTAAAAACATCAACCAAACATCATAAAAAATAAATATAAGATTAATGTTAAAAATGTAACAATGATCACAATGAAAACAAATAAATTCATAACTGAAGAACGATCAAAAAAGCTAATAATTATTTGACCATCATCTTGGCAAATCAAGTCAATAGATAATCTATTGATAGTAACATCATTCTTCATTCAAATAAACCAACATGTTGATTTCAAAAACTTAAAAATTCAACTCATTATATTAAGAACCAAGAGAGATGAAATAGAGATCATATATTTTTCTTCATATTCATTGTCAAACTAATAAGAAATACAATCCATCGTTATTTAAATCTCGAAAATAAAAATCTAAAAAAGCGAGAATAATAACAATTTTAACTAAAAGTCAAACAATATAATATAATCATCTATTTTAAGTTAAGTGTATATGAACAATCCAACATTAAAAATATAGTATAACACATTGACATGAACTATGTTAGAATCTAATACAAACAAATAAAATGTATTAACAATAATACATAATGTCACAACTTTAATATTATTTTCCTTGCCAAATAATGCTAATCTGAAAAGCGTAAAAGATGTTTGTTTGCTAAAGTATTAAGATGTTTTGTAGCTAAAGCTTTTTTACTTGTATTTATGTGACGATTTTTTACCTTTTCAATGTTTAATTTTTTTACATGACAATAATGTCAACTTTTATATCATTTTTCCTGTTATATAATATTAATCTTAAAAAAATTCTACAAAACCAAACCATTAAATACTTCAGTAAACAACATAAGCCCAATTATTCAAACATTATAAAACATTTTTTGATGAATATGGATTAGAAAACATTATATATATATATATATATATATATATATATATATATATATATATATATATATATATATATATATATATATATATATATATATATATATATATATATATATATATATATATATATATATATATATATTACATACTTGTGGATCAACAATAGATTATCGAGGCATTGAAAATCACTAATTACAAAGAATAATCAATTATACTAAATGTATTATATATCTTTCTAACGTTATGTTGAGGTAGAACCAATATGCACTTTATCTCTTCACGTTTCTTCTTTCTAATACAATATTAACATATGTACCTCCAAAGTATGTGTTAGCAACCATGTCGTTTCTTTCTTGCCTCTTGCCTCATGACTTATGATTTGTTTTAGTTTCTTCATGTTTCTCCTTTGTAATACAATATGAAAATTTGAAATTTCAAAGTGGGTGTGCTCTCAAGTCAATTTTTCTTCCATCATATTCTCCAAGATAGAATCAAATTTATATGTGAACTATATATGACTCTTAGATTAATTAGGTGTAATAAGTAACAATTAAGTATCATAGGTTAAAAGACTCTTGAGTTGTACATGTTTAATTATATGAAAGTGAAAAGCTTTGTAAGTTTCAAATGAATATGGTGCAAGAATGAGACATATCTTGAACCATATTCATAATGGCCTCTATTATAAGAGTTATATAGATATAGATATATCATTTATTTGCAAACAAAATCCAAAAAACGGGAGTGAGGAGTCCAGTCCGTTGATCAAATGTCTCTCTTTGGCTCACTTTCCTGATTAAACAACCAAAGTAGTGAAGTACCAAACCCTAAACCGGATTTCCTTACAGATCGAAGACGCCAGCTCGCCAAGACGGAATAACCAGTCGGGAAGTTAGGATCGTCGAGTGATCGAGTCTCACTTTCAGTCTTTCTCAATTTCTCCGTCACAACACCTCCGCTCGACAAGACAACAACTCGCGATTTTAGTTGAGTCTCACACTCAGATTTCAGTCGCACCCCTTCAGCCTTCAGGTTCCACTCGACAACTCGCGAACGGTACGTACTTTCTTTCCCTGAATTTTATCAATTTCTTGAACTTTATCAGAAGTTAACTTGGTATCGATTTCATTCATAGTTTCTCAATATCAGACATCGGTTTCTTATTTTCTTTCCCTGATTTAGACTTATCAGACTGTTATAGTGTTCTAATAGTATCAATTTCTTGAATTTTATCGGTTGTTAACTTGGTATCGATTTCTTTCAATGTTTCTCAATATCAGACATCGGTTTTTTTCTCTAATTTAGACAATTAGACTTATCAGCTTGTACAATTTCTGATTCTGAATTTTGTGCCTACTGTACAAGTTCTGATTTTTGTGCCCACCATAATGTTATCAATTTCTGATTTTTATGCCCACCGTACAACTTCTGTGTTTCTGATTTGTGTTCTTGGTTCTTGGTTGTTAGGTTTATACAATTTCTGATTTGATGATTTATGTTCTTGGTTGTCATTATTTATCAGTTTCTGATTTCTATTCTTGTCATTTCTTGTTGTAGATGGAAGGCTCTCAAAAAACAGTTGATGAAGCTGAAAGTAGAAGTAAACAGAAAGAACCACAGCCACCCGTTGTTGATGTTGACGAAGAAATCGGAGAAAATAAAGGTGGTTGTTGAAAGCGATCTTGGGGAGGGAGCATTTTGAAAAAGTGAAGGGCGTGGACAAACTAAAATGTACATATTGTTCAAAGATGATGTGTGCAAATTCAAAAAAAATAGTACAAGTGCACTGGGGAATCACTTAAAAATGTATTGTTCGAAGTCTCCTGTTTATGAAGGCAAAAATAAAAAGAAAGATATGCAAAACCAATATATATTGAGTTTTAAAAAATCGGGAGAATCGGGGGCTAGTTATTTGGAAGCTCATTCATTCAGCCAAGCAAAGTGTAGAAGATCTGTAGCCCGTATGTGCATAAAAGAAAATCAACAATTTAGTGTGGTTGACAATGAAGGATTTAGAGAATTAGTACGGGACTTGCAACCCATGTTTAAAATGTCGTCAAGTTGGACCGTCGCAAGGGATTGTTTGAAGGAATACAAAGAAGAGGGGTCTAAACTGAAGGATATTTTAAAAGATCAGATTATCTATATTACCATCGATACTTGGACAGCTGTACAAAATGTTAACTACATGTGTTCAACGGCTCCATTGGGTTGATGATGATTGGGTGTCGAAGAAGAAAATTATAAATTTTTGTCCCATTGCAAATCACAAAGGTGTAACTATAGGAAAGTTAGTTTATGCTTGTTTACAAAAGTGGGGAATTGAGAAAGTGTTTACCGCAACTGTGGATGACGCTTCATCTAATGATGGGGCAATCAGGTATCTAGCTACTTTGTTTAAGGGGCCCCATGCCTTTATGGATTGCAAATATTTGCATTTGTGGTGTTGTGCACACATCATTAATATTGTGGTGCGAGACGGTTTGGAAGAACACTTTGATTCCATCACAAAGATTCAAAATGTTGTGAAGTATGTGCGATCGTTGGGTGGTAGGGCTGCTCTTTTCAAAGAATGTGTTGATAGAGTGAAGATTAATTGTCATTAAAAACCATCCCTCGATGTCGACACACGTTGGAATTCTACGTTTTTTGATGTTAGAGACCGCGGAAAAGTATGAGGCTGCATTTGATAGGTATCTTGATATCTTATCAAGTTATCATGTTTTATTTAATATGCTTACTAGCGCTTTAAATTGGTTTAATTTTCTATTATAGGCTTTTTGCAATTGATAATGGTTTTAAATTTTTTTTGCGGAAGTGAGGCTGATGATGGTGAGGTGAGTACGAGAAAGAAAGAAGAAATGAGAGAGTTGTTGCGGCGTCTGATGCCGATGATTGGGGGAGATGGCTAGATATTTTACTTTTGGCTTTTATTTCAAATTTATTATTATTGGGATTGATATTCATTAAAACTTTGTAGGTATTTTATCAACTATTTGAGGATATTTTTTAATGTCACAAAAAGATTTCTCGGTCAAAGTATGTCACGGCCAATCTGTTTTTTTGGTGAACTTGTGACAATGCATGCAAGTATTTCACAAATGTGTTGAAGCACTAACGAGAAAAAGAAACAAATGGCGTTGTTGATGAAAGAAAAATACGACAAGTATTGGGACAACATTGATAATATGAACTTATTGCTACATAGATCCCCGCAACAAGAT